>JANZXP010000196.1:37936269-37953632 GCA_027576715.1 Erythroxylum flavicans
AAAGAAGAAAAAGGTCTATATTCTCAATTAGTAGCAATGTTGACCAAACTATCATGTCAATTACTACATATACCAACATTATCTTTTTCGTGACGTATACAATACTAGCTGATGGGGGTGGTCAACATAGCTGAAAAGGAAATGCATCTAATAAAGGATGTCACCCTGTGAAACCAAAACAATCGGCCTTGATAAGATGACTCAAGAATCAATATCAGGTGAACATTTTAATATGCTTTGAGAAAGATGAAATGATAGATACGAAGTTATGCGGACAAAACTGAGTTTGTCGAGAGTTGAGATGATATATAGTTACCAACACAAGGAGACAAAAAGAAAAACATCAAGAAAATGGGTAGGTAGTCGGGCCCCGTAGTTTCCCATCATTATGTTTAGATTCTGTAAAGCTTGACCAGATGCTCCCTTCACAAGATTATCAATCTGCATGAAGCTTTTATGAAATTACTTATGATAGGGCAAAGAGTAATAACAAATAAAGAGTTAAGTAGAATGGCAAGCATAAATATGGAAGGGTGAATACATACAATTGATGCCAAGTATCTTATCAACAAAGACATTCCTAGCAATAGTTGGAACCTCAAAAAGCGTGAGTTCGAGGAACAGAACCTTTGTCCAATAACTTTACAAATTCTTCATCCTACAAGGGAGTTGAAGAGATTGACTTCCGTATACTTGGTTAAATATATGTAAGAAAAAGACAAACAAGGAATTACATAAACGATCAGAAATTACAGTCTTCCCTAAAAATATTATCGTTCAAACCCAGATGCAGGGCACCTACTAGATTGATTTTCTAGGCACTACTTTCATAACAGAGACTAACATTGTAACCTATATACTTGAATGCTGAAACTCTTACAAAAATGAATATATTCAATATATTTTAGTTCCAAAATACCGACTGCTAAGTTGAGGGTAACGCACATCCCTTCCTCAAGTATCAACATTGAAGAGTTGATTTCACTCAAGGTGATATTCTTAGTGATCCGCTGAAATATATAAATCGACTAGAGCAATGGATTCTAATCACAGCATAGAATCTACACCTTGTCGGAAGATTCAATTCATTTGCTAGCATTTTGGTCTGCAGTCATCACAGTTATGCCAAAGAATTATCTGCCCAAAAAGATAATAGTTTTCATGAATATGTAGTAGCAAATAGTGTCCTAGTGACGCAACTAGAAAGTACAAAATAGGGTTACACTGTTGGAGTAAGTGACTCCGGCTGCACATGCTTAAAAGAGTCAAGCTTTAGTTAGATAATGAAGTATTCTTCATGCTGTGTTTTAGGAAGTTTTTCATTCCAACTTGTCGCAGATTTTTCGGCAATTTAGTTATATTTTTTCCGTATAAATAACTTATGTTGAGATCAATTTAATAAATCAGTTTTCCCTTTTATATTTGTTCTTTCCTCTGCTCAAAACCAACTTACACAATGCAATGCATTGAGAAACTTCAATAGGATCCGTATCAGACTTCTCTCTTACCTTCAGTTTTAAGAACCAAGTTGATGCATAAGACACTTAATTGGATATGAATCTTGTCTTTAACATAAAAGGTATGAAGTATCTGCTAACACTCTCGTATGAAATCCAAACGTCTTGAACCAAATTAAGAGCCCCTCTCAACTGGATATCTTAAGTTCCGTTAAATCCAAAATTAACTAATTGATGAACATTGGCTACCAAACCTAATGCCACCCAAACAACACAGACAAGGTTAATATCACCTCTGCACCGGTATAACCACTGCCACCAAGAAGAAGCTTAGAATTTGATATATGCAAGCTTTTCGACGGCAATGCCTTGAACCTTCCAACATACAACTTGCTTCCATTTTGTTTCTTCAAATTTTATAGTTCCAAAAATTATCCAGCAGCAACTGGGGAGATCCTAATATTCTTCCTAACATAAAACACAAGACTCTGTAACCCTTAAAGACTTTACACCACTCCCTTCCCCACAAATAGAAAAGCTGACTGTAAAACACAAAACTGCACAAATAACTGCCTTCATATTTAAGTTCATATCAATATTCACACTGAACCATCCGAACACACCAAAAAGTTGTTCACTTTCTTGCCTTTTCTTGAGAAACAGACAAGAGCATGTAATTAACCGTCAAGAAGCGCCCTGGATCAAAGCAACTAGAACGGAAAGAACCCCTTGATATGGGGCTTTATCCCATCTCTTTCATCTGTACTACTGACTAAATTTTCATATTTACCCTTCTTTTAAGGTGCTTTACGTATGGGAGAAAATAGTTGCTCAAAAAGGAAACGAAGAGCTGTTAGAGAATGGTAGCATTAAACCTTAAATAAATACACGCCATCCCCATGATCATAACAGAATTTTCTCAAAAGTACATTATTACAAACTCTGAGTCTGAGTCCGTCAAGTTGCAAGAGACTAAATCGCACGTGTTGCAATGCATGTATGTTTCTACCTTACACTTAAATTGAGAAAAGAATTGCTTCCTCTTAAGGTAATATTTACAAAATTAATTATCATTAACAAAAGATAATCTATTTACAATTTGAGAGTGAAAGAGAAAGCTGACAATCCAACACTGCAGGACCTATCTCCTACTATCTGTCCAATGCAGAAAGAAACGGTGCTTGGCCTCTTTGTGGGGTTTGACAACTCTCCTCTATCCTTGAGTTTACTGGTAAAGCTTGAGGAAGTAGCTCAGCCAATCGAATCTTTTCACTGGCAAGTCTATTCTGTAATGAAATTTTTGCAAACTTTATCACTTTTCAGAAGGAACATCAGACCCTAGAATTCAAGGACTGTAAAGTAGAAAAAATGATTACCTTAAGCGTCAAATCTTGCACTTCTCTTTCTAAGGAAGTGATTCTATTGTTAAGCTGATCTAGCGCCTCTTCCGCAATATCAGGTGTTAAATTAGATGCAGGTTTCGTTACACCCGCGGCCTGAAGGTTCAATCAAAGAAGAGTAATTTATAGGTGTTTTACACGAGTGTGAAACCTGAACTACTTGGCTTGACATACCTTTAGAATGCTAGTGCACAGGCCAACTAGCTTCTGTGCTAATTGCACTTTCTCTTGCTCAATTTGCTGCAACAAAATAAAAAAAATATAGTGAAATTCATGTACTTTAGCTATGATCAAATAATGCCTTGAATTTTGTCCCCGCATTAACCTTTAGTTGGTTCATTAGACTTTGCTCCTCGTCAAAATTTATATGGGGAACTTTGCCACTGGAAGCGCGATAGTGCGCAAGTTCTTCCTGGACACGTGACAGAGTGACCTTGGCTTGATGCAACTTACCACTAAGTTCTTCATTTTGTAGTTTGAGCAAATTATTCTGTTCCTGTTGCATTGTAAGGTTATAACTTTAGGTTGACTCAGATGAGAACACAAGTAGCAAGATAGGTACTTGGACAATTAATAAAGTTACAGCAAAATTTCTGCCCTTGTAGCATTCATAATTACTTGCCTTGATTTTTGCATGATGATGAATGCGCTGTTGGAGATTTTGTTGGCCAGACAGTTTTCTGACTTCTCCTTCAAGTTCCATCACCCTCTTCTTATGATTTGTAGTCTCCATCTACCCAGATAGAAGAAAGTAAGCAATAAAGTAATAGATGTTTCCACAGTAGATGTACTCACTACATGTAACTGATTGAGAAGTATTATTTCAGAGCAGAGACGTAAGAATTTTAACCTTCAACAGTTCATTTTCTGTTTTGAGCAATTGATCTCGTTGTCGTAGCTTTTCTAATGATACCTGTGCCGCAACCATTTCAGCCTGTTTACAGTCAATTTCCTCCAGCCATCTACAAAATGAGCAAGGGATATATATGAATATACAGAAGAATGCAAAGTGGAAAGGTCATTCCAGTCAGAATGCATACCCTTGGCGCTCCTCAATAAATTCGTTGAGTTGCTGTTTAAGCTGGATAACCTCCTGCTCCTGTGTGGACATCCGTGCAATTAGGCAATGAACACTCATAATAGTGTCATTCTATTTTTCATTAAAGGAAACAGTACCTTGTGATGAGGTTCCAAGCTATTAAGTTGAGCTTTCTCTGCTATCTTCTGTACTTGCTGCTTATCCAACAATGACTGCAGTTAACAGAAATGGACCTTAGTGTTTCTCATCTATACTTGTTATTCCCCATCATACCATGGTATTCCAACAGCTATGGTTGATACGAATACTGTGTTTAATATCAAGGTTATTACCACAAAGTTTGTCATATCCAATTTCACTCCCAGTAAATCTCGAATTACATCATGAGTCATGCTCTCAGCAGCTGCTAATCTGGCATTCAATGAAAATATCTGGACAAGAGCACGCATGTACAGTTTATGCACAAGCTTTATATGTAGACGAATCTGAATTAATTTTTTTTGCCGGTAAATCTACCTCTTTTTGTCTATTTACTGCAATTGATTCTAGCTCTTCAATGCGAATTCTTGCAGCAGTAAGCTCCTCATTTTTCTCTGATTTTATTTGCTGTTGCATGCCCAATCCAATGCATTTGAACGGAGAACTGGAGCCTCTAGACTTGGATGTATTTTTCTCCAACTTGCTTGATGAAGGATTCGACAACTGAGAAGTGCCTTCAGTTTTCAATTGTTCAACTAGGGCTTCCAATTCCTTGAACTGTTTATGAATTTCAATTTTAAAAATGTTCGCATAAAAAGAGAAGAAAAATCAAATTCCAATCAGCCTACCTTGTTCTTATACTCAGCAGCCTGGGCTTCTGCATGTAGATTTAGCTCTGAAATATGTCCCTTGAATTGTGCAATCTGTAGCTCGATATTAATTGAACATGTTTAAATAGTGCACAGGAAAAATCCATATACTAGTATAAAATGAGCAGAGAATAATTTTACCTCTGCATCCTTGTTGGATATATCCCTCTCTAGTATTTGTATACGCTGCATGACTTGTTCAAGTAGTTTATCCTTCTCCTCCACACGCCTATAAATTGAAAAAAAGACGGAAGTTTTCAATTTGAAGCAATATTTCAGGATCTATGCAGCAGAAACAGTCTGCTAGACGAACCTTTTCACATCAGTATCAGCATTTTCAAAATTCCGCAGCTGCTGTTTCACAGCTTGAAGCTCTACTTCTAATTCTTCTCTCTGCAGTCTCTGTTGCTCAGTTTCTTCTTTAAGAATGTCAACCTAACAAATGGAATGCATAAGAAATTGTTGTAATCACAGTTAAGATTCATGCAACTTACTATTGGTGGAAAAGACTAACCTTGTTTTCCAATACATATATTGTACATTCCAGCTCTTCAACAGACCTCTCTAGCAACTTCACCTCTTCTTCCTTGTCTTCAGCATAGGCCCTTCTTGATTCAGCAATCTGGCATCAGATAACAAATATAATGAAGAAATGCCACATACATGATGGTATTAGGTAGATCTGATCATGGGTGACCGAAATTATTGCGTACCTGCTGTGCCTCCAAAGCAATTGCTTCATTCTCTTCAGCCCAAGCCTGTGTGTTTTCAAGCTTCTGTTTCAAGCTATGCATCTCAGAATCAAGCTGCTCTCGCTCACTAGTGAGTTTACCTAGATCACTCCTTAAGTAGTCAATAGTATTATTCATTTGACAAAGAGTATCACCCAGTAGAGAGAGTTCAATCTCCAAGCTCTCAGCCACGCTCATTCTCTCTGCTAACTCTTCCTCTAGAGAACATTTTGCAGCAAGGACTTCTTTAACCTGAGCTCTCAGTTCCTCATTCTGGCAATTGAGCGTTGTCTGAGACTCAGATTCTTTTTTAAATCTTAACTCAAAAGCATCAATCCTAGCCAGCTTCTCATGTAATTGAGCCTCCAACAGTTGACTACGAGCAACAGCAATATCAAGTTCACCTGATTTAACTACAAGCTCCTCTTCTAAAGCTACCAAAGAAGCTTCCAGTTCGTCTATCCTATCCTTTTGATCTTTAGAATTAGATGCTGACTCCTGCAATAGGCTCAGATCAAATAACAATCCTTTCAGAATGTCATCCTTCCTTAACAACTCAGCCTGAAGATTTGTGTGGTTAGATAACAGCTCTTTGGCATGACACTCCAAGCACTCAATTTCTTTTACAAACTTAGACGTCATCTCCAAACTTTCACATACCTCATGAAACATTTTCTCTGCAACCAAGTATCTTCCTTCCCCCAGTACATTAAAAATTCTGTCACTTGCTTCACGAACATTTTCCACGGAATTCACACATTTCATGGAGTTCAATCTTGACCTGGTGAGCACATCATGTGTATCTTTCTCATAAAATTTAAGTTTATTTCTCGAAAGAATGTTCTCCTCCTTCAGTGCATCAAGTTTGTTGCTAATTGTTTGCAATTCCTGACTCTTTTTAAGCAAATCACCCATGATAGCAGATTGAGAATGAAGAAGTTCACCCACCTCAGTGTTTCTTGCCTCCAGCCCATTCTCAAGATTCGCAATAAGAGCCTCCAACGAGCTAATTCTATCCTGTAACCTGCAATTCTCAGCATTAGAGGCATCTATACAGGTTAGGGATGATTCAACTTCAGAACTTGCCTTCTCCAGATTTTGAAGAACTTGGCTTTTTTCTGACGTCAACTTCCTTATGTCACTTTTAAGTGACTTGTTTTCTTCTTCCAGGTCACTTAATCTACTAAGCTCCAAATCTTTCATATGCAACTCAGATTGGAGCTTATTTCTTGAAATTTCCATTAGGAAAATATCTTTCTGTAAGGTTTCATTATGATGATCAAGAGCAGAGATCTGGCTGCAAGAATTTTCTAAAACCATCTTTCTGGCCTTCAAATCCTCTAGTAAGTTTCTATGCTCAGATTCAAGAGCTTGAACCCTGCTCGTTAGTCTCACATTAATTTCTGTAATATCACTTAGCTTTGCTTTTAAATTTTCATTTGTGGACTCAACATCTTTCAGCACTTGAATTTCCTTTTGAAGTGTCATGCTTATGTCATCCTTCTCCCTTTCAACATTTCTAATATATTCCCCCAAAACAGCAATCTCAGCTTCTTTAGAAACTAAGATTTGTTCTTTCAAGTCCTCGTCTATCCTGGAAAATATTACTTCTTCCGTCAAGTTATCAAGGATGACAGCACAACTTTTACACTCTTCCTCTGCTGCTGCTTTTTTATGACACATCTCTTGTAGCTCTGATACCAAGAGAAACGACTCAATCTCTTTTGCATATAACTCCATCATGAAAATTTCAGCCTGAGAATTCAGGTGTTCATCTTTCTCTTTCAGAATGTTTGTTTGATCAAGAAGAGACTTGACAACATTTGTATTATTGGAGTCTAACTCCATCATTAAATTTGCAAGCTGAGATCCCATATGGTTACATCTTTGTAACATAAGCTCCTCCTGAAGCTGTAAGTCGAAGATTTTTTTGTCAAAATCATTCAACTTAACTGTAAGGTGCCCAGTCTCCTCTTCTTTCCTCAAGATCCGATCAAAACTGTTCTTGATGTCAGCTAGTAGTTTCCCCTTGAGAGTTCTGCATATTTGGAGCTCTCTACTTGACTTTGAATTATGCTCTCTTAAATTTGCTATAAGTGAGTTTGATTCACATAATCCATGTTGAAGCAAACCATTTTCTGCATTTAGCCCTGTCACCGTTTCCAACAAGATTCCCATATGACAAAGGTGTAGCACTGAGACAGCACAATCCTTCACAATTATCTCAGACCAGACATCTTCAAGCCACGACCGGTACAACTTTCCAGAGTCCAAAAATAGAGCCTTAATGCAATTAAGTTCATACACCATAGAAGTAAAATTTTCTGTGAATGTTTTCTGAACCTCTTTAAATACACCATCCAGATCCTTCATTTCAATCAAATTTACGCCAAACTGATATTCAAGATCCTGCAGTTGTTGTTCCTTGACCTGGTTGATGGTTTGCAAGCTCTGAATCTCACTAACAAGCAAATCCTTCTCTTTGCTTGAGGTGGTCACCACTACATTCAACCTTTCCATTTCAAGCTTCATTGTCTCATTAGCTATCACCAGTTCGTTGATCATGATATCTGCTTCCTTCATTGTATACTGTGCCTCTTCAAATTTGGCTAAAATACAAGAAGTTTCAGCTGCTTTTTGGTTTGCAACTATCTTTGCATCACCAACTTCCATCTCAAGAATCTATAGAACAACAATTGAAAGTTGAGACGTGAATTGGTGGTTGAAGGCACAACATCAATGCATCAAAATTAGGAATTTGTCCTCTTTCTAGAAAATAACTAGTTTGTCAAAATAAAAGCTTATAATTTAATGGAGCAATAAATTATCTATGTTTGTGGGACCAACTTTTAACCCAGCATACTGAAAATATGTGATTGGAAAAGCTGACGAACAAAATTAGAGACAAAAGAAGTAGCATCAATGCACCGAAAAACAATATTAGAAACATGGCATCTTATTGAAGCATGGATTTTTTTTCCCTCAAAACAAAAACCTATAAATTAATGGAAAAAAGAAAGCAACTTTAACGATATGACAATTGTTGCATCAGATTATTGGATTATTTGTTAGGTGACACAGGGTCTTAAGCATATAACATGTTCATATTAATCAAATCAGCAGGAAATTGATTAAGAAAGTGACGGGTTACCTCTTTTGTTTCACACCAAAGAGTTCCAACATCCTGGACAGCCAGTTCCAGGGCCTGAAGCTTATTATTAACAGCTCCAATCCTAAATGCGAATTGCTCCTGAAAACCGAAAATGGCTGATTGAAAATCCAGTAATTGAACTTTGAAACATTTCATGTCTTCTGCAGTTTGTTTCTCAGCCATTTGTAGTTTCTCATTCTCATTGCGTAATTTGTCCATCTCCATCTTGACCTTTTGGAGGCTTTGAAGTGCTGACTCTATTTCTTTTTTGAGAAGGGTAATTGTAAGGTTTCTATCAAAATCCTTACTAGAACATGTCCTCAATTTCCTATCCTTCAGATCAAATGAAGAGGGATGACAAATCTTTTCTGTTTCAAGAGAAAACTCAGAAACACCGGTTGTCATCTTCTTCTCTCCAGCATCTGTCTGCAACAAAGCATAGACGGTAATCACTAAACCAAACATTTTCGATAAAAGCACTACAAACAAAAGTAAATAAGTTTACCAGCTTTAACCTGTCTACCCAAGACCCTTAGCTTACCCATAAGTTGCTAGCATCATCAGGCGCGCAAGGTTTCTCTGAGTCACTGATTTCAGGGTTTTGATTTTGCTCCTCTGTGATACCAAAGCATGAACTGAGTGAGGATACACCATTCTTAAACTCAGCTAGTTTCTCCCTTGTCTTCCAGATATCATCATCTTCAATATCTTCAAGCTTTTGTTTCAAGAAGCAAACACGTTCCTCTTCTTCAGAAAGCCTCTGACAAAGCTTAGAACATATCTCCTTTGAATCTGCCAAATCCAATCTCAGAGACTGAATCACCTCCTCTGCTTGTTTAATATCTGCGGCCTGGACATAGAGGAGTTCTTCCTTCCTCATGTTAGTTTCTGTTGATTCACTGAGTTGGATGTCTTTGTACTTCAAGTTGTTAAGGTTACTAACATTCAGTTCTGAAAATCTATTGAAAATTATAAAAGCAACTGTTGCACATATTGAAGCTTCACTGACATGACGCTTTGCCAGCTTCAATTCTTCCTCCAGCTCACATATCATGGAAGATTTTTCTCTTAATTTGGACTTCAAGAGGAGAATTTGCTTCTCCTTTTCACTACAGTCTTGCTGGTGTGCTTCATTAATTACTAATGCTGCTCCTCTCAAAGACTTAAGCATGGATTCCACATCACTTCTTTTGTTGTTTGCTTCCTCCAAACAATTTCCAAGTTCTTCAATCAATATTTCTTTTTCATATATGGTCCTAATTAACCTACCAACTTGCTCAGCAATCCAAACCCTTTTTGATGGTATGGAGCCAGAGATAAGATCAAGCTGCTCCGAGGCATCAGTGATTGCCTCTTGTCCATTAAGAAGAATTTCTTCCATTTCACTAGATAATGATTCCCACTCTTCAGATAGCTTTCTGAGCTCTCCTTCTTTCTCCTTGAGCAGTTCATCTAAACTTCTGTTATCTTCTGTTAAAAGGCAAAGCTGTTCCTCCAACTTCTTCATTGTCTCTTCGGTTTCCGTCTCTTTCAAATGACAATCTTGGATCTGTTGTTGAAGAACAGAAAGTTCTTCCTGCATACAGACAATAACCTCAGCAGTTTCAGCTTCAACCTGCTGCCGAACTTCATCCCTTTCTTCTTCGCTGGAGGCCTTAAACGCAGTATCATTTTGGTACCACATATTCAATTTTTTAGCCTTTTCAAGAGAATCTTGCACTCTTTTCAACTTCGTCTGCAAAGTGGAGCCTTCATGCTTGAAGTCGTTGGACGAAAAACCTCTGGACTCCTGTCTAGATATTTCCTCTTTTAAACCAAGTATTTGAAGATCCTTTTCACTCAGAAGCTTCACATAGTTACTGTTACTTTTCTTCAGGTCTTTCATCTCACTGATTTCTAATACTTGCTGAGACTCGAGAGCTTCAAGAACTAACCTTGCATCTTTCAGTTCAAGAGTGGCGTCTTCATATTGTTTGCTAACAAGCAAAAGTTTTTCTTTTGCCAGTTCAAGATCTCTACTTAAGCGCAATGTCATTTCTTCTGCTTGTCCACGAGATGACCTCTCCTCTTTGAGAATAATCTTCAAAATGTCCAATTCAAGCTGCAATTCCATCGTTTCTTCTGCATGTCTCTTCGGTGAAGTAGCATACGCGCTATCCAATTCATTTTGTACTCCCTTGCAATTGTTAGAGGCCTGGAAATTAAAAATGAACTTATAATCAGAATCCCGTGCATGCATGCTGTACAGTATAAAGCAAGGAGAAATTCGCAGCACATGGATGCACAATATACATAACACTGTGCATTGTACTACAACGCGAACAAGCACCTTCTAGGAATGCCTCATCTTATAGCTTCTCATTCTCTCTCTTCCAATAATATCTAGTGCAGGTATGTAAGAAAACTATGCAATTAGTTTAAGAAAACTACCTTCATGGGTTTAACACTGCCATCCTGGTCATTGTGTTGAGATTTGAGATCGTCTAACAAACAATGAAAATTCTCTGTCTGTCTGCGAACAGATAAAAATTGCATCACTAGAGCTCAAAATAACTACAAAATCAAAAGGATTCCAGTCCAAAATGTACATCTGCAATTTCACTGGTCAGCTAAACAAATTGCACACAGGATTGAAATTCCTCACCTGCGAAGTTTTTGGTTTTCCTCCAAACAAGAATTTAGTTTATGCTTGCAGTCCTCAAGTTCATTGAGTGTATTCATTAACTGAAATAATGAAAACTGATTATGACATTTATAAAACAGATTCTAGGTAAAGAAAATCCTCGCTAAGACAGCAGAGAGCAACATCTAAGTGGTGAGAATTGTTTTGCTTGCTGATCCACACGATTTCCAGAGTAAATGACAAAACAGGGTATTCAAGGAAAATTTGGCCGCTCAAACATTAGCTTTCAGTCAGTTGAGGCGTGTTAAGGAATTTTAACAGAGTTTCTACAGACAAAAAACTGAGAATCTGAAAAAGGTAAAGAATGTGACAAACCTGAGGTTGGCCGCTCAAATTTGAAAGTTTAGACTGCATAGGTTTTCCATCAAGAAATTGAAGCAGCTGCGTGTATGAGGCTATTTTATTAAACGGATTCTACTCAACAAATCAAATATTTTATTCCAGACCAGATAAGAAAATAAAGACCTGCTCCCGAAGTTTGGTTAATTCGTCCAGGAGTATTTCTCTTTCCCCTTCTTGATAGAACTCTTGAAATCTACAAATTCAAACTCAGAAAATAAGTTTATCAAAAGTCACTTCTCTGTTTAAACAAATGAAGCATTACCTCCTGAGCTGGTCCAAAAGCCTGATATTCTCCAACGCAAAGCGTGTTACTTCAGGATTTTTATCAACTTTAGCTTGAAGCAACTGAATCTCTTCGCATAGTGCTTTGTTCTCTTCCGAAAGATAGGCATCTGGTTGTAAAGAGCCGCTGAGAAGGGATTCCATTCTCTGAATCTTGTCTTCCCGAAATCTGAGCATCATTTTAGTGCTCCTGGTGTCTTCTTCTCTTTGGCGAACCTGACAAAGTAACCTCACCTAATTGAGCTGCCATCTAATTTGCATAGCAACTGCATCAAATAAGTTAATATATGAACAATTGATACCAAACGGTTCAAGTGCTCAATTTCAGCCTCAAGTTTCTTGATATCAGTCTCTGCCATTTGCTCTCTTCTCAGTGAACCAGCAAGTGTGTTCTCCATAGATTTTAGCTGTTTCAAATTATTTGGCGAAGCATTACCATGGAGGAGAAGTAAGTGATACATTCCAGTTAATAGATTCAAACTCATGCAAAGGCAAACAAACAACAGTGTTTTAACTTAGAGGAAATATGATGGTGCTTGTAATATTTCATGTTGCTAACCACCACTGTCTTTCAAATTTAAAAGAGAGGGTAAAATGGATGCAGAAGCTTCACATATCCAGCTTCAGTTATGGAAACACTTATCAAGAGCTAGATCATTATTGCATTACCACAAATTTACCTGCTTAGTAGATAATCTAACACTGCCTTTGGATTCAAATTCCAGTGAATCATTGATCTGCTTTCCGTCCATTTCATATGTATTACCTAGGCAAGCACTATCTTGAAGTCTTTTTGTATCATTGACAGTTGAATCAAAAGACAGAGATCTGAAGACGTTTTGACGTTTTAAGACAGAAAGCTCTTCCTGTTCCAGAAACAAGGCAGAAAAGGTTAGTCAGAAGCTCGTCGAGGGCACAGTAAATTGCCACTGCTACTATTGTGAAACTTGGATCTAGGTTTCCAAACCTTTAGTAGCCGTATCTGATGCTGCAGTGCAACAACATCACCATTGGAATCTTCATTCACTACAGCCTATACCATGTCAAAAAATAAAAACTTAAGAAAAGTTGATGAACGCCTATAATAAAGCTAAAAACTATGTCTAAACCCCTAACAAACTTACATTATTCTGTATAAGTTTTGCTCGTTGAGCAAACTTTAGAGTGTTTAGTGTTTCCGTTGCGCAGCTGAAAAAGACAGAAAGATAGAAACCTATCTTTTAGTGATGACGTGCAAAGATGAAACGATAACAAGGAAGTTGCAAGTAAACCAACCCAATAGAAGGGCTGACATTGGCAATGATCATTGTTTTTGAGTTGCCACCTAGGGAGTCCTGCATAAGATTAATTCCAGATACTACATCATAATCAGAAATTCATAACTATAAACATCTAACGAGTGAGCATGAATTAATTCTAAGAAACCTGAAGAAGGAATGTCAATCTTGAGTCCCTATAAGGAACGTGTCGTGGCTTCCCATTGGCTACATCCACTAGAATCATTATAACATGCCTAGGGAAAATGGAGCGTAAACCATAATATTGATAAAGGAACCAAGAAATGAAACAAGATAGAATACTATAAACAAAAAATGTGCATAATTTTTGGTAATTGCAGTTGTACCCCAATGTGGACAGCGATTTGTTGATATTTGCGGCTTCTTTTAGACGGTCACCTTCAGCACCTGAGCTTTTCTGTCTGTAACTAAGTAGTATTAGGCAAATATGTGAAACTTATAGAGTTCTAAAGAAACTCCAATTCCTAGTTCATTACCTTTCCGAACCTGCAAGATCAACTAGGTTTAATCTTGCAAACCTTAGATTAGTTGTGGAATCCTTTTCCCACCTACTCTCAATTACACATGTAAAAACGCTGTGTGAGCGACTGCTCTCTCTGTTCATGTTTGTCGCTGCTACTTTTCGATTTAAAGAACCCTGCATGTGATAAGTTCTATTAATGAAGTGCAAGCAGGTAACCAAACAACACATGCATAAACCATAAAGGCAGAGATAGAGACATAAATATGTTACAGAGAGAGAGAGGTAACCTGCATCAAGAGCTTTATTATATCACTCACACCCTGGACCTCAAATTCTGAGAGGTTTTCTACATAAACGCCTTTCTTGACATCCTCCCGCAGCTACAAGGTGCAGAAAAGCACAACTTAACAAACTGAGAATTAGAAGCATCTGAAAAAGTTCTTTTTAATGTAGTCGAGACTTACAAGCAAATTGGTCGATGAAGGATCGAGAAGATCTGCAATCTGTTCATTATATATCTCTAAAAATGAGCACTTGCAATTGTATTTCAGTCTTTCATCCCTCCGACTTTCCTCTTCCTGCAAGAAAGATGGAGTTAACACCCTAAAAGAATAAAAATGCAATCCAAACAATACAGCAAAACACCACTATTCTTATATCTGCAGTAGACATCCATAAACACAAATACTCTTGCATGCACATTTCACAAATCAAAGATTTGAGCAAGTTACAGCTTGTATCCTTGCAAACAGGAATTCGAATATTCGTGGTGTCATTCCACGGTGAGGACTGGGATTGAACTCTAAACCATCAATTTCACCTAGCATTGTATATGTCTTCCCACTTCCAGTCTGCAACAATATGAAGTAATAGTCATACTGACGTGATATCCAAGGATTGAGAGAATTGACAGAAAAAAAGGGAAATGGAATTGCAACATAGCCCCATGTACTCTTTTAGCACCAGCCTTCATGAAACAACAAGGTGTTTGATGTTAGATGCAAATACCTGTCCATAAGCAAACATACAACTATTATAACCAGACAAGCAATTCTCCACCATTGGAAGACCAGCCATCCTGAAAAGCATTTCCTGCGAATTACAAGCATGAACCAATTCTTAGCTGACGTGAAAATGCGTAATTTAAAGGATTAAGTTACACTTTCTTGTTGCAAATCATACCTGATCCACTGTTTCACAAGCTACATGATCAAATGTGAATCGTGTTTCTGGTTGCCCAATCCATGTGATGCTCTGAGCACTTTCTTGTTTCAAACATCTATTATAACCATTCATACCCTTCTCCACAGTATTGAGAGGACGCACACGTATAAGAACCTAAATCAAATTCATCAACCGTGAGTACCCGTCGCCACTTTCTTCAGTAACGATTTCTATTATGTAACAATATGCTCATATGCGTCCAAAAAAAAAGGTACCCAAGCAAACCAGAACTAGAAACCACCTGTACATTGTGATCCATCCAGAATGATGGATCCTCTTTTAGATCAAAATGAGGAACTTCAACAGTATTCACAATAGTAGTACTTGGCCCACCAGAAACTGGAACCCCTCTACTCAAAGCAGCAAAACCCCCTGTACGCCCGCTTCCATTGCTTCCATCAAACTTGCTCCTAAACCCTGAACTAGGAGGAGGCTTGGAGACACTCTTGTTCGGTGTGCTTTGTGTCGAATTACTCTCTGAATAACTCGAAGCAGCCTTCCCCACAGTCCTAGTTGACCTTGGGGTCATGTTAGGCAAACCCCCTCTGCTCAACTGCATTGGATAATTAATCACTTCATTTCCCGATTCTCTGGGCAAGGAATTGGGTTCATTCTTCTGCTGCGCCCACCCGAATCTTCTCTTTCCAACTACCCCATGTTTATCTGGCGTTCGCATAGGCAAGATGGAATCAGAACCTCTGGGCTTTGGCTTAGTTGGTGTTCGATCAATCCTGCTTCGACCAGCTACATCTTGTTCATGTTTCCCCGCAGGATTTAAACTTGGCATTGGCTCTTGGATCGTGTTCAGCGGAGGTCTAGACGACGAGTCATTGCTCGACTGACTCGCTAGCGAATCCCTAGGATTCACTGGAACATTTTCCGTCTCCTCATTGTGCTTGCCGGAGTTCCGACGCAGGAATTTGAAATCTTTCAGCATTCTGCAGATATAAAGATAGTCAACAACTGAAAATGATTCGAACTTTGAAACTTCCAGACAATTTAATAGAAATTTTGGAACTTGATGGGTTAAGAGTACCTGAAAGTTGAGTTGAAAAAGAGAATGCGAAGATTTATGGTGGGAGAAAAAAGGGAGCTGACTGGAGCTGGGTTTTTCCAGGGTTTAATAAAGCAACAATATTTGGCCACTCAGAACCAACAAAACATATTAAAACATAAGACAACTATTAAATCATCGTTCATTGGAAAATGGAAACTGCTGTCTCGCTCTAGTCTCTCACTTTCCTCCTTCTACTTCTGTTCTAGCTTTGCTTGGATTTGAAAAATGGGTTTAAGCAATGAACATGGGGAATGGGATTGGGAGAATTTTGGTGTTGTGAAAATGGACGTTCGCGATTGAGTGAAGATTTCAAAATGGACGGCTACGAGAGCATGGCGGTTCGGGGATTTGAAATGGAAAGGGGCAATATAATCATGCCCTGTTTTCAAAATTCAACGGCTATTTTTGCCAATTTCCGACAATTATATTTAGGAATTGGGACACTTTTTCGTTTACCTTTATTTTCTCTTCTTCTCTTTTTATTTCATTTCGATGGACAAGGGAATAAAACCTCGAGAAAATTAAAAAAGAAGGTTAAAAGGGTATTTTAAAAATCTCACAATCAAATATAAAACAGACGTTAAAATTTTGAAATGTTTAAATTAAATTTTAATATTTTCAAAATAAATTTTAAGTTGATAAAAAATTTAACAAAATTAACTTTTCATCAATCAAATATCATGTCAAAATATATAAATATGAGCTTCATTGTTACATAACAAATGTGATCTACCATAAAAAAATATATGAACAATGACCCTTATTACCAAATAGTTGTGATACTAACTTTCTAATTAATTTAAAAAAAGTAATTATGTGTCAGTGAAACTCATTTATATTTAAGATTTATTTAAAACGTTAAAGGTTAAATTATATTCTATTGTAAAGGTTAAATTTTAAAATGCACTTTTGGCTAATAAAATCTAAAAAAGAAAGATACATATTCTTTTGTAGAGAAAAGCAATAAAATTCAAACAAAAGGAAACACTGGCACTTTGATGGTATTCATTTATTTTAAGTACTACTGAACTAAAAACGTATGTTTGATTAATTATAAAAAATATCTGTGTTGGAGTAGTTTCTGTTATTTTTCTATAGATGATTAGCGTAAGCAAGTATGTTTGATGGTGCATGTCAATTATCCATGTCAACAGTCTCTAAACTGCAAAACGACATTGTTTTTGTGTATATGAATATAATTTTTAGCGTTAACTTCTTGACGTTAGAGAGGATGGATGATATATTAATAAAAGTAAAGAGGTGGCATTTAATACATTTTAAAAATAAAAGACTAATATGATAATTTAGAAAATTCTAAGAGAGTCCTACTTATTTAACCCAAAAAAATAAAAATAACAAGAAGAAGAACAGGACCAATCAAACTCATA
>JANZXP010000196.1:37980458-38029926 GCA_027576715.1 Erythroxylum flavicans
GAAAAATTTCTAAAATTCTCTAAAATTCTCAAACCTCATTAACCCTCTCCAATTAAATTTTTAATCACATTTTTCATAAAAAAATCACATTTATTCACAAAATATCGGGAAATGTCATGAATGCATGTACAGTCATTTTTCATGTGCAAAAGTCACTGTTCACGTGTATATGTATATTATATAATGCATGAGCATGAGATGCGTTTTTCCAATTTCTCTGATTGATCTCACAAGTACCAGTTTCTATGGTTCAACCTTTTGTATGAAAACGGGATGTTACAATCCCTAATTTGGATAATGTTGCATGTATGCCATCATAATCCACCCCTACTTGTTAGGAATATCCCTTTATAAATATCCTAATCTATCTTATCTATAAAGCTTACCAAACTTCAACTTAGTTTTGAAAATTCACTCAACTCTAATAATATTTTTGCTTTCCTATTTATCCTCTAGTTCCTGTGTTTCATTCTTTTTAATCATCCTAATCCCTTCCTTCGTTACATTTCTCCATTCTTCATACATCACAACTTCTTCAAAAGAACTGGCTTCCAATGTTGTACAATTATATTTCTCATGCATTTTAGACAATGACTTAGTTTTGATAATAGGTGAATCAGGTGAGGGATCTTCATCATTGCACTCACCATTATCATAATTAGGTGAAGTATCAATAATTTTCATAGCTAGAAGAGAAGCTAATTGTCTCTATTCCTTATCTTATTCTACATATCCCTTATCCCAATTATAGTGAGCATAATCATCTTTTCAACACATCTATTAACTAAAACCTTATTTTTTTGCAAGTCATAAAATTTATAACCTTTTGAAATTGTAACATAGCATAAGAAGATCCTTAGTTATACTTTTTAATCTATTTAGTACCTTTTTATAATGGAACATGAATGTAGCAAATTGAACTAATTGTCTTTAAGTGATTATAAGTAGGTTTAATCATAATCCATCCTTCTACTACTTTACTGGGCAACCTATTTAATAGGTTGATTGTTGTATAAATAGCCCTAACCCGGAACTTAAGTGGAAGCCTTTTATCCAAAAATATGCACCTAGCCATCTCCATCATTGTTCCATTCTTTCTCTTAAAGACCCATTTTTTTATGGTGAATAACTTACAGTCAACTGATGTCCATTCCTTATATTTACACAAAACTCATTAAAATCATTGGAGATATATTCCTTCTTATTATCAGATCTTAGATACTTTAAAGTATATCTACTTTGAGTCTCCATCATAGCTTTATACTTTTTAAACACTAAAAATACATGGGCATTACTATTTAAAGAATAAACCAATGCCATCTTTGTATAATCATCAATCAATAACATAAAATACTTATTGTTGCTTAAAAATTATATGCTTATAGGTCTATATACATCAATATAGACTAATTCTAACTTATCATTCACTCTCCATATTGTATTGGTTGGAAATGACAACTTATGCATCTTATCAAGCTTACAGGCACCAGATACATCATTCACAATATAGATGTTAGGTAAATCTCTGGGCATCCCATTAATTGCATATCCTTCAAGCCTACAAAATTAAAATATCCATACCTTTTATGCCAACGTAAAAAATCATCATTCATAACATAATTATCCTTATCATATGGCTAATGCTAATTTAAAGTAAAGATTTTATTAAATATTGGTACTTTAATAAACAAACAATCATTATAATCATAAATAGAATAGAACTTGTCTTTAGTGATAATAAGCATTTTTGAACATTTGTTTGACAATTAATAAGTTTTTACCTAAACAAGGTATAAACAAAATAACACAAATATACTTAATACCTTGTTTAGTGTGCATAGTTACTGAACCCTTCCCTTCATTCTAAACAATTTTTTCATCTCCCATTCTTACTTTAGTTTTAACTAACTTATCTAGGCTATCAAACATGCCTTTATCTTTACATATGTGGCTAGTGTAGTCATTATTAATGAGTCAAATTTGATCATAATATCCTTGATCTGACATAGAAGCTATAAATAGTATGTCATTAACTTCCTTATGCTCATATGTGAAATTGATTTGTTATGAAGGTTGCTCTTAAGTTTGTTTTTGCTTCATTTTGCAAGCCTTTTCAATATAACCTATCTTTTTATTTAATGTACATTGAATAGTGATAAGTGTAAATTGCATCGTGTTTTAGGGCATAGTTTGATATATGTTTAGTTGTTAATTTAATCATTTAGTATGTGTTTAGATTATAATTTTGTTAGTTTGTTAATTATTTATGTTTTAAGTGTTTTATGGGTTAGCATAAGTCTTTGAGCTTAAATATTATGTTTTTGAGGCACTTTGATGTGTTTGCTAGTGTTTCAAGGTCAATATCAAAGAACGGAGAAGTTTCGGAGACATTTGGGCTAAAACAACGGTGTGATAGAAGCATTAGAGTTAGCCCATTGTGACAGAAGCCCAGGAAATGACCCACATTCGTCGCCTGGGTCGGTCAAACACGTACACACTCAAGAAAGTCAAGTTTTAAGGGATTCTTTTTAACCTTTTAGACCTTGAAAAATCCCTAGGGCTGCTCAGAACATAAGAGGATATTTAAAGAAAAAGAAAAGAAGCAGAAGGGAGCTTTTTCATCAGACACATTAAGAAACCCTAGAGAGAAATCATCGAGAGATACAGGAAGAGAAGAAGGAAGAGAGAAGAAGCTGACTCGATGTACTTCCTGGATCAGAAGGCTTCCTGACGTCGTTGCCTCCCATCATCCATTTAGATTGTATTTCCTGTTTATTTTTAGTTTTATTTTTGTATAAAATTGGATGAAACAGTTGATGATAGGATCTAAAATGTTGAGGATGTTCTAAACTCACTTTCGAAATTTTATTCTTGAGTTAATGGGAATCTGATTGTTTATGTGTTTATTGGATTTATTGTGGTTTAATTATGCGATTGCATAATTAGGTAATAAACTGAGAGGGTAAATCGAATGAAAAACGATTAAATTGGACTAACAAGAGTTAGGTGATTTAATAGAAATAAGAATTGAATTAGATTGAGAAATTGTGGAAGAGAGATCTTGCATAGGTTTCCGATAGTTTATTAGAGAACTTTAAAACTAATTAGGGTTATAGATCGGTTGGGAATTGAGAGATTACAAACTCTATAATCTGATCAGGGTTTATGATTTAGGGTTAATGGTTATAACTTGAGAGAGAGTAATCAACCCTGGGATAGTCTAGAACCAACAATCTAATAATTCATAATAAGTTAGGTTAGCATTAAGGATAAGTAAAATTCCCTTTCTCTGAATTGGTAATTTCTTTCGGTTGATTCTTAGGTGTATTGCAATTGTTTAGTAATTAGTATTTCGTGTTTGAATCTTAATTTGATTGATTGAATTAAATTCTCGTATTAGTTTCGTGTAACTAGAATTTCTATTATTGTTTCTGGCCTTAGATTTTAGGACTATATTAACTCACTCCTTATGGGATCGACACCTTTGGTACCACGCTAATGAATCGCACGCTTACGAATTATCAAGGGTTAATAATTAAAACTTACACACAACCAACTTACGATCAAGTTTTTGGCATTGTTACCGGGTAGACGATTAGTTTAATTCTTTATTTTAAGGTGTTTTAGTTAATTTTTAGTTTATGTCCTTTCTTTATGTTTCTGAATCTGTGCCATTGCATAAACACAACAGTCACGAAAAGTTCAAGTCGAGCAGCTGAAACCTTAGAGCTAGATATCACTCGATTAGAGCGATCAATTGGGAAAGCTCAACGTGAAGAAGAAGAAGAAAAAGCAACAATGGCCGAGGAATTTCAGCAACATTTAGATCACGGAGTGAACCAAGGATGCCAACAAAGAACCCTTATGGATTTCATGAGACCAGGGTTTAATGAGGCTAACCAAGGAGTAGCTATGCCACCCATATAAGCAGCCTCTTTTGAAATTAAACTAGCCCTCCTAAACATGCTTCAACAGAATGTGCAATTCTATAGACTAACAAATGAAGATTCTAATGCACATATGGTAAATTTCCTTGAAATTTGCGATACCTTTCCACACTATCAGATGTCGGAGGATGCGATAAGAATTATGCTTTTCCCTTTTACCCTAAGAGATAGAGCAAAGGCCTAGTACCACTCCCTCAATGTAGCCAATGTCACCACTTGGGATTGACAACGGGTTGTAACGCTAGTCAAAATAAAATAACTAGACATACTACTATAGTAGTGGTGAGTCTAAGTTGATCCCTTAGAGAGTGTGTGTAAAGTTTCCGAAATGAAAGTAACTGGTGTTTAGGTTTAACGGGGTGTTTTGGATTTTGGAAATAAGAAAATAAAATGAAAATAGACTAACAAAACCAAATTAAAGAAAACATGCAAAAAATGATAAAAGTAGGAAATTCGGTAGGGACCCAGTTCTTTGGTTCAATCTTGACCTATACCTTAATTAAATATATTTCATTGATTTTTTATTCTCAAACCTATCTAGCAACTATTAATCGTAGGTTAATAATTAACACAAGTTTTCCTTTAGGTAGTGTTTAATCAAGATACGATTGTTAATTAAACCTAACTACCGAATAACTTAGGATACAATATTTAGATTCAATTGGGTAGTAGCATTACGAATTAGGAGAACCAATTAATCAAGGCAACGACCACATATGATGCATCATTTAACCTAGGTCATGTTATCCCTAATGATTACGAATCATTAGTCACTATATATGAATTTTAACATAACAATTACGGATTATATCAAAATTCTAGTAATGGGTTTGCAAATAAGCGATTCAATGAATGCATTAAAATCATCTTTTCACAATACCCAATTGGTTCATGCACATATAACCAAATAATAACGATGATATGATCATTCATACACAAAACTCAAATCCACATGCCTAAGATAACACAATCAATTCAATAAGAGAGAAAGAGACAACAAAACTATGAAAGGAATGCTTAACCTGGGTCATCGGCATCGATGTCACCTTTGAACCAACATTGGGATGTTTAGCCCTTCATGGGTCTCTCCCGAAAAAATGCTTCAGCCCCGTTAATTACCCAGCTGAAACCTATAGTAGCACCTCCCTTTTGTTCTACTCTTTGCGCCACTGTTTTGTCTTCATTTTCTAATTTATTTGTTGGTCCATCTATAGTGTTTTTTATGCACCCCTCGTACTGTGTGTTTTAAGTAAAAATGCATATTGAACATTTGGTATTTCACAGACATCATTTGATATGCAAATGTCATCTGCGTTTTGTCCAAATGATCTGTGCATTTTATTTATTCCTTCCTAGTTGCTGTATGTGTTGTTGTTTTTGCTGGGTTTGTGGTGTTGTGTGTAATGTCATTTTGGTGCATACTTCCACGTCTCTTGTATGCTTGTATGCCATTTCATGCTTTCCTACTTGTTACTCTCCCTTTGATTTATTAACCATTAAATTCACATACATGGGGTTGTCCCATCTTATGCCTTAATCTTCTTTGTATTTTCAACTTATATCTCCTTTCTTGGCATTTTCTTGTCTTCATCTTGCTCCATAAAGACAAGTGAGTATTAACCTTCGAAAAATGGTCTAATTATCGTGCTTTCGACCCACTTTAATTTCTTTGCTTCCAAATTGTACCTAAAATCATATATGAATTAAAGTGAGTATCTTAAGTATTTTGGTATCATTAATCACTAAGTGTAAATGATTAAATGTATCAACAATTAAACACATATCAGGGATCAACTAGTTTGTCCTTTTTAAACAAGTATTTTCCCTTTACCAAGACCACGAAGATTATCAAGAAGATTGCCAACTTCCAGCAAAGTGACGGGGAATCAATCTATGAAGCGTAGGAACGATACAAGGACTTACAACGACAATGCCCACACTATAACTTACCTAGGTAGTTTTTATTGCAAACATTCTATAATGGATTAACCCAACATACAAGAGGCATGGTTGATGTAGCTTCGAGAGGATCACTAATGAGAAAGACGGTAGATGAAGCAGAAGAGCTAATAAAGGAGATGGTGAGTAATAGTTGCCTATAGACAAACGAGCGTAGTAAACAAACCACTACCTTACGAGAACAAAAAGGAATTTTAGTTGTTGATTAAATGACAGAGATGTAGGTGAAACTTGACAACTTAACTCGATAGCTCAACAACATTAAGGCTTCATCATTAGCTTCGGTAAAAGCGTGCAACTAAAGTGTGAACTCTGTGGACAGATGGACCTTGATACAGTAGACTATTTTTTGATGAAGGATAACGACCCGGCGCAAGTTAATTATATGGGAACTCAATATGAACGAGGAGGGGGAAACAATCCCTACTCCAACATATACAATCCTGGATGAAAGAGTCACCCTAACTTATCTTGGATGAACAATGTCGGAGGATAGTTTAGACCTCAAGGACAACCAGGTTTCCAACAAGATAAACCGAGCTCAATAGAATCCAAGTTGGATAATATTTTAGATAAAATTGGAAGCATGGAGGATGCACATAAGAGGCTTGAAAGTAAGTTTGAACAAGTCACTAAGAACCACACCTCTTCAATACACAATCCGGAGGTTCAAGTAGGTCAACTAGTAGAGGTAATTTTAACTCAGAATGCAGGAACCCTTCCAAGTAATACCGAATCTAACTCGAAGGAAAAGATCATGGCCATTACTCAGATCCAGGAAAAGAAATTTAAGCATACAAAAGAAGATGGAGACAAGGGAGAAGGATAATCAAATATGGAATTATTTCCAAGTGAGCTCATAATTAAACCAATCGAAAAACCTCAACTTAAATTTCTGTACCCTATCTAGCTCAGTAGAAGTCAATTTCAAGTAACACGACGAGAAATTCTAAGGAGGTTGAATTAAACAATGTTGAAACGGAACATCTATAAACAAGGCAATATTAAGGGAATCAATTAAGAAGAAGGTTAAGGAGCACATAGCGGAAGAAAACCCTAACATAGCACAGAAGAAAGAAGACCCAGGGGATTTTTACATTCCTTGTAGTATCAATAAAGTTAAAATAAACAAGGCATTCGTAGATTTAGGAGCGAGTATTAATATGCCTTATACCTTTGGTCAAAAATTAGGGTTAGAGGAGTTAGGACCCACTGGATTTAAGTGAAAATGACAGACGTAACAGTTCATCGACCGAAGGGTATTATTAAAGATATGTAAGTACAAATTGATATTTTTACCTTCCCCACAGACTTCTTTGTATTGGATATTGGAGAAGATATGGAAACCCCTATGGTCCTTGGATGACCATTCTTAGCTACTGCTCACTCAATAAATGATGTTGCTGGGCTGAACTAACTTCGAGAGTTGGAAAGCATCAAATAACCTTCACTGTGTCGAAGAATGACAACATTCCTCCCTCACTCCCAACTAACGTCAAAGAAATCAAACCTTGAGAACAATGGGAAGATATTAAAGATCCTAGGAATGCATTTAGAAAGAAACGATAACGGAGGAGAAAACGAAGGAAGGTGAAGCAGAAAGAAGGTGGAACCCAAGGCATGGTAGCTCATATGCAAATGGTAAGATCGATGACTGCGCTACCGTTGTATTATTTATTTGAACCACCTTGAACACAAGAAGAGCGTCGACCTACCGAAGTTAAAAGAAACGTTGCACGGGAGGCAACTCATGGATTGTTAATTCCATGTTATTTCCTTTGACTTTTAGATAGTTTGAATTTTGTAGTTAGGTTATTTTGTTTCCAAATAAGGTCAGGAAGGTATAGGACTTCGACATGAGTTAGATGATCGAGGAAGTGAGTAAAAGAGAGGTGAAAGAGCTATAAAGAGTTAGGAAGTGATCTTGGGAATGTGTAAAAGGACAAAGAAGAAATAATCAAATATTGGTGAAAATATTGGCCTGTGGCAGGGTAAAACTGTCACGTGATTTTTAGCTAAAATTTTTACCATTTTATCCTTCCTTTACCTATATATTCATTTCTCACTTTATTTTTTCACTAACTTTCATTTTAACTTTATCTCTTTAAGTTTAGAACCTCCAAATACTCTCACTTCTCTCTAACTAAATTCTAAATTTTCACTTTATTCTAACCTTCACCTATTTGCAATCTAGTATGTTGTGCATTAAGCAGTGAGCAAAGCACAACCAATCATCAAGACAAAACCAAGTCTTGGGACCCTAGAATAGGGCAGCAGATTTTGGAGAAGCCCTTCCCAATCTACACATAGGAGGAAGGTATTCATTTCCAGTCCCTTAATATTAAACAAATAGTAGTCCCGAAATATTTTGATTTTGATACGCTTGATAGGCTAGAATTGCGAGATAGGGTAGAGAACCTAGCAGAAAGAATTCAGTAGGTGAAGTTTATACACTTCCAATATCCTATCTACTAGGAGCTTACTCTCGAATTCTTCACTTCCCTTTATTTCGAACCTAGTAACTCTAAAGAAATATGGTTTAGATTGCGGGGACGAACTTATGAGCTAAATATTGAAATCATGTTTGATATTTTTGGGTTTCCCAAATCTTCCATAATCGATCAGCATGATGATTTTCATGCTTCTCGCTATTAGAATGAGATCACTGGGTTAAAGTGATTCGATGCTAAGAATGTCCATAATAACATCATACGAACCCATTAGCACTTGTTATTGCATAAATTCATATGTCAAATGGTTTTTGACAAATTAGAAACCAACAAGTGCTTAACAAAGGAACTTTTTCTGTTATGATACATGGATCACAACATCTTAATGTGCACCTCAACATATATGCTTAATGTTATTGTTGTGACTCTATGCAAGAGGAGAACAATTTGGGTATGAGGTATTTGGTTTCCGTCATTACTGAGTACTTTGGCGTGGATGGTAGTGGTTTAACTATCTATCTCCTGGAGTTTCTAAATCAAAATCACTTGTGGCGTGCTGAAATCCTTAAGTCCTATAACATAGAACTTTGGGACATAAGCCAAAAGACTTATGTGAAGATCAGGGCTAGCCAAGCGAGTTCTAGCATAGTGCCACCTCAGTAGGCAGAAGAGGACTTAACTAGTGAGGAGTCTGAAGAGGAAGAAGACACAAAAGAACCTGGTTGGAAGAAAGTGCTTGATACAATCTTCGCTAACACCAAGGTAATTACATATACACTTGTGAAGAACTCTACAAAGATGAAGGAGATGGCCCACACACAACGATGTCAGAGCCGGGATATACGTTGTAGTCATTGATACTTCGAGGCTCAAGACGTCCAACTGCCACCTCCGACAACATCCCCGCCTTCATTACCGTGAGGCTTTGTTTTTAACCCTTTTCTTTTAAATTTAGTCTTTATTTTTGATTTTGTTTTTCTATTTTATGTTACTTCTCACCATGTGTGTTTGTTTGTCTCCTTTTCACATTGAGGACAATGTGTTGTTCAAGTGTAGGAAGGGTTGTGTATTTTCCTTTGAGTGTGAATTTTGCATATTATATGATAGTTTGTTATGTTGTATTTTGTGAATTGTGTGAATGTGTTGATGGCTTAGATGGAATGAAATTAATTTAATTTTTCACATAATCTACAAGGTTGACAAGAGTCATTAGCTTGGAAAATTAGTGATCTAGATCCTTTGGATAAATATGCAAGTTAATTATGATTTAGTGTTAGTTTATCACCCTATAAATTGTCACATTCATTTATAATTTTAGGTCTTTCAACTAAAGTAGTTTTGCTAGTATTTTTACATGAAAACAAGTAGCTAAGGCAACAAGGTAGGCATTAAATAATAATATAATAAAAATGTGTGTTAATTTTAAATAAATAACTATTCTGCTAGCCTTCAGGTTATGAATAGAGCTAGTAGCTACTTGAGAATGTGATGTAGCTGAGTACTCGGATCGACACGCATCATAAATGTGTGCCTTTGCTTCAAAAGGCTATAATGACTTTCCAACCAAACAACTAAATAAAAACATGACTTAGTCGAGTAACCAGATTAACATTCATCACCAATGTTTGCCTCTGTATAAAAGACTAGGTCCATGTCAACAAAAAAGTAAATAAAAAAAGTTTCTAATAAAACCTACCGAACTTGTAAATAGCTTGACTTTTCATGAAAACAAACTTAGGAGTAGTTTCAAAGTTTGAAGGACCAAATAATTATTAATGTGTGTGTACAATTCAAAAAGGGTGAGTTAACTTGACATTTAAGTTTTAATTAAAATGCATATTTATTCTAGACCTCCTAGACACGGATTTTGCATATTAATGATTTGGAATGACTTGAATCGTTGTGTTTAAAGTTAAATTTATTTCATGAAGTTGAAAACATTTTCTCATTATTACATTGTGTGCTTTGTGATTTTTGTGTGTTTGTTGTTTTGTTTGCTTGAGGATAAGCAAACCTTTAAGTGTAGGGATGTTAATAAGTGTAAATTGCATCATGTTTTAGGGCATAGTTTGATATATGTTTAGTTGTTAATTTAATCATTTAGTTTGTGTTTAGGTTAGAATTGTGTTAGTTAATTATTTATGTTTCAAGTGTTTTATGAGTTAGCACAATTCTTTGAACTTAAATATTATGTTTTTGAGGTACCTTGATGTGTTTGCTAGTGTTTCAGGGTCAATATCGAAGAATGGAGAAGTTTCAGAGAAAGACATTCAGGCCAAAACAATGGCCCATGATCGTGGTACAATAGGCCACGATAGTGATAGAAACACTAGAGTTGGCCCACGTTCGTGGCCTATATGCCACGATCATGATAGAAGCCTAGAAAATGGCCCACAATTATGGCCTTCATCAGGTAAACATGTAGACACTCAAGAACATTAAGTTTCGAGCAATTTTTTATACTTTTTAGACCCTAGAAACTAGAGCTATTCAGAATACAAGAGGATATTTAAAGAACAAGAAAAGAGACAAAAGGGAGCTTTTGCGTAAGCCACCTTGAGAAACCCTAAAGAGGAATCATCGAGAGATAGAGAGAAGAAGAAAGAGAGAAGAGGAGAAGAAGCTGACTCAAAGTACTTCCCGGATCATAGGGTTTCTAGACATCTTTGCCTCCCATCATCCGTTTAGATTGTATTTCCTGTATATTTTCAGTTTTATTTTTGTATAGAATTAGATGGAACAGTTGATGATAGGATCTAAAATATTGAGGATGTTTTAAACTACATTCGGAAATTTATTCTTGAATTAATGGAAATCTGATTATCTATGTGTTTATTAGATATGTTGTGGTTTGATTCTGCGATTGCAAAATTCAGTAATAAGCTGAGAGGGTGAATTGAATAAAAAATGATTAAATTGGATTAACGAGAATTAGGTGATTTAGTAGAAACAAGAATTGAATCAAATTGAAATTTGTGCGAAGAGAGATCTTGCATAAGTTTCTGATAGTTCATTAGAGAACTTCAAAACTAATTAAGGTTTTGGATAGGTTTTGAATTGAGAGATTGCAACCTCCATAATCTGATCAGGGTTTATGATTTAGGGTAATGGTTATAACTTGAGAGAGAGTAATCAACCCTAGGATAATCTAGAACCAACAATCCAATAATTCGTAATAAGTTAGGTTAACTTTAAGGATAAGTAAAATTCCCTTTCTCTCAATTGGTAATTTCTTTCGGTTGATTCTTGGGTATGTTGTAATTACTTAGTAATTAGTATTTCATGTTTAATTCTTAATTTTATTGATTGAATTAAAATCTCGTATTATTTTTGTGCAACTTAAATTTCTATTATTGGTTATGGCCTTAGATTTTAGGATTAGATTAACTCTCTCCTTGTGGGCTTGACACCTTTGGTATTATGCTAATGAACTGTGCACTTGCGGTTATCAAGGATTAATAATTAAAACTTACACACAACCAACTCACAATCAAATAGGATCTTTAACTTTATACCAATAATCTTTTTCTAGATGATTATCCCTCTGGCACACTTTGTAGGGTGGAAATTTTGTTTGCTTTCCTAATTCTTTAGAATTCCCAACTGTGTTCCCCTTTCTAATGTTATCATCCCACCATTTTTCATCCCTTATTCTGTAGGTGATTTGCCTTTAAAATTTTCTTGAAATGTTAAAAATGCTCCTTTTGTGTTTCCTCATAGTTGATTTTTACTTATAAGTTTGCAAGTTGCTTTGTAACTGAGAGAATTTTCAAGTCACATGACTATTTAATTACAAAGATATTAGCTTTAAACCTTGCTAGTGGACTAATATGCATCTTCTTCACCACCTTTAAGTTAGTAAAATCGTCCTTAAAGAGCCGGATCTTGTTCATAGTGTCCAAGAGCTTTTAAGAATATTCTTTTATTATCTCTCCTTCATTCTTGACTACTCAAACTCTCTTTTATGAGTTAAAAACTTTACCATCTTTACTTTTTCACTAACTTTTAAATTCATCCTTTAATTTATCTCATGCCTCTTTTAAAGTGTCACATGCCATTATCCTGGTGAATATTACATCAAATAACGTTAAAAGTTGCTAGGTAAAAGTTTTGTTTTCTTTGACAAATATTCATGTTTATTTATTAAGTTCAAGGTTAGATTAGCATTTAGAATTCATGAATCGATATTATTTTCCACTACAACTCATAAGCTTTAGGCCTTAAAGTAAGAATTTATCTTGATTGCCTAAACATGATGGCTCTCACCCATAAATCCATCCCTTGTGAGACATTAGAAGCCATCTTCCTTTCTCCCCTTAGTGTTTAAATTCTCTCCTCTCAATCACTTATGAGAAAGTTCAATCATAAACTCATGGGACCCTTAATAATTACAACTTTAATACTATTTATAAGTTTCTTAAACATAAAAGGAGCATAAACATTTAGAATAAAACTTTCATTTACAACATTCTTTCATTGATATATATATATATATATAAGGAAATTTAAACCTAACATAATCTTTGAATTCTACTTTTACTGGACATATTTATACAAAATAAGGATAACTATTCCTTGTTGAACAAAATACAAAATATCTAACTTAAATCAATCTTAACTTAAGAGTATCTAGAAAAATATTATACATTAGAGGTGGTTATGCCACTCATATTGACTTCCCATTTGTTATTTTATAGCTGATGTAATTTAACGAATACTTGAAATTAGGTATTGATACAAGGTTTGTAGTGCAAAATCGAAACTGACTTTACAAGCTTTAAAAATTTTACAAAATAATACACCTATAAAGTCTTGTGTTGAAATAGAAAAGCTTTTAGATGTTGGTATTAATATATTACATGGTTTTCACAAAATTGTAACCATTGGCATACTAAGTCATATAGAGTTAACATCAAAGAAAATAAAGGTTGGGAGTTGTAATTATAACTAGTATGCTAGTTTCTATGCTTATGCACAAGTTATCATTGATATTTCACATTAATTTTAGTTGAAAACATTTGGAAAGAAGCTCATCTAAATTAGGAACCATTATCAACAATAACATTATATTAATTTTAGTTCTCTTCCAAAGAAAAAAAAACTTCAGTTGTATATGCTTTATGATAATCTTGCCATATAATATTAATTTTGTTAATTTATATATAACCTTATTATAATCTTGCCATATAATATTAATTTTGTTAATTTATCTATAACCATGTTTATGATTTTGTTATCTAACTAATTATTTAAATGGTGGTATTTTGGTTTTCTTCCTCTTTTAATATGAAATATAATTTATTCCTTAGTTTTGATGCATTTATATTATGTTTACAACATGCCTTCATTTTGATATCGATACTACTATAGACCAAAACTGTGTAGATAATATGCATATCCCAATTTGTCAATTGCCATACTGTAAATCATAAACTTGGTGATGAAATTTTTACATTTTGCACATAAGACTAAATTTAAAGTTTTAGAAGAACTAATTAATGCTCATAAGTAGTTTCTTTAGGACCTTCATTAACAATTTAACAAAGAAATGTTTGACATTGACTTTAGCTACTACATATCCTTATTAGAAGTGATACTAGTATAAATAACATATTAAGTGTCTTTCTTAAGAAGGATGAGTAGATAAAGCAAGAAACTAAAAAAGTAAATTTAAGGATCCTTAATGATTGCTTTGAACATTTTCCATTTTCCCATTAAATTAGCTTAATTTTTATTCTTGGATTTGATCACTTGTAAATTTTTAAGATATTTTTCTTATAAACTAATATTTTTCTATGAGTTTAAACCTAGATTAAGTCTTATATGTTTATCAAAATTTTAGAATCATAACAAATGTGAACTTGTATTGTTCATCCATGATACTACAAACAATAACAAAGATAAGGATTGCAGTCATATTCTATTGTGGTTTTTAGCATTAATTTATTAATTATACTATATTGTTATTATTTTAAAAACAAATCAGCTTAGATAAGAATAAACAATAAAACATGAAAATTGTTCATTTATATAGAGTTAGAAATTCATCTCCAATTTTGAAAAACTTATCTGGAGGTCAGAATCATGATATAATGGTAGAAATTTTTATGGAAGTATATATAAATTATCTACTCATTATGATCAATAAATAGAGCTTAAATGGGTGGAGATTATTGACCTGGTTATTCATCAAAAATGGTCACTTATGTCTTTGGTGATGTTTAACTTTTCTAAGATATCAATAATAGTCATCATATTGTCACTATCAACCGATAATATATCTTAATTAAAGGTTTCCTATAGGAGCATTTGGTTATCAATATGCAACATTTGCATTTGATAAGTCTTTCCTTTTAACTTATAAACATTGTGAGAATGAAACATTTTTATTATTCTTAGATTGTTGTAGATTTTTAATTTTAAAGATTACTAAATGTTTGTGAAATTAAGTTCTCATAGTATAATAGACTAACCTTTAATATATTTTTGAGTATTTGAATAATATTTTAAAAATTAAGATTTATAAGTTGTATTCACTTGCTTAGGCAATACTAGAAGCAATACTTTGCAATCAGGAAAGATATTGATGAAACCATATGGTAAGGTATATAGCTCTTTATTAAGTCTTGCTTTGATGTTGCCTAGTTCAGTATATAGCTACACCTAGAAAACATATAGATAGTTAATTTGAAGAATCAAAAGTCATTTTTTGTAACAATGAAAGCTTTTAGGGAACATTGTATTGCACTAACTCCCACATGTTTTTAATTTGTTCTTTTATCCAAAAACTTGGTTAATATATTCCTAGTAAAGCTCTCAATTCTATTTGTTTTATGAAATTAGTATATAATTTTGCATGCCTCACTATTGTTGCTTGAATCGTGTATTGAAGGTGCCTTTATACATTGACAAAGAAAGTGTGTAGGAGAATGCTTGTGTTTCGTATAAGGATGGTGGTTACAGTACTCCAAATACTTTAATTTATACGTGATTTCTCTAGCATCTTCGGCTTTTACTTTTTTCAAGAACATGTTTGGTCTTTAAGTATAAAATGAATGTAAAATACTCCAATCTTAATATCTTATAAAACAAAACAATTATTTCTTTTATTTATAGAGAGCACTAAATTTAAAAATATTATATCACTATGTTTAAAGTAGATAAAGTAGTGCATCCTTAAGAGTGTATGGGGTTATAATTTTTAAACTTCAAGTCATCATTATTTTTATGTTCTTTGTTGTTAAATTATAACATCAGACCACAAAAGTTATGTAAAATGCATATCAATTGCTATTATGGTCATATCACTCACCTTAACTATATTCTTTGTTATTTTATATTTTATGCAGTTGAATGAATACTTGATGTTAGGTTCTATTACAAGGTTTGTAGTGCAAAAATAGGTTTTATTTCATACACTTAAAAAATTTTGCAAACTAATTATATAGCAATTTGGTTTTGTTTAACAACTTGAATAATGATAAAATCAAATGGAACCAACAATTTATCTTTTCTGGATAATTATAAACTAATTATTTAACATTTTAAATGCTTAAGCAATTTAAACATTTTGATTTGAGTAATTTGGACTATATGAGTGCTTTGTGCTAAATCCTAATTATGACAATGTTAATTTTAATGGTCATCAAATTGTATTCTTAAAGCAAAAGGTACATATATTTGTTTTATTATTTTTAACTTTAGCAAATATGTAACCAATGTTTCAATCTTAATTATTGAATCTAGTTGATGGCCTCGAATGTACTATACTCTTTCATCTTCTTCCCCAATGACTTTTGCATTGCTTTTGGTTGATTTCTTGGTCTCAATTTACTTTCAGTTGTTTCTTGTGTTGCTTTCCTTACTCTCTTTGTATTTAGTCCCTTATGCCTCTATTTGTTTTCTAGCTCTTGGAAGCTTACTATCCCCCTCCCCATTTCCATTTTCTCTCCTCTAAGCTGCTTAAGGGTAATCTTATCCTTTCATCATCTATTTTATCTTTTGGAACAATCTTTTACCATTTTTAGTTATTGTTTCTTTCAACCACCTGATAAAAATTTGTTTCTTATCATTATATGCTACTTTGTAGCTCCTAAACCTCTGTCATGAAGTCTATTAACGTTATAGTTGGTGGGGTTTTTCCATCTTTGTCATCTTCACCATCTTCTTTATCCTCACCTGTTAAGTAGACTCTTGATGAATTTGCCCCTCCTCTCTCGACTCTTCCTCCTCAGCCTCTAACTAGGAGTTAGAAGCATTTTTGGTAGATCACCATGCTTCCACTATTCTTTTTAACCTGCTTACGGAGCAAGATGGAAAGCTATTTTTCTGCCTTAATATTGAAATTCTAAAGGAGACTGATCATAGCTAAACTTCAATCTTAGTTGATTTTTTCTTTGATTCAAGACCATCATTTCTTGTTATACATAAATAGGCTTTCAATCTATGGAAAAATAAGGGACTGGTTAAGGTTCTTCTATCTGAAGAAAATCTCATCCTCTTTTCATTCACTTAAGTTCTATTGCTTTCAAGATTTTGGCTGAGGGACCATAACACATTGACCATCAACCTTTATTTTTGCAATCTTATTAGTTAGGGTTAAACTTTGAAATAATTAGGCTACAAAGCATTTCACCATAGATTAACTCCCATAATGTCCCATTAGAGTACTAGACTACCAGGGACTAAGCTCATTAGCAAGCCATATAAGAAACCCTTATATTTAGATGAAAACATGGAAAAGAAAAGAAGAACATGCTATGCTCGTATATGTGTGAGCACTGACAAAGGATCTCCCAAATGAGATTCAAATTATGAAGTTTATGGATGGGAATAAACTCTTTGAAGATAATGTAGCTGTCTTTTATCTTTGGAAGCCTCTACCGAAAGTTCAAAGAAAAGTGTCCAAGCCTACTAGTAGGAAGTTTATCACATAAAGATACAATTAGTTAATAAGCTTGGAGGAGAAAGGGGATGCTATGTAGAAGGAGGGAACTGACCAAACAAATGAAGTGACCAATCTAGCTATCAATACTAACTAATCTACTAATGTGGCTGGCATTGTTCAAACTAATGGTATCAGTGAACCCCCTATACTAATGAATGAAAGCAATGTGAAGAGAGGGGAGGAAACACCTAATACTAACTATCAGGGAAATTCATGCATAATTGATGAAGGTAAGGAGTTGTTTCAAACTGTTGAAAGAAGAAAGTCATAAAGGAGCAAAATTAAAAGCTCCAAAGGTAAACAAAAATAACTGCCATAGCAAGCTCTTTTCTTTGAGGGATTCTGTCATGAAAGAAAGGTTTCTAGTATTGAGCTTGCTAGAAACAAAATTAAAGTTAAATTTGAAAAAAGTGGAAGTCTTAGGGACCTCAATGGAAAAATCCTATATAACCATTCCCATCATTTTTATTGTAGAATCGTAACCTATTATAACTCTGACAGGGTTAAGGTGGATCTTATGGGATCAAATGACCAGGTAATACATTTAAAGGTAGCTTTTCTTTAAGAGAAAGCAGTGATCAATGCCTCTTTTATTTATGTAAGTAACTTTGCTTATCAAAGGAATGATTTGTGGTGTAACATCATAAATGTTAGTAGTTGTTACAATGGCCCTAAGCTAATTTATAGTGATTTTAATTCAACTCTTTACAGATCTAAAGCTCAAGGGAACTATAATTTGAGAAATTTTTCTAATAATTTTAAGGAGTGTGTTGATCAATTGGGGGTTACTAATATTAAGTTTGAAGGGTGTACATTCACTTAGATAAACAAGCAAAGTTTTAACTAGTTTATTAGGAAAAAATTGGATAGAAGTCATGTTAACTCTAATTGGCTAAAAATGTTCCCTAATAGCATAGCCAGGTTTAAGGATCCCCACTTCTAGATCACATCTTGGTGGGAGATTTATTCTGGAAGATAGTTAGACATTTCCCATTCATAATTTCTTGGAAAATGAAGGAGGTTTCTTGGAAACTTTAAAAAGGGGATTGATTGCTCTACTAGTACTAAATAGTTATGTCTAAAAGCTTAACGTCATTAAGAGGGAACTTAAACTGATGAATATGCAAGAGGCTCTAATACCAAGGAAGCCATGAATTCTACTAAAGATGAACATATCTCTGTATAATTCCTCTTCTCAGTTAATCCTAGTGATTCATTACTACTCTCTAACTGTCAAAGTATCTTCATACTGTAAACAATCATTCCTCTTTACTTAAACAAAGATCTAGAGTGAAATGGATAAAAGAGGATGACTTGTGATCCAGTTTCTTCTTCAAATATATCTTTTCTAGAAGAAATCAAAACAGAATCAACTCCATCTTATCTTGTGATGGCATATTACTCTATGACCAAAATGTTATTCAATAGGAAGTTGTCAAATTTTACACTTCTTTACTTGGCATTATAGAAACATCTTTAAATTCTTTATCCTATTTGAGCAATTTCATATCTAGAAGAATCCCATTTGAGGAGGTAACAAGGTTAATAAGACCTATAAAGGATAAAGAGATAGAGGATATAGTTTTAAAGATGAATGGAATAAAAACACTTAGTTCGGATAGATTGAATGGATACTTCTATCATAAGTTTTGGAAAGTGATAGGGCATATTATTAAAGATACAGTTCATGAATCCTTTTCAAGAGGCATCCTATTAACAGAAATCATTAAGGCATTTCTTTAGTTGGTCCTTAAAGGCCATAGTCCCTTCTCTTTTAGGGACTATAGCCTTATAACTTGCTCCAATTATTTGATTGAAGGCATCCATCACCTATTTAATTAGCGAAAACCAAAAGGCCTTCATAAAGAAAAGACACATTAGGGATAATATTTTGATAGTATAGGAGTTGCTAAAGAGGTATTTAAGAAGTAAATCTCCTCCTAACTGCACTATCAAAGTGGATTTTAATAAGGCTTTTGATAGTGTAAACTGGGAGTTATTACTATAGCTATTGAAGGTGTTTAGTTTCCCTAAAGTCTTCATTGGATGGATCAAAGAATGTATCACCTCAACATCTTATTATGTAATGATGAATGGTAGATCTTTAAAGGTGTAAGAGGGCTAAGGCAGGGGGATCCTCTATCCCCTTCCCTCTTTATATTATGTATGAAAGCTCTTACCCTCCTTATAAAACACAATGTTGGGAAGAACACTAAGTTCAGATTCCATTCCAAGTTCAAGAAAGTTGAATTAACAAACTTTTGTTTTACTGATTAATTATTATTATTTTGTAGGGAAGAAATAGGTTTAGTTTAAACTTTAATGAATTCCTTGTAAGATTATAGATGTATCTCTAGTCTGGATATCAATCTCAATAAAAGTCATTTCATGATCTCTAAAGAAGCAACTCAAATGGAGTCTTATATAGCCAGAATCATTAGGATGCAAAGGAAATATCCTCCAGTGATGTATTTAAGGCTCCTTATCTTTACAAGAAGGCTAAATTTTAATGAATGTCTTCCTTTAATTGAGAAAATTTAAAGAAGATTATCTTCTTGGGTGAATAAGTCTCTATCCTATACAGATAAACTTCACTTAATCAAATTAATGCTTTGTTCTCTTTATATATATTGGTGCTCTTATATATTTTTATCCAAAAACCTTATCAAGTCACTGGTGAAGGGGGAGTTACAAAATTCAAATAAACTGATATCTGTTCCCCTAAAGAAGATGGTGGATTAGGTGTCAATCCAATCAAAATAACTAATCTTCCTTTAATTCTAAAAAGATTGTGGTAGGTTGCGGAAGAAAGGAATTCCTTATGGTTGAAGTGGTTGCATAGCTATTTCTTAAAGGCAAGAGTATTTCAGCTATTGATAAGAGCTCTACCTTCTCTTGGTTCATTTGTCAACTGCTTGAGCTAAGAGACAGGGTCAAATCAGAAGTTGAATGAAAGATTTGGAATAGGGAAACAACTTTTGCGTAGTTCGATAGTTGGTCTAAATATGGACAGCTTATTCATCTCCCTAGAACACTTGTTGCTTGGAAACATCTCTCCCTGAAGGCTAAGGTAAGCTCATTTTTCAAAGTGATTGGCAACTACTTGAACAGGTGATGGGGTTCAAACCAAACTACTCCCCTAAAACCTCTTCACCTGATAGATTCATTTAGAAACAAGAACCTGTTACCTCTTAACTAGCAAGGTTAACAAGGATTTAATCAAAAATAGAAATCCTAGAGTTGCTTGACACAAAATTGTATAGAATAAGTGTTTATTGCCGAAAACCTCTTTTTTATCATGGCTTACCATTAAAAATAGATTAATCACAATGGATAGATTAAATTACTTATTTTTACCTAGAACTTGTCCTTTATGTTTGCAAAATGAGGAATCCCTATATCACCTCTTCTTTGAATGTAGATTTGTAGCTAGCATTTGGATTGTGGTGAAAAGGCTAAGCCTATGGAACTGTTCAAGGAATTTATTCTCCGGAACAATTTAATGGATTTTAAACTATTCTGAATTACCAAGGGATAAAAATTTTCAAGTATATATAATTGTTATGGGGACATGTGTGCAAGCAACTAGAAGGAAAGAAACTTCTGAAGGTTTAAGAGTAAAGCCACTGCTCTGGATGGGGTAATGTCTAAGGTGGTTTATATCATTAGGGAGTTGAATTTGTTAAGGGACATAGCTAAAACTTGCAATGGCTTCTTCCTTGGGAATCTAATTTCCAAAATTTCATCACATACTCTCCTGTTTTGTAAATTGTTGTACATGGATTTTGAGCAGTATTGGAAGGCTATTCTCCTATAGTCTCTTTTGTACTTCTAACATTTCATTTTCTTTAATAAATTTCTTTAAATGTTCAAAATTTTTTTGAATGTAATTATTATTGAATATTTATAAACTAGTTCCTAATATATTAAATTTTAGTAATGGACCCCTAAACACACTAATATTTAATAATGAATTCTTAATTTTTCTATAATATGAATAAATTTTTATTAAAAAGTCACTAATTCCAATTTCATCATTAAGTTGTGTTGAAATAAAATTTTATTTAATATCAAACATTGATTTAAATAAAATTCATTTTATTTGATATTAAAGATTAGTTTATAAATATCAAAACATTAAGAATATATTTGAATTCTTATAAAATTTTTAAGAGTAAATATATAATTTTGATTATTTTAAAGCATCAAGTCAACTATCAAAACTCTTAAGAGAATGGAAATAATAAAACTTTCTCGTGTCTCAACTAAGAAGCAACTCTATAATGGTGACAATAGAGTTCTTACGATAAGTTATAAGGTTATCTTTAATTAATTAGACTTAAGATTAACTTTGTCATAAATCCAATTTTTAAGAGTAACTATCCATCCTCTTTTCTAGAAATTTGATTTACCTTTACTTAAAAAGGTTTAATGATCAATTTTTTATTAACTTACATTATTAAGTCATTTTAAAGGCTTCAAAGTGTGTAATTTAGATTATGAAGCATGATAATGTCATTTCTATATAATTAATATTTATAACTTAAGACATACATTCAATCTCATTCAATTAATTCATATTTTTATCTTTTATTTTGTGATAGAGATATACTATTACAAAGAATGTGAGTGGGTTGGTTAGTTTTAAGTTGACATTTCAATTTAATACTAACATTGAATTGCACCATAGATCCCACAATTTTATGTATCATGATTTCTTATTTTATTTTACATTAAGGATTAATTTGTAAATATCAAAAGATTAAAAATATATTTGAATTCTCATCAAATTTTAGGAGTGAATACATATCTTTAATTATTCTTAAAACATAAAGTAAAATATCAAAACTATTAAGAGAATGGAAAACATAAAATTTTCTAATGTCTTAACTAAGAAGCAACTTAATGGTGGTGACAACATGGTGCTTGATGATCAGTTATAAGGTTATCTTTAATTAATAAGACTTCGGATTAACTTTGTCATAAATCCAACTTCGTAAGAGTAACTAATAATCTTGTCTTCTAAGCCTTCATTTACCTTAACTCAACAAGGTTTATCGATCATATTTATATTAACTTACCTTATCAAATCATTTTAAAGGCTTCAAATTGTGTAATTTACATTATGGAGCATGATAATGTCATTTTTATATAGTTATTATTTACAACTTAAGACAAACATTCAATCTCATTCAATTAATTCATATCTTTTTTTTTGTGAAGATATGCAATTACAAAGAATGTGAATGGGATCGTTAGTTTAAATTTGACAATTCAATTTAATATAAACACTAAGTTGCACCATAGATCTCATTACTTTGCGTGTCATGATTTGTTATTTTATTTTATGTTCAGGATTAATTTATAAATATCAAAACATTGAGAACATATTTGAATTTTTATAAAATTTTTAAGAGTAAATAAGTATCTTTAATTATTCTTAAAAATAAAGCAAAATAACAAAACTATTAAGAGAATAGAAAATATAAAACTTTTAATGTCTAAACTAATAAGCAACTCAATGGTTGTGACAACTAGTTCTTGATGATAAGTTATAAGGTTATCTTTAGTTAATTAGATTTATGATTAACTTTGTTATAAATCTATTTTTTAAGAGTAACTAACATTCATGTCTTTTAAAACTCCTTCACCTTTACTTAAGAAGGTTTAATAATATAATTTTTATTAACTTACCTTATCAAGTCATTTTAAAGATTTTAAATTATGTAATTTATATTATGGACCTTCATATGTAATTTTTATATAATTAACATTTACAACTTGAGTCGGACATTCAACCTTATTTAATTAATTCACTTTCTATTTTTTATTTTGTGATAGAAAAATTCAATTACAAAGAATGTGAGTGGGTTGGGTGCTTCAGGGTTGACAATTCAATTACCAACACTGAGTTGCAATATAGATCTCACTACTTTGCTTGTTATGATTTCTTATTTTATTTTATGTTAAGGATTTATTTGTAAATATCAAAACATTGAGAATATAATTGAATTCTTATTAAATTTTTAATAGTGAATACATATCTTTAATTATTCTTAAATCATAAATTAAAATATTAAAACTATTAAGAGAATTAAAAAATAAAACTTTCTAGTGTTTCAAGTAAGAAACAACTCAATTGCGGTGACAATATAGTTCTTGATGATATAAGTTATATATTGTTAATAATATAGGATTAACTATATCATAAATCCAAAATTTTAAAAGTAACTAACAATCTTGTCTTCTAAATCTTGATTTACCTTTACTTAACAAGGTTTAGTGATTAAATTTTTATTAACTTACCTTATCAAGTCATTCTAAAGGTTTCAAACTAAGTAATTTAGATTATGGAGCACATTATGTCATTTTTATAGAATTAATATTACAACTTGGGTCATACATTCAATCTCATTTAATTAATTCTCATTTTTGTGATTGAGATATGCAATTACAAAGAATATGAGTGGGTTGGTTGGTTTAAAGATGACAATTCAATTTAATATTAACATTAAGTTACACTATACATCTCATTACTTTGTGTACCAAGATTTCTTATTTTATTTGATGTTAAGGATTAATTTATAAATGTTTTGTCAAAATGTTAAGAATATATCTAAATTTTTATAAAATTTTTAGAAGTGAATACATACCTTTAGTTATTCTTAAATCATAATGCAAAATATAAAAACTCTTAAAAGAATTGAAAACATAAAACTTTCTAATGCCTCAACTAAGAAGCAACCCAATGGTAATGACAATATATTTCTTAATGGTAAGTTGTAAAGTTATCTTTAATTAATTAGACGTAGGATTAATTTTTTTATAAGCCAATTTTTTAAGAGTAACTTAGAATCATGTCTTCTAAAACTTGATTTACCTAGCGATCAAATTTTTATTAACTTACTTTATCAAATTATTTTAAAGGCCTCAAATGGTGTATAATTTAGCTTCTGGAGCATGATAATGTCATTTTTATATAATTAATATTTACAACTTGAGATAGACATTCAATCTCATTCAATCAATTCAAACTTTTATCTTTTATTTTGTGATAGAGATATATAATTACAAAGAATGTGAGTGAATTATTAGTTGATTTAAAGTTGTTAATTAAATTTAATATTCTTACTGAGTTGCGCTATAGATCTCATTACTTTGGGTGTCATGATTTCTTAAGGTTTTTATTTAATTATGAAATAACCTTAAGAATATAAGTTAAGTCGTATTCTTTTGCTATATTGGACTACATATTTGCTAATTTAGAAAAGATTTACAATAGTAAATTATTGCTCTCACCTTTTTATTTTCACTATTACTTATTTCCTCATTCTGTTTGATAGTTTAAAGAACGACATTTATAAGCAAGAGGATCTAGAGTCATGTGTTCAAGTGTGCAAAGAAGAAGAAGAATCTTCAATCTGACTATATGGTAGAATTAGAGAGTGAAATCCACGATTTGAGACACAATTGTATTCATTTTAAACTATTCTTACAACACAAACCTTATTTCTCAACACATCCTATGTTCCTACTCCCTACATCTCCCTTCCTTTGAAGTTAGCTTCTCATTTTGGCTATTAAATATGCAGGATGACATTCAACAAATGCGGTTGAGACTTTTCTATCGAAATGGACTGCTTCGTTCTTAATGTTACTATAATTTTTATAAATCGGGTTTCAAAGTCAATAAACCTTGTTTTGGTAAATAAATGGCATGGCCCAAATATCACTTCAGCCGTTATCCTGAAGGCTAACCTGGAAGACCATTATCATACCAATTGATGCATGTCACTTTCATCAAATTTCATTACAGGACACGTTTTCAAACAGTTACGATCTTCTGACTCCACAAAGTCAAGTCCTTATGATCATGCTTTCTTTATGTCAGTGGTATTTCGTTGCAACCTTAAGGAGATGAACCCAAAGTTGTCTTGGTTTTGACATCATGACCATGTGGTCAGACCCCAGAACCTCTAAAACTTGATTTGGTGGGTTTCTCTTGATCATCCATTCTACGAAATCCTTCTTTGCTAGCTTGTCTTTCTCGGAAATGATGAATACCCTCCTCACAGATCCGTATTTCTCGCTTGTCAGCACCAGTTTCCTTGACAGGTCTTCTTCAGTGAACAAACGTAGAGGTCTCACCAGCGTCGTCGCCAATATCCAATCCTGAAGCAATAAGGTGGTGTATGTTACCAGCTGCTAAGAAGATAATAGGGTTTCAAGAGTTCTTTAGTCTTTACCTCAATTGGGCTAAGTTGATACAATCTGGATTTTAACAACATAGGCCCCAGAATGAGAGTAGTTGGAGCATTGTTAGTTCCATTATCGTACATATAGCGGCTGTCCATTAGAGAACCTGTGCTCCTGAACGACTGTGACCTCATGTCAACTTTGGCTATACAAATCCATACAAGCTTCTTTTTCTTGTGATTTTAATTTTAAAATTTTAAATAAAATAAAAATATATTTAATATTAGTATTAATATATATATATATAATTTTATTTCTGATAATAATAAATAGAAATTACAGACAAATAAAATTTTTAATTAATTAATTAATTGTATCTTGAGCTCATATCATATTTATAAATATTTATCATACTTTACTAAGTAAATAAGTAAAAACTTGTAAATTTTTTGTTTATAAACTAATATTATTTATCGATAATATTCTTAAAATATGAAATTTATATACTTTTAATATATTCTAAATTTAAAACATATTTATAATTATTGTAAGAAGTGAAGCAAACTTTGTATTTTTGTGTGTATAAAACTATTACATAAAGGGTATTTATTCATGAATTTACACAAGAATACACAAAAGAATGTTTTTTGTAATTAGTTATATACATATAAAACATATACATTTATATGTTAATATGTCCCTCAAACTCAAGATAGGAAATTGTGAGGTATATAAGATTGCCAACTAATTGGCAATAAAGAGTATCATCATTGAAGAGAGTCTCATCAATAACAAAGAAATAAACATTGGATTCAAGAGGAGTAGTAGTAGTCTTGGTATCAGTAATGCCTGATCGAGAGATAAGATATGTGGCATTTTGCTTGTGAGAGATAATAAACGGATTCATCAGATGAAACTTCGAGACCCAAAAAATAACTCAAATTGCCCAAATCCTTCATCTTAAATTGTTGATATAAAAATGATTTAAGAGTCGAAATACCTTAAGTATCACCATCAACAACTATCATATCATCAACATAAAGAAGAAGAAGAATGTATCTTTGAGTCGTTTTACGAATGAATAAGACATGATCATAAGAGCTATACTAAAAACTAAGGAGACAAATAATGGAACTAAATTTGGCAAACCAAGCTCGAGGAGTTTGTTTCAATCCGTACAAGCCTTTGCAAAGTCGATAAACCTTATTGGGTGGATGATCATAACTAGGTAAAGATTGTATGTACGCTTCTTCTATAAAAACACCATTAAGAAATGCATTCTTAACATCCATTTGGAATAATGGTTAACGTTTGCTAGGAGCAAGTGCTATAAGACTACGAATTAATGTAAATGTTTCCTTATAGTCAATATCATACTATTGGGTAAATCCTCAAGCAACTAGTCATACTTTGCATTGCTCAAATAATCCATTAGTTCGAGTCTCAATTTTGTAGACCCATTACAGCCAATACCCTGAAGGTAAGTCAACCATGTCCTAAGTATTGGTGCTAATAAGGCGTATAATTGTTTTGCTATTGCTTACTGACATAGAGGTTCAGAACTTGCCTCGCGATACATGTCAGGTTTATATAAGGAGATAATAGTAAAATAATTATGAAAATATTGAAGACGAACAGAAGGTTGACTTACTCGATTGTTACGACAAAGAACTAGTAGAGATATATGAGGTTCTGATGAAAAAGATATAAAGGAATTATTTGAAAGAGGTAATGGATCGACAGTTGGTGGAGATATGTTGGGGTCAAATGTAGGTTGTGTCGAACTGTTAGAACTATTATATGATCCTACAAGAGAAATGTTAGGGAACAAGGATATAGTAGGATCAAAGAAAAATTGTCAAAAAGGTTCATTGACGTGGAATTTTGAAAGAGACGAGAACATCTTAGGGACAATGGATCCCAACACTTATACCCTTTGTGTTCTATGCAATACCCTAGGAAACAACATAATCGTGCATGTGGTTTTAGTTTGATATATTTATATAGTTAGAGGAGGACAAAACAAACACTGCCAAAAATTTTAAGTGTTTTGTAGTTAGGAGCATGATTATATAAGCATTTATAAGGAAAGGTATTACCTATAATAGGAGTAGCAATATGATTGGCAGTATAAACATTTGTAAAAGCAACTTCTCCCTAAAAATATAGACAAGAAGAAGAAATAAAAAGAGCTCAGATAGTATCAAGTATATGTCTATGCTTTCATTCAGCCCTACCATTCTATTTGGATGTACCTAGAAAAGACCTTTATAAACAACAGTTCTTTGTTGATCAAGAAAATGAGTGAAATATTTTTCTTTGTATTCTATGGTAGTATCAGTGCACAAAGTTTTAATTTTATAAGGAAATTGAATTTGAACCATGTTTGTGAAGCGATAATAAACAAGAAAAATTTCAGAATTATGACGTAAGAGGTAAATCCATTTGTATCTAAAGAAATCATCAACAAAGATCACATAATATCATAAACCTTCTATAATTTCATAAGGAGTATTAGCTCAAGGTTTATTATTAATGATTTTGATGATAACTATATAATATTTCAAAATTCAAATTGGATTTATTTCCTTGTATAAGTAATGATATAATTCTTAAAAGGAAACGATATTATAGGATAAATGATTCCTTTCTTATAAGAACCTTTTTAATGAACTTACCTTATTAGAAATTATTAACACCCGGAAGGATTTTACTAATTCGAGCAATTAGCTCCGAAAATTTATGAAAAACTTTTCTCTTAACGTCTGAATATTGGAAGATTCTAGATGAGATGATATCGAAGATTTATTAGATACAAAGTCAACTCATAATTAAAATGAAACAACGACTAGTTTAAGAAAATGTCTACTTAAGAAAGAGCCACTGCACCTGTGAATAAAACATAGATTTATGAAATACTTCAACAGTACCAATATTCTTGAAAGTCATATTTATATTAAGGTGAAATCACTTTATTAAGAGAGACTGTTAAACTCTTTATACATTTTTTTTGTTGAGAGCTTGTAGAGGCTTGTTAAACACTACGAGTGTGGAAGGTTGAAGAACTTTGAAAAATAAGTACTTACGAGCTTGGAGAAGCTCATGAAAATTTATTATTTGAAGTTTTATAGTGAAATACTCAAGTTAAATACTTGGGGACTGGGTTTCGTTAAAAGCTGAACCAGTATAAATCGACTGTGTCACTCTCTCTCTCTCTTAACTTTTAAAATTTTGCATTATAGTGTGTGTGTTTAATTCACAAGAGGGTCCTTCACCTTTGGAATAGGCTCCTTCTATTTTAATATTACAAGAGGTTTCTTTCAGTAACAAGCTCCTTTCGTTTTAAACATTAACAGGCTCCTTTCATTTTTAATAGGCTTTTTTTGTTTTCTTTTAAATGATAGTAAGCTCCTTTCATTTTTTTAACAAGCTCCTATTTGCAGACTTTTATATTAAAATTTAGTAGGTTTTATCGTTTACACGAATTGATAGTAACCTATAAATTTTTAAAGTCACACATAATTTACCCCCCTCTTGCGTGTGTTTACTTTATCATTTGGTATTAAAGCGAGGTTTCATATTTCGTGTGTTTTACAGCACGTGATAGATCATGACAAATAATTTGAGAAGCCTTAAAGGACAATCTGTCTCAAAGCCTCCTTATTTCAATGAAAATAACTATTCTTATTAGAAAGAGAGAATGACCATTTATCTTCAATCAGTAGATATGGAAATCTGGCAAGCTATCAAAGTTAGAGTCACACTTCTTGCTCCTGACAAGGTAGAAGTGTGGAATGATGCTGATAGAAGAAACATAGCTGAATGCCAAAGTAAGACATTATCTGATCTGTTCACTATCTCCAGAAGAGTATGAAAAGATATCCTACTATTCTACAGGAAAGGAAATATGGGACAAACTCTAAGTTACTTTTGAAGGAACGAATGAAGTAAAGAAACATAGAATAAGTTTTTTAGTGCATCAATATGAAACTATGTGTATGAAACAGGGAAAAACTATAGACGAATTCTTCAGACATTTCAACAACGTCATCATAGCGTTAAAGAACTTGGGAAAGGTATATCCCAATGAAGAGCTTGTAACAAAGATTCTAAGGTCACTGACAGCTCTAAAAACTGCAAAGGATCTCGACACTATTTCACTTGATTGGTTAAAAGGAAACTTGATGATCTATGAAGCCGAGCTTAAGTGAGATGAAGGATCTTCGTACTAAAGAGGAATGAAACTAAAAGCAGCTGATGAATCAAATCCATCAAATGGTGATGAAAGTGACAATGAGTTGCAAATAGATGGAGATGAAGAATTCAATTTCACGTTCAGAAAATATGTCCGCTTCTATAAAAAAAAGTTAATGAAGAAAAGAGAAGGAAACAAGAAAACTAGAAATAACAGATTTCCATCTAAAGGCAGTAGCAGTAATAGCAATTCACAAAATAATCATATCATATGCTATCACTACAAAAAGCCTGGACATATAGGACCATAATGTCCTCTTCTTCAAAAGGATAAAATAGAGAATATAAAACCCAGAAAGCAGGCTATGACTGCATCATGTTCATATGAGGATTTTGAAAACTTTGAAGAAGAAGAGCCTCAGAAGTTGACAATGTTTGCTTTATGACTGAATCAGGAGACAATGAGGTATATTATTCTGACTCTAATATTGAAATTGATGAATTAAAAGATGCATATCATGAACTGTATAATCAGTATAAAAAATTAACAGTGCAGTATTTCAAAAAGGTTGAGAAGTCCAAGAATAATGATGCTTCCTTAACGAATAAGATTAAATCATTAGAATATGAGAATAAGAATTTATTGTCTAAAATTATGTCTCTTGAAAATGATAACAAGCAAAAAGTCTCTGAAAAGAAATTCTTGGAACAAAAGGTAAGTCAGTTAGAAAATGTATTGCTTGAGAATTATTGTGATAAGGTAAAACAATTAGAATAAAAAGTTGTTGCCCTAAAACTTGAGAAAGAGAAATTGGCTAAAAAAAATTATTTCTCTAGAAAAAGAACTTGCAAATTTTGTTGATGGAAGGAACAATCTTGATGCATTACTTAAGAGTGGTAAAGGTGCCTTTGATAAGGCTAGAATAGGATATAATGAAATTAATAATGTTAGGCCATATATAGAATTTCTTTGTTGAATCCAACAACAGCCATAGTCAAAACAGTAAGAACCTAATAAATAGCAAAAATTACAGTAATTCTCATTCATCTGTTTCATGCAATTATTATGGTAGACATGGTCATATTAGTCATTCATATAACTTTTGGAAAATGAAGAAATTGTCTCACATGTATGTTTGGAGACCAAAATGTCAAACTACTAGCCTAAAAGGACTCAAAAAATTTGGGTATCTAAATGAGATAATTCATTCTATAGATATTCTTTAGAATAAAGACAATAGAAAATCAATGGATAGTTGATAGTGGTTGTTTGAGACACATGGTAGGTGAAATATCACATTTCAACCATATTAAAAGTAAAGATGGAGGCAATGTTGCCTTCGCGGACAAAAACAAGGCGAAAGTCTCGGGAATTGGTAAAATTGGTGACTCTGATTTTGCTTTTATTGATAATGTTCTTTATATTGATGGATTAAAATGTAACTTGTTAAGTGTAAGTCAATTATGTGATAAGGGTTATAGAGTCACTTTCTATGCATCCCATTGTGAAATTATTGATAATCTTAATAACAACATTGTATTTGTTAGCCTTAGAAATCAGAATGTATATTGTGCTTAATTGGAAGACATGTCTTCACAAAATGTTAAATATTATTTCTACTAACCAACCACTTGAACTTGTACATATGGATTTATTTGGTCCTATTAGGACTCAAAGCTTTGGTGGTAATCACTATGGTTTTGTTATAGTAGAAGATTATTCTAGATTTACATAGATTTATTTTCTATCAAATAAGGATGATATTTTGAAGTCTTTGAGAAGTTTTGCAGAAACATTCAGATTGAATGAGGGTATTGCATTATATCTATTCGAAGCGATCATAGAGGAGAATTCAATGACAGAAAATTTAAACATTTCTGTAATGAAAATGGCATAACTCATATTTTTTCATGCCCAAAGAGTCCTCAGTAAAATGGAGTTGTTGAGAGAAAGAATAAGACTCTTGTTGATATGGCCAAGATAATGTTGTGTGAAAGTAGTCTACCTCATGGTTACTAGGCAGAAGATGTATCTATTGCTTGTTACATACTTAATAGATGCCTTATAAGACCTATTCTTTAAAAAAAACCCTATAAGTTGTGGAAAGGAAGAAAACAGAATGTTGCTTGCTGTCAAGCTTTTGATTGTAAGTGTTTTGTGCTAAATAATGGAAAGGATAACTTTGGAAATTTTGATATGAGATCAGATGAAGCTATTTTTTGGGTTATAATACAACCAACAAAGGATTCAGAGTTTATAATAAAAGAACAAAGAGGATAGAAGAATCAATACATGTGGGATTTGATGAAGCACTGCCCTCGACAACAGTAGCTGATTCAGATGATGAAGAGCATCCTTCGATTCCTAAAAATACATGATAAACTCAAACTACATCTATAGTATCTTCGGAATCACAAAATCAAGAAGGTCTTTCTAAAGCAAGGACGGAGCAGGCTCTTTCATCTCAGCAGAAGCCTATGTAATGGAGAACACTAAGAGAATAGAGAGGTCGAAATACATATCAATACATTCTAGGAGACCCTTCTGAAAGTATGAGAACTGGATCTTCCTTTAAAAACAATTATGTTGCCCTCATCTCATAACAGAACTAAAGACTATTGAAGAGGCTCTTATTGGTGAAAATTAGGTTTCGGCTATGAAAGACAAACAAAATTAGTTTGACAAAAACAAAGTCTGGAATTTAGTACCTCATCCACAAAACAATTCAATCATTGGAACTCGTTGGGTATTTTGAAACAAACTTGACAAAAATGATAAGGTGGTAAAAAAAGCTAAACTTGTAGCTCAAGGTTATAATCAACAAGAAGGTATTACTTTTGATGAAACTTATAACCCTGTTGCTAAATTAAAATCGATTAGAAATTTACTTGCTTTTGCATCCTATAGAAAATTGAAATTATTCCAAATGGATGTTAAAAGTACCTTTTTAAATGGATATATTAATGAAGAAGTGTTTGTTAAACAACCTTCAGGTTTTGAAGATGAAAACCATCTTGATTACGTGATGAAGTTGACTAAACCTTTGTATAGTCTAAAGCAAGCTCCTCGAGCATGATATGAGAGGCTAAGTAACTTTTTTCTTGAGAATAACTTCAAAAGAGGAAAGGTAGATAAAACCTTATTTATTAAGAAAAAGGAGAACAATTTACTCATAATGCAAATATATGTTGATGACATAATATTTGGTGCTACTAATCAATGCTTCTATGAAAAAATCTTAGCTTTAATGCAGGGGAAGTTTGAAATGAGTATGATGGGAGAACTATCTTTCTTTTTTAAGTTCCAAATTAGGCAAACAAAAAAGGAATCTTTATTAGTCAAGACAAATAAACAAAGGAACTCATCAAGAAGTATCATTTTGAGAATTCCAAACTGATGGGTACTCCTATGTATTCTGGAGCTAAACTTGATAAGGATGAAGAAGGCAAAGCTACAAATGAGACAAAGTACAGAGGATTGATTGGATTACTACTATATCTCACAAGTTCAAGAACAGATATTATGCTTAGTGTGCATCTTTGCACACTCTTTCAATCAAAATCCAAAAGAGAGCCACCTTCAAGCAGTTAAGATGATCTTTTGCTATCTTCGTGGAACTATGGACTTTAGATTATGGTATCCAAAAACTGGTGCATACTCCTATAAATTCTTTTAACTCTTCGATATCATCTCTACTGGAATCTTACTCATTTGAACAATTATCTCCAGAAATTTTTTTAAAAACTTTTCTTTTAACATATGAATATTGGAAGATTCCAACAAAGATGATATCGAAGTTTTGTTAGATTCAAAGTCAACTCAGAATTAAAATAAAGCAATGACTAGTTAAAAAAACGTCAACTTAAGGAAGAGCCACTGCACTGCGATCAAAACACAGATTTACATGTGTTTGCTTTATCAAAGAGCAAGTCCCTAAATGTCAAAATGAATCAAATAAAAAGGTGCTAAAGAAACAGAATCAATGTTGGTAAAATGTAAAGTATGATTTTTGGAAAGTTGGCATGAGATATAATTAATTAATATTTCCATTCTAACTTAACATAAAGAATTGTTAGAAATTAAAGATTGAAGTCTAAGGTTGGAAATATGATCGAAACAAGAGTGCCAAATATTATATGTAACAACACCAATAACAAGTTTGGATGGAAGGTGAAGGGAGGCAAGTTCAAACAGTCATCCAACCTTATGCCATATCCTAAGGATCTCGCCTGTCTGTGGATCCAACATAGTACAACTATGACTTGAAAAATATAAGTTAATACCAATTTCACATAATTGACTAACGGAAATAAGATTTAATGAGAATTTAGGAACAAGAAAAGTATCAGGCAAAGTTGGCATAGATGTTTGAATAATGTATATACTTTGGAAATTTATAGTGGAGTTATCAACTTTATAGACATTATGTGAAATTGAAGGAGTTTTTAAGGAGTCAAATATGTAAGAATTGGAGGTCATGTGGTTATAACATGCATAATTAAGATACCGTGAAGAAGAAGCACCTAGTGTTACAAACAAAGCAAATAAGGAAACAGTACCAAAATATGTTTGAAGTTGCTGCAAAAGAGCTTGAAGATCTTTCAAAGAGAATTTAGGAGATGTAGATGTATTTTTCATTGTACCCTCTGTGGCAACAGTAGCCGCAATAGACTATGTGAACTTAGAAGAATTAATTTGTTTGGGTTGTTTTCTACATTTGGATATATGGTGACCATTCTTTTTACAATAGTTGTAAAGTATCTTCTTCTTTGTTATGTTCTAAAAAGCATGATAAGAGGAGGCTTGAATGGCAAGAACAACATCTATAGACGGAATAAATTTCTTCATTCAAAAGGTGTTTAATTAGGTTTTTTCCATTATCAATTCTTTGATTATTGTATTAAGATTTGGTAGAGATCCTTGATGAAGAAGAGAACTACAAATGGGTTTAAACTCATATCTTAAATAGGTTCAAACTCATCTTTAAGAGTCATTAAGAGATGTCAAATATGCTTTTGATCACAAAGATTGACATAGAATGTGGCTGCTTGGGTATTAGGCCAAGTAGGATCTCAAGTGCTAATTAATCTCAAAGTTCTTGTAATTCAAATATATAACTATGGATGGTTTAACTAGGTTGTTATTTAATATGATGAAATCATCTATAAAGTTGAAGTTAATTGACATCATCAGATACAAAACAACAACTTTTAAGAAAATCTTATACCTCTTTGGTAGTATCAAACCATCAAAAATTAAGCTTGATTAATTTGGCACAGGCATTATGAAACCATGTTAGAATCTGACAATTCGTACCATCCTAAGATGCTAGACATTCTACGAACATATCTTCTACTTCATTTGGCCTATGAGTAAGTTTAGGTACTCATTAGTAACGACATGCCAGAGAAGTCTTCTTTTGAGAAAGCTACACATTTCTTTAGCCTATAAATCATGGTAAGATCCATCAAAGATGACATAAATTGGTTGAGTAATGTATTGATGAAGCTTGGAAGTATCCATAGTCCATGCAAGACAAAAACAATCCTTAGTAAAAAAGTTTGTAAACACACAAAAATAAAGAAACTTGTCTTTAGAGCTAGAATTTGAAAATTTTGAGCCCAAAACCAGGTTTAAAACATGAAAACAAATCTTAAAAATTGGTCTAACTTTTAAAAAATTGGCAAGAAAATGGTTGAATCAGACAATCATAATTTAGTCAACAAATTTAAATCGAACTGATTGACTTGAACCAGTTAAGAAGTGATGAAATATGGTGATGACATAAAAGCCACGTGAGATAAAATCATGACGTGTTGTTGTATAATGTGGTAGACAAACAGAGCCTACAAATGATGTGTTAGTGATGTGGCAGTGGTATGGCAATCGACTATTATGTGGCACTCTAACATGCCAATGATTTGATGATTGTTCCTAACAATGTGGACTACTTAGAGACTAACACATGTTACCTCTGCTGAATGGGTATTTTTGTTGCCTAAGCCGAAACGACGCCATGTTGGCTGTGAAATAATCAAAATGATGTCGTTTAATCTTTGGAAGCTGGAATTTGAAAACTCGGAGCTGGTCTTATTAAGGAGTGTGAGTGAGTACGCGTGGAGAGGCCGTTTAGGATAACGTTTGTACTGTTGTGATCGTCGTGAGAAGTAGAAGACTTTGGTATATACCAGATGCTACTTAGACAACAAAATTAACTCTGAAAATCGAGAATCAAAAGATTGCTATCCTTTTTACAAAGGGAACTCTGACACTGTGAAAGAAGTGAAGAAAACTTTACGGTTCTATACATATAAAACTATTATAAGAATATACAAAAGAATATGCTTTATAATTAATAATATAAATCTATAACGTATACGTAACATGTTAACAATTATAAAAAATTTTGATTTTTTATTTTTCAAATTTTAATTATAAAAATAAAATAAATTAAATAATTAAAACTATATTGTTCATAATTCTTATTAGTAGTTAATGTTAAATAATTAAATTTTAGTGAATAACGAAATCATATTATAACAAAAAAACTAATATTACTTTTTATGATTCTCATAAGTTATGATATATAAAAAAATTAAAACCAGAAACTAAAGAAACAAAATTTTAAAACCAAGTATGTAAATCATGAAATGACTAAAACAAATATTGACAACATTATGATTAGACCGATGTGGATGGTTTATGTAATGAACATGAGCTTTTTCCACATTTAATTCTTACCAATTGCAGTTTTAATCATTTTGTCCTTTTAATGACAAAAACAATATCAAAGGAGGACAATTGGTGCTAAAAAAGTAATAAGTTAATTTGAATATTCTAATTTAAGCTAAATTTTGCTAATTTTTAGACTTATATTTTGCTAATTTTTGACAAGAAAGGATTGATAGTAGTAGACTTAACAAATTCAATAGAGATCATGCTGGAAATGGTCAAAGAAACCGTGAGACAGGTACCTACCTCTTGATTGAGAGTGGATATGTTAAGTGACGGGCCAGGCATCGACGCAGTGACAAAGACACTGACTTTCACCTTCTCCGGGTATCTCTCCATGGCTTGAGAGACTGCCAACCCGCCTAAGCTATGACCAACAAGGATCACCTTCTCATGGGGTGGCAGAGATGCCATGAAGTCCATCAGCGGCCGGTGGTACTCGGATACTGAGGAGAGACTATTAACCTGCTGAGGATCAATACCTGAAGCTGCCAAGTCTATGGCGGTGACCTTGTTGCCTGAAGATTTTATCAGGGCCACAATTTTATACCATGACCAGGCACCATGACAGGAGCCATGTATGAGCACAAAGTGACTGCTCGGGACAGACATGGGTGATTCTGATAAATTCCCATGAACCAGACAGAGAAGAGAGATGGAAAAGGAAATTAAAGTCCATGGTTTCTCTTTTAGCTTCATTTCTGTTCTTAAGGATAGGAATTGAATTGCCGTATCAATATATGTGGGTTTGTTTTGATCATAGACCTATATATTCAACTCGGCGCAGAAGTTGACTAAGGACATCACTTACGAAAGCTGTGCCAAATGTTGACAAAGAAGCTCAATCTTGCCCCCCAAGATTGCACTTCTTTAAGAAGGGTAATTCATTGTTTATGTCATCACTTTCTGGGTTTGTCTTATTCATTTTGGCATCACTTTGAATCTTAGACAACACAAGACACGCGATACAGAAGTGGGACTAATTTATTTGCAGAAGTTTCCTTTATTTTTATACAGAAAATTTGATAGGTCTCTTACAAGGAGTACACCTTACATCCAAAGTCACTCTTCTGGTCTACACACATATATTTTATGCTTATTGTCAATTCTAAATGGCTAGTGCACCGTATAAATTGTTTGCCAACTCTTAAACCCTGAAATGATCAATTTGGACGTTCTCAACATCAAGCTTCTTGAAATTACTGTACTTTCTGGTGACTATAAACTTTCCCCAGCTGTATCCTTTGTATCTTGCAGGACTCTGTTCATTCACCAGCTCCTCTAGGGGCTTAACAATGGTGTAGTGGGCAGGGGCGAAGAAAAAGGGAATAGAAAACCTTTCCTTCTCAGAGTTCACCATTACTCTATGTTCCACACTTTCATAAGCCTCATTGCTCCAAACCTATACACACACAAATAAATAGAAGTTAACGATCCCCCTCCTTTTATGCTTGGAAAATGAAGGCAACTTTTTTGAGCCTGGAGTTATTGCTAACTACTAAGCTACTTCCTAATCTCTCCAAATTAGTTACGTGGGAGTTAGCTGAAAAGCTGAAAGTGTTTCACCTGAATAATGTCACCAACATTAACGATATAAGCATCTGGGTTTGGCTTGACGCGAATCCACTCTCCATCTGTTTTACGCTTCACTTCTAGTCCTCCAACATCATCTTGAGCAAGGATGGTCAAGGCACCACTGTCTTTGTGTCGACCGACGCCAAGAGCTAGCTGAGGAACAGGGCAAGAAGGATAATGGTTGAGTCTAATGAAGCTGGTTTGGTCTTTGAAGAAGCCGTGGAACCTTTTTGCTGGCAAACCTAAGCTCAGGGCAATGAGTTCCATCAACTTGTAAGCCAACTTCTCCACCGCTTTAGCATATTCTTCACATACCTCCCTGTGCACGGGAATGGCATAATGCATCAGGGAAAACATAAATCTCTAATGCCGTCACTTGTTATCAATCCATGCATAGACATTATCTTCATTATACTGAGGAACTTCAACTTGTGCTTACAGTTACAATTTTCTTGATTCAGTTATATCTGAATTATTGAAAATATATAATTTTTTCAAAAAAAAAAGAAAATATATAATTCCAATACAATAATAACTAAGGAAACTTGTGAATGATTATCGGAAAACAATCCTGAAGGGAAAACCGAATAGCAAAATAATAGCAGTATATCATATTCAGAGAAAGTACCTTAGTTCAGGGGGGTTATCAGGCCACTGATTGAACCACTTGGTGACTTCTTTATCTTCAGGCTTATAAGAAGCTGGTACAAGAGTTGGATTCTCCACAGTGAAATCAAACACCTCTTTCCAGTCTCTAACATTCTTGGTATGCTCAGAGTCATAGTACCCCAACACTCTCTCCTCGTCTCTCTTAACCTTCCTTTTCTCCTCTAAAGACTGAGCAAAAAACTTCCTCGATGCACTCTCAATCTTCTGTCGCTTCTCCGATGACACCCCATGATTTATCACTTGAAAAAAACCCCAGTTCCTGCATGCACTTCCTATCTCCTTGACAAGACCATCAAGTGCAAGAGGGTCTGAAGTAGCATCATGGGAGCTTAACATGGAGAGGTCAATCAAGGGTATTCCTTCAGCTTCAACGATGTCAAGTTTTGGCCTGTGTTCAAGGGCTTGAACAAAAGCTGGATCCACCTCTCCCATGGTTGCGCGCTGACTAACTGGCCAAAATTTGTGAGCTAATGATTAAATGGGTAACTAGCATTTATAATCACGTATTGGGGATTTGTTGTAGATTGAATCTAGACAGGCTTCTGTCTGAAATTCCAGGTGGCTTAACTAGGTACAAAATAGACAAATTTGTTTTGGCAAGTTATGACGTTTGTGCTGGCATATAAGGCTTTCCAGGTGAACAGAGAAAGCAATATACTGGTAAAGTTTGGTTTTGGAATTACGAGTTCAACTCATATTTCTCGTCTCTTAACTTCTACACAATTAGGAAAAAAAAAAAAAAACCACATACACTATTATATCTAGATTTTATTGGTTTTATAATAAAAACTCTTTACCTCAAATATGCATTAAGTAAAATTTTAAATATAGGCAAAATGTATTAAATAAATTGTTAAATGCACATATGGATTGGTCATGATATGCAAGCCCAATTCTCAATTATAAGTGAGAATAAAGTTGATATTTTGATATGAATCTAATATGAGATTAATTGATAAAATTTAAGTTCATTAAATTTTAAATTAATTTTGAGTTTAAATCAAAAAGAGGTTCAAACTTTGAATTTAGGAGATTTGATATATGAATTAAACTAAATTCAAAGTTTAAAATTGAAAGGAATGCAGTGCAATTGAGTTGTTTTGTATTTTTCAAATTGTGTTGATATGAAAGTGTACAATGATACTCATAAATGTAAACCAGTGCTAAATATGGTGACTCGAGTTTATCTAAGGAAACTACAACAAAGTGAAGATTTAAATCAATGAAATTGCAACAAAGTGATAAAATTTAAATCAACAAATACAAGAAAAGATTAAGATGAATCTCTGCTAATAACTCCCTGTAAGCTCATGTTTAGAGCAATAAGTGAGCATGTCACACAGCTAAAAGAATGCAATAGATCCTAAAGATTTTGTCAGTACATCAACGAGTTATTGAGAAGTTGGTACGTAATGAATAAACAAAGACTTATTGTCAACTAAATCTGAAATAAAATGAAGGTCAATCTCAATATGTTTGGTACGAGCACGAAACAAAATCTACAGCAAAGAAAGTAGCTCCTAGATTATCACAATACAAGAGTTGCTTAATGTCAGATAGACCAAATTCATTGAGAAAAGGGTTAATCCAACAGAGTTCAACAGTAGCAAGGGTAATACTCATGTATTTAGCTTTAGTACTAGACCTAGCAATAATATGTTACTTTTTATAACTTTGAGAAATTAGAGAAGGACCTAGAAAATTGCAATATTTAGATGAAGATTGGTGATTATTAGGGCTACCCAACTAGTGGACATTGAAGAGGAAGTGTAAGAATTGATAAACTTTGTTAACAACAAATCGTATGTCTAGTTTAGGGAGGCAAAGATATCGAAGGAATCTAACATTACAAAAATACTCAGTAGGGTCAAAAAGAGAAAGCCCATGATTTTTTGAGAGAGGTAGCTATAGGGTAATGAGAGTAGAGATAAGTTTTAGAGAATTAAGATGAGTTCAATAAACAAGATCACAAGCATATTTTGATTAAGTGAGAAGAAGACCAATGGATATTAATGGAGCTTCAATTCTAAGAAAGTAATGAAGAGGGCCAAAGTCTTTAATGGTAAAGGTAATATGGAGATCATGAAGGAAAGTCTAGATAAAGTCTTGTGAAGAACCTATTACCAAGATATCATTCACATAAATAACAATAAAGTTGGTATGAGTTGAGTTCGAGTGAATAAAAAGAGAAGTATCTAGTTTGGATGAAATAAAACTAAGGTTAGTAAGTTTTTGACTTAATATGTGAAACCAAGCCCTAAAGGCTTGAGACCATAAAGAACCTTATGAAGATGACACACAAAGTGAGGATGATTAAAGTCATCAAAACTAGGAGTTTATGTATAAAATATATTATTGAAGATTTTCATGTAAAAATTTATTATTGACATCAAGTTGACAAACCAACCAATTTTTAGGGAAAGAAAAAGTAAGAATCATGTGAGTTATGGTTGGTTTAACTATTGGACTAAAAGTGTCTCTGTAATCAAGACTAGGGGATTGATAATGTGAGTTATGGTTGGTTTAACTTTGTAGTTATCGAGAGTGCCATTAGTGTTAACTTTGATTAGGAAGATCCATTTGTAGTCGACAATATTTGCACTTAAAGGGGAAGGAACAAGAGACTAATGCTATTATAATGGAAAACCTTGAACTCATCAAGCATCTCTTGATGCCAGTGAACAAATTTTTTTGCTTGAGTAAATGAAATGGGATTAGCTTTAGGAGATGTAATGTTAGTGGTGTTGTAAGTAATATGATTATGAAAAGTTTTGGGTTTGTGAGTGTGATCACGAGTTCGAGTGAGTACTAGGTGAGAGGAAGGTGGTGGTGTTTGATGTTTTGGTAGTAATGAGAGGAGAAGTGATGCTGAAGCAGTATGTGATTTTGGAGCTTTAGCAATAGTTGCTGACTAAGGATTAGGGTTTTTGGAGAGTGTGTAATAAATTGAAATGTAGTGGTAAAAAAAGAGAATGAGGATGAGAGGAAGAAGAGGTGGGCGTAAGATGAGGGAATTGAGTTTTAAGGAAACGAACACGATGAGAAATATATATTTTATCAGTTGAAGGATCAAGACAACTATCTATATTATAATTAGGAGCATAACCATAGAATACAGATGAAATAGATTTTGGTGTGATTATGTTAGGTTTGGTTGAACCAAAAAAAGGAAAATATGTACAACCAAAAATTTGAAGATGATCAAGTTTAGGAAGTGCATGAGAAAGAAGTTCATGGAGATTTTTATTGTAAGGTGTAGAAGGCAGGAGATTCATAAGATAAACAATAACGAAAAAGGCCACAAACTGGTAACAATTGGGAATGGAGCTATGAAGAAAAAAATGTGATCCCGATTTTAGTAACATGATGATTTTTTTTGGTTATAAAGTACAGGGACATTATATCTTAAAAATAATGCCATGAGTGGTAAGAAAATGAGCAAATGATCCTTTAACGAATTCAAAGGCTTTATTATATGGAAACATTTTAATTTTAATGGAGAATAAATTTTCAGTAGTGACTTTGAAGGTATATCTAGTAAAATCATCAATAAAAATTATAAAGTAACATTAATCAAATAGAGGTAAAGAGGGAGAAGGTTTTGTATAGATTCCAGTAGATGAGATAAATGGAAGATGATAACTTTTTTCTTGAAGACACAAGGTACAATCAATTTTGATGGTAGACACTTAGAGTGATTGAAATAATTTAGAGAGAATTTTACTAAGTAGATGATTGAGACATTGTTGCCAAATGTGCGGAGAAACTTTACGAGTAGAGAGTGCAATGAGTTTTGTGAAATGAATAGTCATCTCTAAAGGATAAAGATTATCGTAGATACTTCCTGTGAGGAGTGAAGGATTGGTTGAAAGGCCCTTCACATTATAGCCAAAGGGATTAAATTTAATCAAACAAGAATTATCATTAACAAATTATGTCACAGAAAGTAAATTAGCTGTAAGATAAGGAACAAAGAGAATATTTCATAAATATAAAGGTCTATGGTGGGTAGGTAAGGTTAAAGAGCCTTTAGAGGAAATAAAAAGAGTATAAGAATTTTTGACAGCCTCTTGGTCAGTGCCTTGATTTGGTTAAACCAAGTCAACAAGTAGGAGTTAAGTGTCATGTGGGAGGAAGCAGCTGTATCTGAAAGTCATTCTGTAATTTCACTGGAAGGATTGGTGGATGGGGTTATAATGGGTTAAATATTTAGAGCGAAAAAGAAAAATTGAACTGAGGTCAGTTCATGAGTAAGGATGTCAATTTTGGCCCAACCTGACCTGATTTTAGCCCAGGTTGACTGAACCACGAGTCAAAATGGTCTGTAGCCCGACCGGAACAACAAATACATTGTTTGGTAATTTAAAAAAAAAAAGGATGGGCTGAGCCAACCCCCGACACCAAGGGTTAGGCCGGGCCAAGCTAGGAGAGACCCAGGCTTGACCCGGCCCATTAACATCCTTATTTATGAAGAGGGATTAAGTGATTATTTTTAGATTACATGTATAAGAAAAGACATGTAACAACTATATGGCCAAATTTTTTTACAAATTTGACACTTTGGAGATTTTTGATTAGAATTGGGTTAAGAATAATAAGGGAAAGGTGGGTTAATGAAAGGGATATGAGGCTAGGTTTGCATTATAGTGCTGGGTGGAAATATGAGTGAATGGGTTTGTAGGTTAGGAATTTGGGCTTGGGCCTGAGTTATTGAGGTTTAAAGGTATAAAGGTTTTATGTGAATTAGGCCCTTATAAAAGGTTTCATGGTCTATCTCAATGGCTCTGAGGAGAACATAAATTATTCTACTGGATGGCTATAGCTTCCCCTGTGACAAGTTCTTTGTTCCAATCGGACATCTTATTATACATCGAGATACTTTTACCATAAGGAGCCACAAGTCCTACTTTGTATAGAGATTGATGAAGAGATAACAATCACTGTTCATAAAGTATAAGCTTCACATACAATTCTGAGAATGAAAGAGTGATGTCTCGACTCTCCATGACAATGACAAATGATTCATAATCAGGAGGCAAGCCATTAAGTCTAGAAAGCACTAAGTTTTAGAGGAGACAAGGTCATCAATGGTTAATAAGTCTTCAGCTCTTGATGTGATAAACGTCAGGTAATCAGTGATGGAAGAATCGACTTTTCTAGTACATCTAAGCAATGATTTTTAGGTCGTAGTTTGCTGGAGAAACTATTCTTCAAGTGTGGTCCAAAAAACTCGAGTGGTTCTACAACCAAGAAATAATGAGGTCATATTAAAGTTGAGGGTAGCGATAAGGCAATAGTAGACAAATTTGATCTTCTTTGCTAATCCAAGAAGTCTGTTGAGGGAGTTGAGGTACTAGCAGTAGTGTTGTTATGCTTTAATAATGGGGAGATTGACTCACTAACGTATCAGAGTAAATCACAAGTGAGTAGTATAGATTTAACCTGATTTCTCCAAATTAAATAGTTATTGTTGTCAAAAGTAGTGGTGATGAAATTGGTAAGGTTGGTGATTGAACATAGGTTTTCTATATTCATTTTGTGAGTGAGTTTGAGAATTGTAGGTATACTTATGTAGATTGCTTGGTGTAGATGACAAGGTTAGGAGGGATAGAAAAAAAATGAAAAAATATATGAAGAACACACTCAAGTGGGCTCTGATATCATGAAATAAATAAATATGCGATATACTTGATTTAAGTTCATAGTATATTTTATGTGAAGGCATACAATGTTATTTATACATGTAAATTAGTGTCAAATATAATGATTTGAGTTTAACATATTTAAGGAATTTACAACAAAGTGATAAGATTTAAATCAATAGAATTACAACAAATTACTATAGATAAGAAGAGATTAAAGTGAATTTAAGCTAAAAAAACAAAGTCTAAAACTTAGAAAAAAATTTGAAGTCCAATTAAATTGGATTAGACTTAGGTGTATATCTTATCCTATTGCTAAGCAAGAGTCTAAAATCTCTTCTCGACTATTTCCAAATTGTGTTTTCAAAATTTTGACAAGTCTAAGACTCAATAGTCAAGATAATAAAAGTTTAACCCAAAAAAAAGTGTAAGATCAAAGAAAAAGATAACCGACTGTAGTACATAATCAAATAGAAAATAGATAATTATTGACGATCAAGTTAGGAGTATTTAAATAACAAGTCTTAATTCTAAAATTATTTTGTTTAGAGGTGGTAAGAAAGCTAGCTGATTTAATTTGACTAAATTTTGAATCGAGCTTATGATTTTTTGTTTAAAAAGATTTGAGCTTTAAATCAAGTTTCGGTAGGGATATAAAAGTTATAATGAGTCGTTTTGAATATAACGATATTACTTTTATTTTTAATTTAAAAATAAAAAATGGGCCAAATCAAATTGAGACAAAAATATTTAGACCGGGCTTAGACCCTGTTGGTCTTTGCTTAAGATTTGTTGTTTATTACTTTCAGGTACATTGAATGTAGACGGTGTTGTTCCGATCTAAGCATGAAGACATCAATTACATCACGAGAGATGCTGAGAAGAGATGCAACGGAAACCATAAATTTGAGAGAAAGGACCAAGTACACAAAACAAATAGAAATTGAGCATGGGGTGACACATGTCCATTCAAAGCATTTACTTTTTATGGGATGGGGCATCATCCATAATGGAGATACTTTTTGTTTTCGAGGGATCAAAATTTCTCATTGCTTGTTTGAACTTGGAGATGTTTGGTTCTAATTTTAGAATTTGTTGTATGATGCAACCCTAGTAGGTCATTTTATTAATAAATGATATAGGTTATAAGGTAATTTTAAAAAATAAAAGGGACTACTTAATTTATAATATAATTAACCAAAAATAATTATTATCTCTAAAGTTTCAAAATTTAAATAAAGGCTTCAATGATGAAACATATAAAAATAAGTGGGAATTTTTGTACTAAAACAAAATTGTAGCTTATAAGGTAAAGAAATTGCATTATTAGTCAATTATCTAGATGGTTCAAGAGATTGGGTTACAGTAATAATTAATCTAATGGCGGATATCATTGAATAGAAGTACAAAAATAAAATTTATATGATTGAATAAAAAAATCAGTTAAATATGAGTTTCTTAACTTAAATTTATTCATTTTAATCTACTAATTTGTCTTATCAATTAAGTGGACAAAATTAGGACGTGTGTCCTCTTCAATCTTTTCTTTATCCTCCACCTAACACCTAATGCTCGCTACGATTATGATTCTAGTTTCCATTGATTAGCTCACCTTCTTGACCAATGATCAATGCTTTTTTCCTTTGCATAATTTGCACTTGAAAGTAGGTGGTGTTGGGTGGCACAACACTTGACGAAAGCATGTGACCCAAGCAAAGCCAAATTTATTAACTGGTAAATTCCAATAAACAGGCTGGTATTACATGTAAAAACCATCACTCAGAACCCTGACTTGTAACCTTGAAATTATCTATTTGAATGTTCTCTATCTCTTGCCTTTTGAAGTCACTGCGGTTCCTGCTAGCAAAGAACTTACCCCAGTTGAACTCCTTGTACTTTGCAGGGTTTTGGTCGTTTATTAGCTCATCCACAGGCTTAATCTGAGCGTAATGAGAAGGGAAAAAGAAAAATGGAAGTGAAAACCTCTCTTTCTGGGAATTCACCACTACCCTGTGCTCTGCACTCCAGTACTTGTCATTGGTCCAGACCTGCATAATGTAACATGCATTAAATAGCAGAATATTTGTTTTTCTTCATCTTCTAACATTTCCGAGCCAACCGTAAATCTTCTTTAAACATCAATACCGGTGGACCACAGATTGTTGTATGTCGTAAAATGTCAAAAGGATTAACATTTGATTCTGAGGAATCCAACTAAGCTTAGGGAAGATTTGGTAACACTACCTGCATACAGTTGCCAATGTTGATTATGAATGCGTCTGGTATTGGCTTAACTGGGATCCATTCTCCATCTGATCTGCGACTAATTTCAAGTCCTCCAACATCATCTTGAGCCAGAACAGTCAAGGCACCGCCATCCTTGTGCCGACCAACACCTAGAGCCAAGTGAGGGGCAGGACAAGGAGGGTAGTAATTAAATCTGCAGAAACTAATTTGATCTTTGAAGTATCCACTTAATCCATCAGCAGGCAATCCCAAGCTTAAAGAAATAAGTTCCAGTAACTTGAAAGCTAGTTTTTCCACCTCCCTGGAGTATTCTTGGCATACCTCTCTGATCATGACAACCATCCAAGTACAAGAAACAATTTCAAGATTGGCTAAAAACTGGAAATTATTGGCTTTTAACATCTAAAGGATTGAAACATTGATTAACTTTTTAGCTGCAGATCTAGTTAGTATTGTTTAACAGAGTTCTTTGCCATCAAATTACCTGAATTCAGGTGGGTAGTGAGGCCACTGATTAGTCAGAGTTCTTAGTTCCTTGTCATCAGGATCAGCAGATGCTGGAATAAAAGAAGGATCAACCACCAAATAATCAAACACCTCCTTCCAGTCTCTGACGTTTTTGGTATGCTCACTGTCGTAGAATCCCATAGGATACAACTCATCTCTCTTCACCTTCTTTTTCTGTTCGAGTGGTTGATCAAAAAACTCTTTGGCCACCTTCTCGATTCTTCTCCTTAGTTCCACTGACACCCCATGATTTATCACCTGAAAAAATCCCCACTTCTCGCATGCACTCCCAATCTCTGAGACGATTTTTTCAGTGTCTCCAGGGTTGGAAACGGAGAGATTAATAACTGGGATTTCATCGACTTCTGTTGTCCTGAATTTAGGCCTGTATTCTGCTTCTTGAATGAAAGCCAAATCAATCTCTCCCATGGCTGCAATAGTCAGTAGAAACAATCTCTTGGAAATAAGTCAGTGGAGGTAATATCGTGTCAGGTAGCGGGTTAAGGTTTTCAAACGCATAAAACTAAATACAAATACAATTCATTCGTAATAAACTAAAATAAAAAACCGTGGTAGGTGCTTGGCAACTTTTGATGATTACTTGAAATGGAGGTAGAAAATGCCAAAGAAGAGAAAACTCAGGTCCACATGCAAGGCAACTTTTTCTACTAGTTGTAGTTGCATATGGCACCACAATCAAAAGGGTTAAAGAAGCAGGTAGCAGTGGTTCTTTTCTAAGGTTAGGAAAACACGTACAAGGCTTTTCGGTGGTTGCATTGACTATTGATTCTGATAAATAGTACATATATGATTGTGTTCTCATTATTCTTCTGTCATGTATGGATGCTACTAGAATATCATAATAAGAGAAGGTGATTTGTTCTCACTCAATTCAGTTGCATGCCTGAAAATTTTTTCCAAAATCATAATTGTTAATATATCAATTAAGAGTTAATTAATCAGAAGATATTATGTGTCAAATAGATTTTTTGTTAATTAAAATATAATATTATTTAATGTGCAATATTAATCCATTTTATTAGTAATTAATTATACTAAATTATCATTTCATTCATAACTAACAATGTTTTTTAATTTAATATTATAATAAATAAAGTCTTTTACTAAATTTATTTTATTATATAATACCAATGAATAAAATAATTAATTTCTTATTTTCATTTATAATTAGTTATTACATGTCACTTAAATCTCCTATTTACCCTATTTTGCTTTTATTTGTTTTATATCTTTTATGCAAAAAAGTTCATACTTTTATAAATAAATAATTTTTAATTTTAAAAAATGAAATTACAACTTTTTATTATTTTATTATATTTACACATCATTAATTATACCGAAAATTATAAATAAATATTCAGTATTTAGTATTAACCTATTTTATTAATAATTTATAATATATTAATTTATCATATTGTATTAATGACTAATAATATATTAATTATTTAAAAAAAATAATACATTAATTTTTATTAATTTTAGGGTCAAAATTTATAAATAAACGCGAAGTCTGAGGACTATCGTTATTGTCTCCAAGACGTGGTGCTTTCATAATCACCATTAGCATTCTGCTTCATACACTCTTCGTCAGTTATTCTCATCCACAATGGAATCGAAGAAGGCTTTCCTGGACTAGTCATTTCAGTACGAGGCCCTCTTCTTTTTCCCTCCATTTGTGGTTCTATTCGGTCACTTCGCCATGGATTTTTATAGGCATGTCAATGCCCGGCTGTTCAAAAAAAATATCCCACGGCCTGTGTTGGCCAGAATAGCTTGACCTGTGGCTCGGCTCGTACAGGCCAAAGATGGCCCATGGCTTGTGGTCGGGCCTAAACCAGTCGGCACATGGTAAGGCCCATGATTTGACTCACCCAGCTCAGTCGGGCCACAAGTCGTCTGTCGGGACTGAGTCAACTTGGGTATTTAATATATTTTTAAATTTTTAAGACAATTTTAAAAAATTATAGTTATATTAACTACAATTTTTTAAAATTTATAAATTATAAATTATAATATAATCGTTTATAGTAAAATGTAAGATAAAATTACCCACAAATTATACAAATATTTATATAAAATAAAACATATAAAATACGAACCAATTTATATTTATTAAAAATATATAGCAATGATAATTTTGTCATAATTATTCCTTGTAAACAAGTCAATTTAAACTTTTAATTTTATTTTTCATATTTACTTAATATATACAATATGCATATATGTATTTATATTAATCTTAAAATAAATTAATAACTTTATTAATCCTAATGTATCAATTTCAAAATAATATATAAGTAATTCAGTTATAAAAACAAATAAGTACAGTATATTATATTGAAAATAGCTATTATTTTATTAAAACTAGAATACATTTTATA
>JANZXP010000196.1:38030026-38043219 GCA_027576715.1 Erythroxylum flavicans
ATAATTTTTCCAGTTTCTTTATCTAAGCAACGGTAACCAAGATAATGAGGAGAATAACCCAAAAAAACACACTGCTTGGTCCAAAATGAAAACTTATGTTTATTAAATGGTCGAAGTAGAAAATAAACAGCACACCCAAAAACCTGAACAAATTGATAATCAAGAATTTGATTGTAGAGAATTTGGAATGGAATTTGATTTGTCAAATACTTGGTAGGCAGACGATTTATAAGAATAATGGTTGTTTCAAAGGCAAAATGCCAAAATTTGAAAGGTGCACCACAATGACCAAGTAGAGCAAGGCCAATGTCAACAATATTCCTGATTTTTCTTTCAGCAGTGCCATTTTGTTCATGAGTATGAGGACACATAATTCTATGATGAATCCCTACAGTTTGAAAATATTTGTGCAATGATCGAAATTCACCACCCCAATCGAATTGGAATTGTTTAATGGTGGAATTGAATTAGTTTTCAACTAGAGTTTTAAACTGGAAAAATATTTGAAAAACATCACTTTTGTTTTTCAATTAAAAGAACCATGTAAATAAAGAACAATCATCAATAAAGATAACAAAGTATTTATGACCAGAGGAAGAACAAATGGGAGCAGGACCCCAAACATTTGAGTGAATTAAATCTAAAGGTCTAGCACTACGATGATGAGTAAGAGGTAAAGAGATCCTATGTAATTTGTCTAAACAACAAGAAGGACATTTGGTAGAGGGCAACTTTAAAGAAGAACACGGTAACTGAAATTGATGGACTAAATTGCGAATTGTCTGAAAGTTTGGATGACCAAGGTGAGCATGTCAACTTTCCAACGTGACTAAATAAGCTAAAGCATCCAAATTCTATCGTTGATGAAGAGTACCACATAATTTATAAAGCCCCAATTCACTTGTTCCGCGCAACAGAATTCTCTTGCTAATATGATCCTTCACAAAACAACAATCAGATTGAAATTCAAAGAAACAGTTGTTATCACGAAAAAATTTTTAAAAAGAGAGCAAAGATTTGGTTATGTTAGGAACATTAAAATTTGATGTAAAAATAAAGGTCTGGAAGAAGATGCAATGGAACTTGAGCCAACATGAGAAATTGGTAACCTTGCACCATCTCTAACAAGTACCATATCCTTACCCTTGTATTCATCAGTAATATGAAAAGACTCCAAATCAAGGGTGACATGATGATTTGCATTAGTATCAGGATACCAAGTAAAGGATTGGTCATCCAAAACCCTTAGGCTGAGTTCGTGGCACAAAATTATTGTCAAAACGACGTCTACAATCAATAGCTATATGATTATTATAACCACAAATTTGACAAGCTGGTCGTGAAGAATTGCTTTTGGAAGATGATGAAGACATAAAACCCCATCTGCCTTCGTTCCCATGGCCTCTACCACGCAAATGAGAAGAATGGGAACGTTGAACCATATTCACTATTAGTAAAGAGTCTTTTTGAGCTTTTAGCAATAATTCATAGGCAACTAACTGGCCATGTAGTTCATTGAAGGAAACCGGTGTTGGTCTTTGCTGTAATTCGCCAATAATCCCATTATATTCAACTCTGAGTTTTCGAAAGACAATAGCATTAAATTCAGTTGGAGAAATAAATTGACCTGCAAGACGCAGAGAATCAACAATAGATTTAGCTTGATACAAATATTCAGAGACAGACTTGTCATCCTTGGAAAGGTTATGAAGTTTGATAAACAATTGAGTTTGTTGAGCATGCTCACAACTCTATATGCATCAACTGAAGCATTCCAAATTTTTGCAGAAGTTATAAGTCCAATTAGATGTGGATAAACTTCCTCGGTGATGGAAGATAACAGCCAAGAAAACAAGATTTGATCTTTAGAAAACCAAGCTAAATAAGCTAAATTTGGTACCATTTGGTTTGCAGAGGAGTTGAATAATTCTTTAGGGGGTGCTGGTTTTGTACCAAAAATAATTCCATATAGATTGTAGAAATTTAACAAAGGAGAAAATTGAAGCTTCCAAGAGGTATAGTTTTTAGAGGTGAGTTTTATTGAGAAGGTTTGGCTAATATGATGAGGATTTGTGTGTAGAGAACCAGAAGAAACAATAGGAGAAAGAATAGGAAGAGAGGCTGAATAGGCGGAAGGAGAAGTTGAAATTCACAAAGAAGACACAGAAATTGGATTATCCATTGTAAGGCTCTGATACCAACTTAGATAAAAGAGAAGAGCCTTTGGCTATTTAAGTATTAAGTAACAGTGATGATGATAATACAAGTTACAAGTCATATATACATACAAGTGATAAAGATACAATGAATAAAATCTAATCTTAATCAAATCAATTATCTTAACTAACAAATATTATATATCTAATACTTTGCTAGTCTACTTCAGCGTTTCCAACACGACAACCACCAAATAACCCATGCCAACGACAAATATACACACTTTTCAAAATTGCATAACCCACAATTCCAGTGATAAAAACATAGGAATTCCATAAACAATGTCTCCACACCAAGAAATTCAACAAACCAGTGACAATAAAGAGGGGGTCAAACCTTATTGTGTCGCCACTTGAAATTCCTTATTTAACTTATTCTATATTGTTTAATATACAAACCTTATTATGTCGCCTCTTAAAATTCCATATTTAACTTATTTTGTATTGTTTAATATACAAACCTTATTGTGTTGCCACTTAAAATTCCATATTTAACTTATTATGTATTGTTTAACACTTAAACAATTCTTAATCATATTGACAATTCAATTCTAAATTGAATTAGATCTAAGGTTTTACAAAATCGAAACTTTTTAACTTAAAATTAATTAGATCTAAATATGATTTTTAGGGTTTTTGAGGTTTCTAATATGAACTTTTCATGTTTAATTATTTAGGGTTTATTAGTTCAATTTTATATTTAAGATCAATAACAATCAAATAATTTAATCAAATTATATAAGTAAAGTCAACTATGATACCATTGTTGGAAAATTAGGCCGAGATTTGATCCCACGTGTTTAATTTCTCTAAATAATTATTATGAAACTTTTTTGTTTGATTTCTTGAAAGTCAAAATCACTAAACTTAGAATCTTTGTTGCTTGAGTAGGAGTTCTGTTTTATTCAAGTTATTAAGTACCCAAGCTTTGAATACTATCGTTTTACTCACTTCCATGCTTAGTTGTTTGTATTCATCTTTACTCACATCCATGATTATTTTTCTTTTGACATGTTTAATTCTGCTTGCAATGTTCTGATTTCAATAGTTTTGTGCAGGTAGTTAATGATTGCATTGGCTTTGTTGGACCCCTTCATCTCAATAAGCGTATCTGATTTCTTCATCAAGGTTTGTACCATGTATCAGTTTCTAAAGTACTTTCTCTTTTGTTAAACTGGCATCTGTTAATCTGTAAATTTGATAAAATTGGTACATCCATTTGACACTTTGAAAGTGCTTTCAAAAATATAGGTCTGCTATTCATGTCCTTTTTTTCAAAACTAAATGTATTTGAACGTGTTCATGTTGGTGAATGATAAAAAAATACAGTGGCTTTTTTGTTATTTAGAGATGAATTCAGGTTGCCTACAAAATGTTCGATGAAATGTTGTTTAGTGATGAAATGTTTGATGAAAGATATTGAAGATTCCACAATTGTTATTTAGGTTTTGAAACAAATATAGTCAATTAAGGGGACTAATTTGAGGAAGAAAAGATTCGGGAAGGATTTGTAAAACTATGTTGTTTTAGTTATAATAATTTATGATTAGCTAATAATTTGAAGACTAGAGAAATTGGATATTTATATTTTAAGATCTTTTTAATGTACTTAAACGATGAATAGAAAATTGACCTAAAACTTTTTATAATTAAAAAACAAATATTTTAAAATTAGAGCTAAATTTAAAAAGTGAGTTTGCTAGAGTTTGGAATTTGAAGAAAGAGAGATGTTTTAATTTTAGACAAAATAAGACATAAAATAAAAGAAATGGATTTTTAAAATAAAAAATTTTAATTATTTTATAATGCATATCACAACAAGTATATTCTTAAAATATTGTAAGTATAGTCATCATGTCACTAAATAAAAATCTAACTCAATTTTCTAATAAAGAAGAACCTCATGAACTTTTATACTAAGAAACATTAAGCCAAATAACCAAAAACAAAGAGAAGTGACACAACACCACCTATCAAATCTTGACAAAATTTTCATCTAATTCATTATGAACATTAACCAAGACACGAAAACTTATAGTAGAATTAATAAGAGGCCCAAGAAATTATAAACCTACAACTATAACATGTAACCATAAATTTAAGGACTCAACGCAAAGGTAAATAATTAACATAGTGCTAAAATGTGAAAAACCTAATAAAATACTTCATCTAATTATAATTTATTTCATAGAGGGGCCAAAAAGAGAAAACAAAGAAATCCTAAAGATCTTTTCTATTCAAATTCTAATTTTAATATGAAGATCCATATTCCACTCAACCAATCGAATATAGTACAAATCATTTTGAACAAAGATGTCATGTATAAAAAGCAAAATAAGATCAATTATATTGCAATAAAACTAAAAAAAAAGTCCATATGTCACTAATTTTGTTGAAACATAAAATGCATCAAGTTATGTCAATCTACTTGATAATAGTCATTAATAGGGATTAATGTTTAACTATATTTTAAGTTCAACAAAATATGCTATCAAAATGGCATAATACACTCATTAATAGCAATTAATATTATATTTTTGGCAGAAGAGCGTCGATAATTGTCCAACCTCATTCGTCTTCTTTATAGTTTGCGATTGTCCATCTATCAAGGTAAGTCGTTCAACTAAGTAACGTCTACAATGTGATTGATTTTGTGTTGTTCTTTGGAATTTTACCTATAATAATGATTGATGAGATTTTAGGCTAGGGTTTAATAGATTACATGTTTATGTGTGGGCATTGTGTAAATTGAAACATAAAGACTTGAACTTGTAGGTGATTAATTTAAACTTAGTATTAATAGAAGAAATTCACATAATTGACATGATAATTCTTTGCATAATAAACCGTATATAGGCTAGAAATCTATGATTCAGCTCTTATGAGGCTTATCGGTGGAAAATTTCACGAGCCTAAGAGTCACAACAAGAAGTTGCTTTCCCGATTCATATGGTGTAATAATGCCACGTACCATAGTGCTTGTTTAAAATCAAACTTTGGAAATCAACTTGTTGGTGATTAATGCAAACATAGTTATCTTGGTTTTGTATGTTGATGTTTTGGAATATTGTTAAAATGATTGATAGCTAGATGTATGAATTACATAAGTATTAACTACATGTTGAATGAGTTTGTATAATTATGGATAATTTGAGGCATAATAAACCCTTAGCATGGTATACAAGCTGGAAACTCGTGATGTAGCTCCCATGAGGCTTATCGGTGAAAAATTCAACGAGCTTAGAAGTCAGAGCGAGAACTTGCGTTCTCGATTCATATAGTGTAACAATGACACATAACATAGTGCTTGTTTAAAATCAAACTTTGGAAATCAACTTGTTGGTGATTAATGCAAACATATTTATCTTGGTTTTGTATATTGTTGTTTTGGAATATTGTTAGAATGATTGATAGCTAGATGTATGAATTACATAAATATTAACTGCATGTTGAATGAGTTTGTATAATTATGGATGATTTGAGGCATTATAAACCCCTAGGATGATATATAGGCTAGAAACCCGTGATGCAACTCCCATGAGGCTTATCGGTGAAAAATTCCACGAGCCTAGGAGTCACAACAAGAACTTGTTTTCTCAATTCATATGGTGTAATAATGCCACGTACCATAGTGCTTATTTAAAATCAAACTTTGGAAATCAACTTGTTGGTGATTAATGTAAACATAGTTATCTTGGTTTTGTATGTTGTTGTTTTGAATTATTGTTAGAATGATTGATGGATAGATGTATGAATTACATAAGTATTAACTGCATGTTAAATGAGTTTGTATACTTATGGATGATTTGAGGCATAATAAACCCCTAGGATGGTATATAGGCTAGAAACCCAAGATGTAGCTCTCATGAGGCTTATCGGTGAAAAATTCCACGAGCCTCAGAGTCACAGCAAGAAGTTGCTTTCCCGATTCATATGATGTAACAATGCCACGTACCATAGTGCTTTTTTAAAATCAAACTTTAGAAATCAACTTGTTGGTGATTAAAGCAAACATAGTTAACTTGGTTTTGTATGTTGTTGTTTTGGGATATTGTTAGAATGAATGATGGCTAGATGTATGAATTACATAAGTATTAATTGCATGTTGAATGAGTTTGTATAATTATTGATGATTTGAGGCATAATAAAACCCTAAGATGATATATAGGTTGGAAACCCATGATGCAACTTGCATGAGGCTTATCGGTGAAAAATTCCACGAGCCTAGAAATTACAACAAAAACTTGCTTTCTCGATTCATATGGTGTAGCAATGCCACGTACCATAGTGCTTGTTTAAAATCAAACTTTGGCAATCAACTTATTGGTGATTAATGTAAATATAGTTATCTTGGTTTTGTATATTGTTGTTTTGGAATATTATTAGGATGATTGATGGCTAGATATATGAATTACATAAGTATTATCTACATGTTGAATAGGATTGTATAATTATGGATGATTTAAGGCATAATAAACCCCTAGGATAGTATATAGGCTGGAAACCCGTGATGTAACTCCCATGAAGCTTATCAGTGAAAAATTTCACGAGCCTAGAAGTTACAGCGAGAACTTGCCTTCTCGATTCATATGATAGAACAATGTCATGTACCATAGTATTTGTTTAAAATCAAACTTTAGAAATCAACTTGTTGGTGATTAATGCAAACATAGTTATCTTGGTTTTGTATGTTGTTGCTTTGGAATATTGTTAGAATGATTGATGGCTAGATGTATGAATTACATAAGTATTAACTCCATGTTGAATGAGTTTGTATAATTATGGATGATTTGAGGCATAATAAACCCCTAGGATGGTATATAGGTTGGAAACCCATGATGCAACTCCCATGAGGCTTATCAGTGAAAAATTTCATGAGCCTAGGAGTCATAGGGAGAACTTGCTTTCTCGATTCATAGGAGTAAACAATGCCACGTACCATAGAGCTTGTTTAAAATCAAACTTCGGAAATGAACATGTAGGTGATTAAATGAAACATAGACTTGAACTTTAATGTGATTATTTCAAACTTAGTATTAACATAAGAAATTCACGTAATTGACATGATAATTCTTTGCATAATAAACCCCTAGGATGGCATATAGGCTAGAAACCCATGATCCAGTTCCATGAGGCTTATTGGTGAAAGATTCCACAAGCCTAGCAGTCACAGTGAGAACTTACTTTCTTAATTCACATGTGTAAACAAGATCACATACCATAGTGCTTGTAGGTGCTTCTTTTTACTTCTTAATGTCACTTCTTATAAGACATAGGTTGGCATATTGTTTTATTTGACTAATACTCATATATATTGTCCATCAATTAAGTCAATATATCGATAAACCAAGTACAGTTCGTTTGTAGGTTGCTTATAGGGTATTAAGATATACTAAGGAAAATTAAGATCAAAGCCTAATATTGCCTCAAAAATTCTTCTATGAAGTTATAAGGTTATTATGACTTAGAATATGGTGATTGTCTAATCACTAAGGTGGAATTGGTTATGATTGAGTTTTCTAATTGTGAACTCATATAGTGGGATAGGTTAGTTTCAATTTGGAGGAAAATGGTAAGAGACCTGTAAAAACTTAGGGGATGTTCTATAAAGTAAAGATTAAATGTTCTGTGAACTTAGAGAAAATGAAGGATAGTAACTATGAAATCACTTTTTCAAATGACACTTTTGCAGAAATGAGTAATGTTAATAGATCTTTAATTTATAGACAATTAACACCTAATGGTTTTATTAATCCTGAGTTTATTGAGGGAGTTGAAGCTTTTATTCACTATGCATATTCTCAACCTGTATAGATGGATAGTGCAAAGATCAAATTTCCATGTAAAAAGTGCAAACTTATTTGTTTTCTTCCTATTGATGAAGTGAATCTCCATTTGTTAAGAAAAAGGTTTGTTCCAAATTATTTTGAGTGGACACAACATGGGGACCCATTAATTTGTAGCACCTCAAGGGGTAATGAAGTAAACTCTTCAATAAATATGGATGGGTTTAAAGGGGGACTGGATTTATAACAAATAATGTGGGTGTAACTGAAAATCCTTACAGCCAAATAATTTATGATGCAGCCGATTATACCTTTTAGGAAAATATAGAAAATCTTGAAGAAGAACTACACCTACATGTAAAAAAGTTTTTGACTTATTAAAATCAGCTAACCAAGAATTATGGCCAAATTATGAGACCATGACTCAATTATCTTCAATTCCTCGAATATTGAACCCAAAATATGAAGGGCATATTCTTGATCGAAGTTTAGATAAAATTCTTTCTTGGTATAATGAATTATTGCCTTCTCATCATACAATGGTTAATAATTTCTATAATATGAAGAAAATTATTAAGGGTTTTAGTTTACCAATTGAAAAAATTAATTGCTGCAATTTTGGCTGTGTGTTGTTTTGGAAAGATGATGTGGAATTACAAGAGTGCAAATTTTATGGTCAATCTAGGTTTAAACCTAGAAAGTGTTATATGAAACAAAAATTAGTACCCTAAAAGTAGATGTACTATTTCCTGCTAACTCCGAGACTCCAAAGACTATATGCTTCTAATATTACTGCATCTCACATGAGATGACATAATAAACATGAATAGGAAGATGGAATAATGAGTCATCTGTCAGATGCACTCGCATAGAAACATTTCAATAACACTTATTTTGAGTTTGCAGCTGAAAGTCAAAATGTTAGGATGGGATTATCGACAGACGGATTCCAACCTTTTGGTCAATCTGGCTAACAATATTCATCATGACCAATTACAATTATTCTTCATAATTTGCCTCCAACGATGTGTATGAATAATGCATATATGTTCTTGACAGTGATTGTGCCAAGACCTACGAATCCAAATCATAAATTTGATGTATTCTTACAACCATTGGTGTCTGAATTGTATCATCTCTGGGAATTTGGTGTCGAGACATATGATGTGTCTCTTAAATTTTTTTGTTGATAGTAGCTTTGATATAGACTATTAGTTATTTCTATGCATATGCTATGTTGTATAGATGGAGCATAGTAAGGAAATTGGCTTGTGTTTACTGTAGCAATCATTCTAATGCGTTTTATCTTCCTAACAAGGCTAAAACATCTTAGTTTGACAACCACAGGAAATTTCTTCCTCCAGATCATCCATTTAGATGCAATAAACAAAACTTCATTAGAATATGATGGTACAAACACCCCACCCCCCAAAAGCTGGTGATATTGCAAGAGATTAATTAATCAGGGTTGCTAAAAGTTATAGAACTTAAATATATTGTTATATATTTAATTTATATTATTCTATTATTGTAATATTCAATAAAATGTGAATTTTAGGTTAAAATATGCCACCAAAGAGAAAACAAGATATGATAAAGCCAAGGTTTAGGTTACCATGATTTGGAGTCAGTTACTTTCTAGGTGAAGCATCACATTCTGCAACTGATACAGGATCAGGTGCTCTACATCCAGCTGCTACACATCTAAATGAGGCATCACCTTCTATACCTGTTGCTACACCATTCAGTAGGCCTGCTTCACCATCCACCACCCTTATACTGACAGAGATATCATAGGTAAATGTTGCGGATGAAGGAAATGACCTCTAGCCTAGAGCTGAGAGAGTTTATGGAAGAACTTACATCACAATTGTCAACAATTTGTAAGTAAAATTCTAAAAAATTTTTAATACATGATAACACCATAAGTTTATAATAAAGTTATAGTTTTTAATTTGAAAATGATCTAAAATAAATTATATATTAGGTTGGTTTTGTCTGGAACATGCTCGAGAAATATGTCATCCAAGTTTAAAGAGATGATAGATCTTGAAGGTTATATATGGAAGAATGTCTCTCAGATGACAAAGGATTTTTATTATTAGGAGGTTGAGGTACACAAAATATATTCTTTCATATTATTTTATTTAATTTTATACATTAATTAGATAAATATTGTTGTTTATAAGTACTTATAGTTTGTTTTTTTCAAAAAGAATTTTTTTGGGATTCAAAATTTCATGTTGTAATTTATAATGTATGGGAGAGGTGAGCTCATACTATAGAGACTTTCTTGGTTCGATGCACAAAAATAGTATATGACCGCCATATATATCTGAAGAAATATGGAGTCATACCCACCAGGAGCATGCAAAAAAACTTGTAAGTATCAAAACTTTACACTTATATTCTGATTTTTATACTTTGATATATAAATTTTGATTTCAATGTAATTTGACGTATGATAAAATTATATGTGTATTATGGAGAATAATAATGTTATAAATATCTGGTTCCATTAATGGTTGTGATGTTGAGTTAAATTTTTTTGTCTAACAGAGGGTAACTATCATAAAAATAAAGGAAATTCTACTTAATTTTTTGTAAATTGTAGTTCACTTATAACAATTTATTTTGAAACACGAAAAGTTTATGGGTAGGAAGCCTACACTACGTCAGCTCTTTTTGCATACTCATACCAAGAAATATGATGGTGTGAACTTCATCAACACCCGATGCAAACAACTTCGTGTATGTAAAATCTATACTTTAATATTAATTCTTTAAAATTATCACTTATTAACATTAACAATTATAATGATAGGATTAAATACAAGAAAACATTGAACGACAATCTCAAAACTCTGAAAATGTTGAAGAGAGTCAAGCATATCTTGATGCAGTGGGTGGTAGGGACCACTGTGGAAGGATTTTTGGTTTAGGTTCATTTGCAAACATATGTTAGTTGCAATCCTCCACATCCACTATAACTGCATCTAGTAGGTAGTCCGCATCAAATGAAAGAGTCCTTTAGCTTGAGAGCACAATAGAGAGGATGGCAACCCAGTTGTAATAGTCAATAGAGTACATAGCTCAACTTCTTAATAAGATGGATCAGTTAAAGGGGAGGGATAACACCACATCGCAACAGTCAGAGCATCCGCCTTGACCACCTGTATAAATTAGATGGATAAGTAAATGTGTTTGATGTTTTACTATTAAATATACAAAAAATCATAAGATTATCAACAGAAAACTCGTGTAGCCGTGTAGAAAGTGAGAAATGCGGTAAATTTTCTTACGGAACTATAATATTTTGTCACCAATTAGCAACAGAGTGATATATTCTGTCGGTAAATAGGTAAATGACAGACGAAATATACCGACGAAATAATATATTTCGTCAATAAAAATTTAGCGATGAATAATATTTTTCGTCGTTAAATTTTGCAATAGAATGTTATATATCTGACTGTAAATTTAGCGATAGACCTGCAATTTACTTTAGGTAAATTCACCAATGGAGTATTGTGATTCAGTCGAAAAATTAGTGACAGAATATTGTAAATCCATCGGTAAATTTACCTAAATTTACCAACAAAAATAAAAAGTTCTGTCACTAAAGTTACCGATGGATATACAAAATTTTGTTTCTAAATTTGCGACAGATTCCTTATATCCGTCGCTAAAACTTACTTACAGTAGTTTCTCCTACGACTCTTTCCATTGGTAATTTCCATCGCCAAATTTGTTTTCTGACAAAAAATCTTTATTTTCTGCCGATAATTTTGGTCGCTAAAAGATATATTCCTTGTAGTGCTCTATCTTCCTCCTCACCTTTAGACGTATATCCTTATTGGATTTGATCATCATATTCCTTGTTTCTTGAATTATAGTCATGAAAACAACTTGAATATCCTCTAACATACTAATCTAGCTTCAAAAATAAATCCAGTAAATATCTCTAATATGTTATTTGAAATAGTTTCACACTTTGGTCTTATGCTCACAAATGCTTTCATAGAAGTTTGAGGATTCCTCACTTTGCAATCATCGTATGCCTTATTTGACATATTCTTAAATTGCTCCATTATCGCATCAAATTCCACTTCTATAGTGCAATTCACTGCTTACTAAAATAAACTCCTATATAGGTGGCCTTTATGTATTTTAGATCAATTTGCCACTACAAGAAAATTGCGAATTAGTGTCGGACTATTACCGACGACAAAAATTCCATCGCGGATTACCGACGGAACGTCCATAATCCGTCGGAGAATAGAAAGTTTTACCGACGGAAAATCTATCCGTCGGCACTATTGTAGGAAAAAATTCAGCACAAAATCTCCGGCAGAAAATAGTGACGGAAAAGGTCTCGGCGACGGAAAAAAATGCGGGAATCATTCCCGTAATTTAATTGCTTCGCCATTTACCGACGGTATAATTGTACGTCGGTAAGTAGCTTCAATTTACCGACGACAATGACGTCCGTCAGTACATGTTCTATTAATATACCGACGAAAAATCTTTTCGATCGGCAAAAACACCGACGGAAGGGAAATATTCCGTCGGTGACTTTTTGATTGACCAATATTGCCGACGGTTAGAAGTTACTGTCGGAAACATATAAGCGTATACCGACAGACGTCTACTTATCGTCAGCAATTATGGTCAGTAAACCTTGTTTACCGATGGAACAATAAAACCGTCAGTATTTATGATTTAATTATAGTAAAATATCGTGTTTTTACCGACGGAGTTGTATGGTTCCGTCGGTATTTTTGTCTGCTGATACCGACGGTAAACTTCTTACCATCGGCAATTGTCGGCAACAAAACCTATTTTGCCGACAGAATGCTGTGGCCGTCGCTATTTGAGTTTCTTCCAGAATGTAAATGCCGCTCTTTTCCCGACAGATAGATAGTTTCCGTCGGTAACTGTCGGCGATTCCCGCTCTCGTACCGACGGAATGGTATTGTCCGTCGGTAACTGTCGGCGGCCGCACGTTCTGGAAACCTATATTTTCGACAGAATTTATCATTCCGTCTCCCTCGCGCTTTCACTTCTCACTTCTCCTCTTTGCTTAAGGTTCAGAGTTTTCCGACTCCTCTCGAATTTTTCGATCGTGTTTGAGGTAAACTCTCATATAAGTGTATTATTTTACTAAAATAGCATGTTTTTAAGTTTTAAA
>JANZXP010000196.1:38047417-38067227 GCA_027576715.1 Erythroxylum flavicans
AGAAGAAGTTAAGAAGTTATGCTAATTGACCCGAAGCATGTTCATATGCAAATTGGGGACTCACCAACGCTATCCTTTGACATATTTAGGCTGGAATGGAGATGAGCCAAAAAGGGGTTAGTTTGAATGCAAGTGGTTGTGTAAAAATATTGATATCCGAATGCGATAGTCTAGATCCGAAAACGGGGTCTGACACATATGATCTGGAGCTCGCAACAGTAGTATTTGCCTTGAAAATTTGGCAGCACTACTTGTATATTGAAAGATGTAGAATTTTTATAGATCATAAGAGTCTGAAGTATCTGCTTACCCAGAAAGAACTCAATCTGAGACAACGACGTTGGTTGGAATTGTTTAAAGACTATGATTGTATTGTGGACTACCATCCAGGTAAGGCTAATGTCGTGGCTAATTCCTTGAGTCGGAAGACCATTTCAGTATTGTCAGTGCAGCATATTAAATGGGGACTTGTATCTGAAGGAGCTTTAATAGCTCAATTGAAAACTAGGCCTATCTTAAGGCAAGAAATTTATGATGCTCAGAGAGTTGATGATAAGTAGCAACAACTTATCTTGGCTACTCAGGAAGGTAAACAACCTGAATTTTCTGTGAAAGGAGATGATGATTTGTATTATAAAGATCGTTTGTGTGTGCCAGCTAATGATGAACTAAAATGAAGTTGTTATTTGAGGGTCATAATACTGTTTTCACTATACATTCTGGTGGAAATAAGATGTATCAAGATCTGAAGCAGCATTACTGGTGGTCAAGTATGAAATGAGATGTTGTGGATTACGTAGCTAAGTGTTTAACATGTCAATAAGATAAAGCTAAACATCAGATTCCATCTAGTTTGTTACATCCTATTTCTATTCCTCAGTGGAAATGAGATAACATTACTATGAATTTTGTCATTGGACTTCCTCTTACTCAGAAGAAGCATGATGTTGTATGGGTGATTGTGGATAAGTTCACCAAGTCTGCTCATTTTCTGGTCTGTTCATCCTGAATATTCTTTAGATAGGCTTACGGACTTATATATAAATGAAATAGTGAGACTGCAAGAAGTACCAATATCTATTATTTCTATCGTGATCCTCGATTTACTTCGAGATTTTGTAAAAGGCTTTGGGTACTCAAGTTAAATTTAGTACTGCTTTTCATCTCCAAATAGATGGACAATTTGAACAGGTTATCCAGATATTAGAAGATATGCTTCGGGGTTGTGTGTTAGTGTTTCCAGGAAGTTGGGATAATTATCTAGCTCTGATGGAGTTTGCTCACAACAATAATTATTAGACTAGCATTAGCATGGTGCCTTATGAAGCACTGTATGGTAGAAGGTGTAGAACTTTGGTGTGTTGGACTGAATTGAGTGAAAACAAGATGACCGGGCATGATATTGTGAAAGATACTGAAGAAAAAGTTCAGGTTATTCAACGTAGGTTGAAAGCTGCCAGTGATAGGCAGAAGTCCTATGTTGGTCTGAAAAAGGAAGGATATTGAATATCAAGTAGGTGATAAGGTGTTCTTGAAAGTATCACCATGGAAACATATACTTCGGTTTAGGAAGAAAGATAAGCTCAGTCCACGATACATCGGTCCTTTTTGAGATTCTTAAGAGAGTTGAACCAGTAGCTTATCAATTAGCCCTTCTTGGAGAATTGTCCAAATTGCAGGATGTGTTTCATGTTTCCTTGTTGAGAAGATATCGGTCTGATGATACACATAAGATTCCTGTGCCAGAAATTCAAGTACAACTAAATTTATCTTATAAAGGAGGGCTTATATTTATTTTAGCCAAAGAAATCTGTCAACTCAAGAACAAGCAAGTACCTTTGGTGAAAGTACTTTGGCAACACCATGGACTTGAAGAAGTAGCATAGGAACCAGAAGAGACCATGAGAGCTCAATATCCTTAATTTTTTTAATCAGATATGAATTTTAAGGACTAAATTCTTTTAAGGGGGAGAGAATTGTAAGGCCCCAAAAGATCTCCTAGTTGGAACGATACATGTTCATGAAAGTACATGTGAGATAGGAGTTAAAATTATGCTCTGATTTAAATGTGAAAGATATATGACTTGAATTTTAGTATTGATAGACTATAGTTAGTAAATTGGAATTTATTGATACCATTAGAGAATTGAGGTATTCAAAAGTACATTTGGACTAGGAAAATCATCAAGTAACAAGTTAAGTTGGTACATAGAAATTAGAATGACTAAGCCTATAAATTAGTGACATTTGGCAAAGCTAATACATTGACATTTGGCATCATTTAATGTGTGACATTTGGTAGTATAATATGAGGACAAGTGTCCTAGTTAAAATGTTATGAATGGTAGCTTAAATGGTGGGCAAGTGGGCTTCATGCCTTGGTGTTAAGCGGCATCTTAAGCTAGTGACACCTAGCTGGTGATGAAGTACGTTTTTGCTGGAGTAATTCCAACTTTTTTCATTCTTGTTTTGCTCTCCACAAACCTCCCATCTTCTCTCAATTTCTGGACTTCTGGTGGACTTTGGATCATTAACACTAGGAAGCTTTGTAAGTTATTCCAATACAAAGTAGGTCTTATGAATCTATGTATTATTACTTTGTTGATGCTGAAAGTTGCACATTAAACTTAGGTATGTGCTAGTTCTTTCGAAGCTTGGTTTAGCTGGATTCTTGGAGTTGAATTTGAAGTTTAGTGAGGTAAGGGAGTACTAAACTTAGTATCATGATAGAACATGTATTGTTTGATGCTTGAAGTGGATAAAATGTGTACTGAATTAATGAAGAATTGTGGTTAGAAACTTGATACATACTGGATACTCATTAGAAGGAGTGGTTCCATTGAACATGTATTGGTATATTAGCCATATCTTAACCTGTAGACATCAAAATAGCATGATTTTAAATTCAGATTAAACTAGAAACATATATCTACAACTTTCATAAGGAATCGAATTTGATTTCTGTCACTAGGGATTTTGAAATTTGGCTTGAATTGAGTTCTAGCTGTTGTCCACAGTTAAGAATAGTCTGTAATATTTTAGGTATAACTCTTGGAATAATGAACCAAATTGAATTAACTTTATTTCATTTGAAACTTAATATATAGAGGAACATTTGTTTAGAAGAACATATTGTCTAAAAAGTGCTAGGTCAGAATGACCATACAAAATTGATCCAAAAACTTGTCTTGTGAAAACAGCTGCTTGGAGGTTTCAGGTAACTTATCCTACAATTGTGGGAAATGGTTAGGAAGGTGAAAATATTGAGATTTTGTGCAATTGATGAATTGTATAAGGTTAATTTAATTTATTTGGTACAATAGGACTTAAATGTACTTGCTTAAGGTGTGTTTGAACTTAAATTGATATTTGATGTAATTGAGTAATAATTAATTTAATTATGCATTATTAATTGAGATGATAATGTAAAGGATGTAAGGTTTACAATGTTGAATTGCTTCGTGTGATCTTAAATGAATGATTTCCAAAGAATTACGTATTATGAATTGGACATGGATGCTTGTGAATTGGGAATTTTTGCGATAATATTGTGATAATTATGGACCATTAATTGTCCGAGGAGTTTTATAGTTACGATTGTGTTGGAAGTGCTTTCTTTTTGTGTGAATATACATAATTTGTGATGACTCAATACCTCTAGTGATGCATTATTGCACATACTTGTAATTGTATGACATGTTAGTTTGTTTGAAAATCAGTGAATATATCAAGTTTAACAAAATGGAATAAAGTAGTATGTGTTGCAATATGTTCCTCATATGAGAATTCTAAAATGAACCTGTTTTGTTTTAAAATTGTTAAGTCCTAGTTGTGGGTAAATAGACATGCTTAGAAAGGTCTGCATCTGCTCCTGTGACACTTTGGTGTCTCCTATTTCTGACATTGCGGTGTCTCCTGTTACTGACACTTTGGTGTCTCTTGTTATTGAGACATAATTCTCTCATGTTTTATGATATCTAGCACGATATCTCCTGTATTAGTCCCGTTACCCACTTCTGTATAAAGGATTAAAAGAGTAACTTGTTTTATATTATGTTATATGCTCAGTTCTTATATAGATAAGCTTTGATCTGAAACATCTGAGCTCTGTTCTAAAATCAGCAAATTATGTTTTGTTACAGACAAGTTTTGTTATGATATTATAATATTCAATTTTGAAATTGGTGAGTTTTGCACTGAAGCAAATGTGTAACCTGTTCTGAGATGTTATGTTTTGTTCTGAGATTCATGATATTTTGCTTCGATTTGAAAATGGATAAGTAAACACTGCTTATAACCTGATGTGATTTTGAATGTGTGAATATTTGGATGACTGTTTGAAACAGTTATCAGCTTATATCATGTTTAGTTTATTCCCCACTAAGCTTTATGCTTAGCACGGTGGTTTTACCTTGTGTAGGTTCAGATAGGAGGGTTTGAAGACTGGGACAATAACAACCACAGTGGCCAACGAAGAATGTGTTTTGTTTTGGGAATGTACGTTTTGGTTGTATGTAATAATATGTGACATGTTGTATTTTGTCACAAGTTTGTAAATATTGTAATACAAAGGGTATTTGAACTTAAGATATGTACTGTTTTATTTAAGGGTTTGTAATGTAATAACTTTAATTCAAGATGGTGTTGTAATTGAAGCATGTATTCGAATAAATTCAGTGTGTTAGTTAAATTCTATTTTAAAGTCGAATATGTATGAAAAGGTAATAATTGGCTGTTTGAATTTTGGCAATGCTTTGTATTGTTTTGATATGTTTAAGTCCTATCTTAGGTAACATCTGCATATCCTTCCAGGGAGTATTTGGGTGTTATATTTAGTTCCTAAAGCCAAAATTTTTAATGGAATCACTTTACGGTTCATGGCTCCTTTGGTTTGTCCATTTTATTCTCTTATACACTCAAATTAACAGTGACAGTAACAATATGTTGTGGCTTCTTAGGATACTTGGTTGGATAACATGGCAATCGGGCTTGAGCTTGGGCTCAGCCCCGCCCCGCCCCGCCCCGCCCCGCCCAACCTAAAGTGACTAGGCCATGGGCTTGAATTGTCCAAGCCCTGCCCAGCTCGAGACCTAACCGAGAACGACAAAACAACAACGTTTTAAATCAAGCAGGGTCCAAGCCTCTCCATGGCCTGGTCAGCCAAGCCCATTGCCATATCCCCCTGTGATAATGTTGTATATCATATAGACTGATGCTAACCCTTCTCCTGCATCAGCTTAACCAACTTTAAAATGGGGGAGCTTCTTAATGCAATTGTTCTATAAGAGGGAACTTACAAAGTTCAAAGAAAGCTTGTTACTTGACTTCTTCACACCCAGTTCGACTATCATGCCATCTGACAATTTGTTCTTTCAAATTTCCTTTTTCTTATGTGTCAACTTTTTTTTTTTCCCATGAAACAAGCATCCGTGTGACATTTACTTCTTAGCTTCAAATCTAATTGAAGGCTAACAAGAACAAAAAGGAGGATTATGCATTCTTATCAGAGTCTAGAAAATGGCAAGTTCAAATTGGTAAGATGAACATGTTTTCCACGTTGCTCATTTTTACATGACAAACGGCAGATTTTAGGCTCCAAGCAAGGGTGGGTGTCCTGCAGCTAGAAGCAAGATAGGTCACGGATTTTCCTAATGTGATACAAGCTAATATGCCCCATGTTTCTGATGTCCGTTTTTCTACTAGCAACTGACCATCTGATACTAGGTAGCCAACATGAAACTATTCTTTTACAAAGATCAAGTAACCTCACGCTCTACTCAAGTTACTTTCATATTCGGAAATGATCGATTTGAATGTTATTCACGTTTTGTTTCTTATAATCACTGCGGTTTCTTGTCGCAATGAACCTTCCCCAGTTGATTTCCTTAAATTTTGCAGGGTGTTGCTCATTTACTAGCTCATTCACTGGCTTTACATTAACGTAGTGAGAAGGGAGGGAGAAGAATGTGGTAGACAACCTTTCCTTCTTGGAATTCACGACCACCCTGTGTTCTAAACTCTCGTATCTGTCATTGCTCCAGACCTGCGTTGCCAATTCAAATATTACTGCTTTTGTCTAATGCCCAGTACATGATTTGAAAGAATCATTTTAATCATTAATTGTATATATAGGACACGATTACACTTACTTCCAGCTACACAATTTACTAAGTACAAGTTACTTGGAAAGTAAAGTATTCCCAACACTTTCAACTTTAAGCCTGATAAGAGAGATCTCTATCACTAGCTGCTTCAAATAACCATTACTGTGGTTTTCTACTGCCGAGGAATGCATGTAAAACTTATCAGGAACTTCTAGTACCTGAAAAACATCACCAATATTGATGATGTAAGCGTCTGGAGTTGGTCTAACAGGAATCCATTCTCCATCCCACTTCCGCTTAACTTCTAGTCCACCAACATCATCTTGAGCAACAATGGTTAAGGCAGTGCCATCTTTGTGTCGACCAATACCAAGAGCTAGGTGAGGGGCAGGACACGGGGGGTAATAATTGAGCCTGCAAAAGCTAATTTGATCTTTGAAGTAGCCATTAAACCAGCTAGCAGGTAATCCTAAGCTCAGAGAAATGAGTTCCATTATCTTGTTAGCCAGTTCAGCCATTACTCTAGCGTACTCTTGACACACTTCCCTGACAATACAACGAATTAGTCACCTCAATCAAACACACAAAACTGTCAATTCCAAGTTTGTGAATGAAACGGACAGCTTTTGCATTCAATATAATATCCTTTCGAGAAAAATGAAATATTTGTCGAGTTAAGAACACTGAAATATATTCTACAGCAACTTCTCGATGTTTGAGTGCAGGACAAAACATAACCATACCCAACAAACCAAATACCTGAATTCAGGAGGATAGAGTGGCCATTGATTAGTCAAAGTCCTTAACTCCTCACTATCGGGTTCACCGGAGGCGGGAATCATGGTAGGCTCCAACAGCAAGTAATCAAACACTTCTTTCCAGTCTCTGACATTCTTAGTATTCTCACCATCATGATATCCCATTGGCTGCACCTCGTCTCTCTTCACCTTCCTTTTCTCGTCAGATGTCTGGTGATAGAACTCCTTTGCCACCTGCTGCATCTTCTGACGCAGCTCTCTGGAAACACCATGATTGATCACTTGAAAGAAACCCCACTTCTGGCAAGCCTCTCCAATATCAGAAACAAGATTTTTCGTTTCACTTGGAGAGGAAATTGAGAGATTGATAACCGGGATTTGGTCAGGTTCTTGAGGTTTAAGTATAGGCCTGTGCTCAGGGTCTTGGATAAATGCTGGATCAATGTCTCCCATGGCTGTGCAACGAGTCAAGATCAGAACTTGTTAATGTAAGCCTTCAAAGAACAGATTTTGGAGATACGTGGTGAGGGTTTTGTAATGATGATCTGGAGCTTCCAAGTACATTGAATATGGACAGTTTTTATTCAATAAATGTATGGTTAGAATGAGATTGCTTATCTCCGCTTCTGTTCTTATTATATACCATCAAGTCTCTTACGCGGATGTGAGATAAGGAAAGCCCAAAAATTACAGGCATTTTTTGCTGACGTAAATATCTGTTCTTTTATAGTTAGATGTGGAGAAGTGGAGCAAATAAGAAGGAACAAATACTCTGCTAAACTAATTTTTACTTTATTTTATTAAATTTCATTCATATATTCAAGTAAGACTTATATAAATGTATGGATAAAATTAAATCGCATAAAATTGAGACACCATTAATGAGAAGATTTCATGTAAAATTAGAGATGCAACGAGAAATTATAAATAGCATCATGACAACTTGTTAATCACCATAGCTTATTATTAAGAAATTAAGGCACGTTCAGTCCCACATGCACAAAAAAATCATAACAAATTCTTTTTGTTTAATTTCTTAAAAATCAAGATTTCTTAAATTATATAATATGAATAATACATCAATTAACAATTATAATAAAATATTATCATTATTCATGCTTTATGATAAATTTTAATCATTTTCTTGCCGTTTTCTGTTAACTATTTTTAAAATTAGCTCATTGCAATCAATGTAACAACTCATGATTGATCTTTAACACCATCAACATGTATGTGTTGAAAGACTTCTACAAGTTGTATAGTGGTATAGAGAGTATAACTGCTAGTTTAGAAACTAAACCTAATTATAAATTGTTTGGACCTTTTAGCATTTTAATTGAAATAAAATTATAATTTCAATTGAATTTTAGTTACAAATAACTAATTTTGAATAATATTAATTGGATTCAACTAAGATCTAATATCTCATATTGATCCTTATTTATTAAATACCTCATATTTAATCCTGAAGTTTTGCAAACTTTATAATCAAATTTAAACTTGATTAAATTATCTTTTTTCTCTCATTAATCATTCTTTGTGTGTGACTTATTAGATTCTTAGTATATTAATAATAAATATAAATTATAATCATAAATCATATTTAAAATTAGATAAATTAAACTCTTTTAATTTATTAATTCTCTAATTAAATAATTTATATCAATAAATTAAGATTGGCATTTATGACTATCTAAATATTAGAAATGTTAAAGTGGTTTTAATTAAATCTTTTGTGCATAATTTTTATATAATTCAGTCATTTCATCATACAATATTTCGATTATATATAGAGCATAAAATTATGTCTACTCGATTTGAGTTGAATCGTGTTAGTTCTCGACCATTACTAATTAATTTTATTAATTACAAATGAAAACTATTTTTAGAATGTCATTTTACCTTGGCCAAGGATTTCTCCAATCAATGCTAATCGAGAATAACCTAACATCCTCCTTAATCACTTTAGGGTGATGAATCCTATATTGATCACTATCTCCATATAGCTCATGTTATATTAAATGACTACCATTAACTTATTCTTAACTAGGATAGATCATAAGTAGTACCAAAACATATCAATTCTTTTATAAGATACTTTGAAGATATCAAATCATAAGATCACTTATATAATCATTACAATGAAAATTCATATATACATATAAATAATGTTCCAAATAAAATTATTATACTGGGTTAGTTCAGTAAACTTATTCTCTAACAAACACCTACATATTTGTTTAAGTATCTTTATATTTTAGTCTATGAGATTACTTACTTCATTTATAAGGAAGAAACATAATGTGTTCTAGTCTTTTATGCTTTATTAATGTCCAATCTCAATAAAATATTGACTAAAAATAATTTAGGAATAAAATATAAATGCAATATGAATCCCATAATTATAATGAATTTTTTATAATGTATATTTATCTCATGAACTTTATGTTACATATTAATTAATTAAACAAAAATGTATAAGATAAATAATTCATTTAAGTAATTATGTCATTAAACTACAACTAACTGATTGATTGTAAATCATAAACCAGTAGTCATATAGTACATTTAGTAAAAGTGTTTAAGAGAAATAAAGAGAAATATGTGGTTAACTAGGTGTTAAAGAGATGACAAAGGAATCAAACCATTACCAATTAGGAATACGAAAGAAATTTTTGCTTATATTCAAGATAATGTATGCTAACTTCTATAAAGATAGAATAAGAAGTGTTTCTCACTTATGAGGAAAAAGTTATTACTTAAAACAATTGCCTAAACAATGTCGAGTAATATCATGAAACATATACTTATTTCCAATGGAGTTGTGTGTGGTAATTGGTTAAAATGAGGTAACTTGTGTTAAAAGAAGAGGTATAACAACATAGGCTTTAGAGCCATTCATTATTTTAATATAACATTGTTAGGGAAGTAAGATTGGAGATTAATCAACCATCATGATTCCTTAGTGGCAAAGATTTTCAACACTAAATATTATTTGAACTCTAATTTTTTAGGGTAAAAATGGGAAGTAAACCAAACTATATTTAGAGAAGTTTGCTCATGGCCCAAAGTGTGATCAGAAGAGGATCTAAAAGAAGAATTGATAATGGGAGGCGTATTTTAGTTTAAAAGGATCCTTGACTGCCTAAGAGAGAAAGTTAATTTTGGGAGGGAATATTCGGTCAAGAGCACATGTCAAATGATATACTAAATAGGGCAAGAAGAAAATGGTATGGAAGTGAAACTAGTTTAGGTTAAGTTATGAAAATTGAATATCCCTTCTAAACTTATAAACAAAATTTAGAGACAACAAAATATTATTTACCAATAAGAAATAAACCTAGGACAAGAAAGGTGTGAACAGAAAAAATATGTCCAATAGGTAGGGATGGAAAATAAAGTTTGTTATGACCCAGAGTAAAAGATTTAACCTAAGCTGATTGGACTTCTTCCTGAATTCGAGCTTTTTCCTCAAAAAATTCAAGCCTCAGGTCAAGTTTGTGCCTAATATAATCCAAAACCCTACTATTTGAATCCTTTTATTCCATTAAATAAAAAACTAACATATCAAAATATTAGGCAGTTTGGTGGTATCAAATGGTAATAAAAGTCTTAACTCTACCCAAAAAAATTGATCTAGATGAGTTGTGGGAGAAGAAAATGGCATGGGATAGGCATTGGTGACCCAAGTTGACAAAGGTGGCCAAGTACATTATGCTTCTTAGAGCTATGGTGGCTGCCCTTGTGTACTCTCTACCTAATTATGCTTCTTTTTCTTCTAAAAAAACCATTAATCTTATAAGCAAATTCTTCCTTCAGGTTCATTTTATTTTACTTATGAATAACTTTACTATAAAAATTATTGCTTGTTTACCTTGATATCTCAATATAAGATTCATTGTAAAAATGGAATTTCTAAAACTTTGAGTCTTAGATTGGGTATTTTCTTTCTTTATTTTACTTCCTTACAACTATTTTCACCATTATTATAATCGATGGAAGCCTTTTGGGGTGGGATACTTTTCCCATGACTCTTATTTTCTCTTTCATGTCCATGTCTTCAAATGGTTTTCATTATCTACTAGGTATAGATATCTTTTTCTTGCTATTCCTTGCTTGTGCTCTATCTCTTTTAAGGGTTTGGAAGACAACACTCATCTTCTTAAGGTGATCAAGTTTAGGATTGAGTTGAATGGCTTGAGTAATTCAACTCAAGTCTAATTAAAACTTCAATCATGCTTAAATTGAAATAACAAAATCAAGTTGAATTGAAACCATAGGTGACTTGAACCCAGTCTGACTTATTTCCAGCCCAACTATATATAGAACTAAACCAAAAACCAATGTGAATTCATTAACGACTTTCCCTTTTACAATAGAGCGTTAGGAAATTAAGGGCCTAAATTTTCTCAGAGAGGATGCTATATCTTTCTTAAAATGGTTAAAATTATTCACAGTTTCCCCCTCAACGGAGAGTGAAGTTATTCTTTCCAAAAATACTTCTTATGCCAATTTATGAAGTCATAATGATGATATGATGTGGAATTTGACAAAATAGGAACCCGTTTTTATATAAAAGGAGAAACAAACAAATTACGAGCATGGTATATCATGTAAAAGATTTCCTTAACCCATGGAAATAGGTGAAAAGGAAGTATGAAGGCTCAAACCAAACTTAAGCAGAAGATTGGAGCAGTTTATAGTGGAGTAAACTAGGAAAAGCAGTAGTCAAACCCAAATAAAAATTTACTTATTTCCCATACAGAGAAAAGTCTGTGGTGGAATTTATTATCCAAAAACATAAGGAAGAACTGATAGTAGCTAAAATAATTGTCTCAATATCAATTATTAACTTATCATAGTATAGACAACTAGGACTAGAAAAGTATTGGGATAAATAAAACAATTTGGTCTATTTAAAGTAGTGGTTAAAACAAATACACTTTTGTCAACCAAAGTTTTGACAAGAACAGTACAAATTCATCAATGATAGAACTAATAGTTGAAACTATTTGTACTTATATAAAGAGTTAGAAACCATCAATTTTTAATGTAAGAATAGGACTGCTTTATTCATATCCTAGTTAAGGCAACAATTTCTTATGCAAGTTCTATAGTTTTGGAGTTTTTTTTTTCTTAAATACTTTAAAGGGTTACATACATTAAACCCCTTTTTTAATTTTTTTTTTACAATGTATCCCCTGAATTTTAAAAATTATCAATAGCTTCTTTGTAGTTTTAGTTTTATAATATTCATCAGCCTAACCATCAACTTCCATTAGAAAACCTAATGACTAACTCTGAAGTGACATATTGTTTTGCTACATGGCATTACATATGGTAAGTAAGTGCCACATAACAAACATTGTTGTGTTGCCTTAGGCAATGCGAAATTTGCAATCCACGTGATGTCGTATGAGAAAGAATTTCATAGAAATAAAGATAAAGTCATCTTATTGTAGTACTATGAAGTCACGTTAGAGAGAATCAAAATTGAAGTCGTAGTGGACATTACAAAACATTGGTAGTCAATTGGATAACACAACCATTATTGTTGAAAAATCTTCATCCGGATAAATTAACGTTCGTCAAAGTTGTAGTGGAGAAAAGGGTTTAAGTTTAAGCTTGGCATATATGATTATGGTTTGAATTTTTAGATTTTAATTATAATTCTAATTTGGGATTTTAATTTGACAATTAAAATTAGATTTATAAGTACATCGACAAAATCAGATTTTAGGGACTAACGTTATATGTTTTAAAGGTTTTTTAGGTTATATTTTATCTTATCTCTTTGTTTTTAGTGTATATTATTTTATTATCTGTGTATTTCTATTAAATAAATTGTTTTTTTCTTCCTTTTTTCTCCATTTCACTTGTGTTTATCAATTATAAGATGTAGACACAACAATTATTTGTACTAGTTTCAAATGGTGATCATAGTTTTAGCATTTATACTACTTCAAAAAAAGCAAGAACATGTGATCAAGATGTTTTCACTATATGACAATCATTACACAATAATGTGAAACTGGAAAAAGAAAACATAATAGTTTTCAGACATAGTGTGCATCTTTAAATAGAAACATGTGATATCATTCCATAAATGATTGAGATTTGGGTTGGGAATAATTGAGACAAATAGTCACTCTCATAATCAGTTGTACATAACTAAGTAGATGTTTCAAATTCAAATTAGAAATAACATATAAAGTTGAAGAGATAATTTTCTTTTGGTTTTGAGGTTAATGAGATTCCATTTATTGATCTTATGCTCAATAATAAGAGGTTAGGATATGGAGAAGCACCAAATTTTTACCTATAAATTATCACATGAGTCATTTAAAGATAGTTCAAGGCCATCATAAAATGATATTGATGACAGGAAGTTGATAAAAGTAATTGAAGAAATTAGAAAACAAAAGATAGGTAAGGTCTATACAGATGGAGAAATATTCTTAATGACCCTGTAATAGATATTCTTATTGAGGTAACCAAAGATGATGATGGCCTATTATTCACTGATGCAGGTTTTGAAGAAGCTATTGTTATATTCTCTTGAAGCAACCGTTAAGGCACCCACATATATACCCATTACAGCGTCCACTAAAGTAGACCTTAAAACATCAAATGAGTTGGATGACCTGTCATTTAATGATAGCCAGTCAATATATTTTAATGAGTTAAGGTATGCAAATGAAGAAATTCTTGATTATATATTTAAATTTGGTATATAATAAGAGTTTCCTAACATGAGTGAGTGGTACATGGTTAATCAAACTATTGATTTAGGAGATGATAAAAATGAAGTTTGTAATAAAGACATTGGTAGCCAATAAGGAAGTTCAGATGATGTGAGGAAGAAGAAGCCAAAATATCTTCACTTTTGTTCTTTTAGATCAGATGATAAGAAAGTTGTTTTGAAGCAAGGAATGATTTTTTATTCTTTCAATACGCTTAGAAAGGCTTTGAAGAACATGAGTATCCAAATGGGGTTTGACTATATAAATATAAAAAATAAAAGGCTGACGGTTATTGTAGAGTGCAAAAAGAAATGTGTGTGTAGAATATAGGCAAGCCTTAAACAAGATGGGAACGTATTTCAGATCAAGATATTTCAAAAAACTCATTCTTGTGGTACAACATTTGACAGTGAAAAAATTGATTACCAATGGATTCTTAACAAGTATGTGACACACTTCAAGGATAATCATAGATATTTTAGAATTGAAAAGAGATATTTTACGGGATTACCAGGTAGAGATTTTAGATATTAAAGCTTATAGAGCAAAGAGGCATGCCTTGCATTTGCTGCTTAAAGATGATAGGTAACAATATAGGAAGTTAAGCGGTCACTTCTTAAGTGTAATAGAAAGCAACAGGTACATTTATTGTACATCATATCTCTTAAAGGTATACTTGGTTCATGCTACATTTGTCTTAAACAAGTGAAATCTTTTGATGACTCCACATATTGCAAGACTTTTATTGGTTGAATTTTAACTAGTTGCAAAAATGACAACAAACACAAGAAGCAAAGTACTGTCAGGAGTTACCGGCATTGGCAGAATGCATAGGAGATGTGAGCACACGGCTAATTGAGTTAAAGTTAATGGAACGCAAGAAGTATCTTGCTCTTTCAAAGGAATCTCAAGCAGATGTAGAGCCATACTGTACCTGTCAGGTATGAGTTGGTGGACTGATGCACATAAGTGCTTTAATCTCTTACACATTTAAATTGTGCTATTCATTTTTTAACTTTACTCAGATTCACTTTATCATATCAATACGGACATGGTCACAAGACACTCAACATTGATGGTTATTAATTTTTCGAACGAACATTGGATGGTTATTAGCATTCAAATTGGACTCCACAACGGTTCTCAACAAATAAAGATTATCATTTCGATTTGGATTTAGGTCATCTGCAGTGAAACCATACCTACATAAGAAGATTTATGTACAAATGGAAGTAATGATCAGGCTGTAGCCATTGAAGATTTATATACAAATACAGGTAATGATCAGGCTGTAGCCATTGACGTGAAGATAACTACGTATGTCAAATATTGGAGTCCATCCTGAATCTTGGCCACAGCTGTGGTTCGATCAGCTCGCAGGTTTTCAGACAAGGCCTTGGCTTTTTCCTCTATTGATGCCTGAGCCTGAGGAAGTTCTTTAAGGGATTCAGCTGTAGCACCCTTGAGAGCAGCAGCATAGGCTTCACCTACATCAGATATGGCTGATAACACACGAAAAACAAGCTATTACCTGCTTTATCTCCAAGCATATGAAAATAGGTAAATTTCCGAGGACGTGGCAATAGCACAACACAAGATATACAGGAGCAATATCAACACTTCGTGTATGCAACAAAAGACTTTGACCCAAAGTCAGTTGCATCTTGTAATGACATGAAAATACAAAAAAGCCAATAAGAACCTGTTATAAAGCTGTTGGAAACTGCTTCCACATATCCCGTCATAGATTGTGCCTTTGTACGGATTATCTTAGCCTTTTCAAAAGAATCTTCAGGCCAGTCAATATTTACTATGTCCCAGTCACCATCTTCTTCCTGAATTTTGTTAGCACTAGATATGATGGACTTTCCGAGCATCAAAAGTCGTGTAACTGCAGAGCAGCACATTTCTGAGATCCTCTGCATATACACACACCCATCCAATAAGAACACAGTAAAGAAAACGACTCACAAATTTTAAGAAACAAAAAAAGATAAAAGTGATAAAACATATATACATGAACTCCCTCTGAATGAAGAGTTTCTAGCCTGCCAGCAGTCCTTTGAATTACGTCATTAATGTTTGGTCCCGCTAAGGCACTAGTGAACCTGCAAAATGATAGTAAAGGGTTTAAGTGAATCAGAAAAGACAACCCGAAGTGCATAAGAGCAGTCATACTTTTATCAACCTAAGTTGACGGCTTTCAACACTGGAATCACCAGTTAGGTCAGATCACATTCTACCCAAAATGCATAGTCCAACATATCATAGCAGGAAACAAAAGTAAAAATGGGTATGCAAGGTCATGCAATATCCAGAGAACTTGAACAAGGGAAAGATCAAAGCCAGGAACAGACAAACTTTAATTGCATGAAATAAACAACAGTCTTAATATTTCAGCCTATGCAGTTGATGCAGCAAAAGGGCAAAAAAAAAATGCTAAAAGAAGCCAGAAAAAAGAAAAATATGCCAAAACTAATCCAGAACATGTTATTAATCAAAACAAATTTTTACATAGTGAAGTGTAGAGATTGCTTACCCTGCTGCCATGTCAGCGGCCTTGCTCACACTAGCATCATGCAGAGTTTTCACTTCATCACTACTTCCTTCAGCTCCCATCTCAATTGTCTTTCCTTTATCAAACTCTGCATCTTTTAAATCCATTTCACCACAACTAAAAATTTGTTGAACAAGTTTAAGCTTTCCATCATATGCAGACTTCTGATCCATTGGTAACTTAGCTTTTCTTCGATTAAATAACAAGGCATAGTGGTTTGACAATGCCTCTAACTCCTGAATGCATTAAGATTCAGAATTTCGATACTAACTATCATTTCAAGAAGTAGATTTCAAAGAAAAAAGGAGCATAAAATCACCTCCAGCTGTTCAGGACCTCCATATATATAGAAACACCTATCAAATGTCACATCCTCAAGCAGTTGATCTTCATCAGCATCGTTTGCAGAGCCTACAGAAATTCTCTCAACTTCAATGCCAGTCTCAGTGATTAGCAAATCCATGGTCTCCTTGCCTACAGACTCAAGCACTTGCATGCCCTTTGTTGTAAAAGCTTTTCCAGTCTACAATATGAAAGCAACAATAAGAAAGGATTATAGCATTGCTATACAAACTTTTTAGTTCCAAACCAACCTCCAGTATAGATGGCGCAACAGAACCAGTTGCTCCTGGTAGACCACCTTGCTGAATTGATTCCGCAAGATTAGCAGCAGAATGCTCAAGCCTAGAAATAGTTATAAGAAAGAAAAGACAGCACAGATAAGCAAACAGAAGCGAAAAATACTTGCAACAGTGCTACTGTGATATATTCCCTCTTCCCTTCACATCCCTAGGATATGGCATCAAAGATCGCATGAACCTTCACACCATACATCAAATTTTCTCATTACTGACTTCCAGCATGCCTTAAAGATGTGAAGGCACGGTAAGTTTAATGAGATGATACTCTATATGTTTATGGACAATAGAGCCTTCAAGAATGAGTAATAATGCATGTCATTCCACACAGTGATAAATCCACATCTTATATAGATTCCACAACCAGCATGTCTGGGAAGCCATATAGCTGCAAGGGAAATTGAAAAAACTTCCAAATACTAATCCATCATGTTAAAAACTTGATTCAGAAAGTATCAATTCATTGATATACCAAAAGATAAAAATAATTAAAAGCGTCATTTGAAAAACTCTTTTCCTTCCGCATGATACTACTTAGAAGTCTATTCATGGAAAATATGAAACTCAAATTCCTTCAAGGAACTCAGATATTGGCATTAACTATTAACTATTACCAATTTTCTATTAATCATGTACACTTTCTCAACAAGGTTTTAAAAAAAAAAGTGTCCAACTGTAAGCTTACTTTTGAACAAAATTGGAACCCCCTCTCAATGCACTTCCTAAAGCTTGCCATGCTCCTGAAGCGAAATTCTCCACAGAGTGATCAAGAGCCTTCAAACCCTATGAATATGAACACAGAAGTGTTAAGAGTAGTTAATAAAACAAACAATTTCAACGTAGAGAAATAGATGACAGAAATTAACAACCAGTGAATGAGGAACTTAGACTAGTAAAGGCATTAACAAACAGCATCACAACAGCAATATAATTGTGATATTAAGAGAACGACTATAAATTGAAAACAGACAAAAGAATGCTTGTAACTAGAATGGAGAATCCATGAAAAGTATAGTTGCAGGGAAGATGCAATTTAATTGCAAACGGTGTCATAACAGAATGGATCACATTTGAAATTTTAGCACAAAGACCAGGTAACAGTTCAAAACATCATTGCTATACAGGCTACAACAAGAGTCATATATATCACATTCACAATGGCAATCATAAAACTTCCAAATACAACCCAGATACTCGAAACATTTCCCGACAGAAATGCTTCTTATATCACAGAAAAGTTAAGAAAAAGATCAAGTTGAACTTGCCTGGCCAAGGATAGAATCCTCACTTGCTTTCTCCAAGTTATCCAAAGCAGATTTCCGTTTCTTCTCATCCTGATCTCCACTTTCTTCATTGCTTGAAGACTCCTGTCTCTCATCTTCTCCCTTGGAAGATTCTGAATCGTCCGCAATTTGCATATCTGCAATGCTCTTTGCAGCTTTCTCTGCGGCCACAGCTGCCTGTATCCAGGTAGAACGACTAAGCACTAATTCAAACAATTGACAGGCCACACCAGAATGATATTATCAGATGGTGAGCACAAAAAGTTTCCAAAAGTTCCCGTCTTTTGCGAGGAACCACCTTTACAGAATCCTTTTAGTGATTCTACAAAAAAAAAAGAAACGGAAAAGCAACTGATAGCACTAGGTCACATCTAGCTTCTACAAAAAAAAAAAAAAAGAAACGGAAAAGCAACTGATAGCACTAGGTCACGTCTAGCCAAGATTTTCACCGCGTATCCATGTCGGAGTTCATAATTTTCAAGCAAAAAAGTTCCAAAATTTTTCCTCTTTTTTTAATTTGAACATCAGAAATAACCAATATTTTACAACATGCAGTTCGACCATCCACTAATCAACGCAGTTGTCAAATCTAATTCCATTTCCCACAAACTTGGCACTCAATCACGAGGATCAACAGAAATAACCATTAAATTGAATCCCATTTTCAATCACTTTACTCTAGAACTCCAAATCAGTCTAACCCAAAAACTAGATCTGACACGAAATCGGCCATACATGCTAAAAATTGAATCTTTATACAGTCGAAGAGATAAAACAAAAACATACACTTCGAGAGATCTCTCCAGCAGCCTTCTGGAAATCGGAAAGAACAGAGAAAGAGGAGAAACCCCAGCCACCCCATCCTCCGCCACCCACCGGTTGTTGCGGTTTCCGCTCGGGCTCTACATTATGCTCTGTTGTCTGTTGTTCTTGTTGTTGGTGGGTAGGATGGCCTTCAGTTTTAGGTGGGCTGCTGTTCTCTTCCATTTGGTGAGTAGTGAAATATGTGAGTTCTAAGCAATTTGTGAGAAAGACAGACACAGAGGCTCTGAAAATGGAGCCATTGAGAGGGGCGTCCCAAAATTCCGCAACGTGGAAACGAAGGAACTTGACGAGTCCGGCTTCGTTTTGATGAAATATTACTTTTGTTTTCCTGTTTTCTTGTTTATTTTTTTACTTTTTTTTCAATCAGCTTTTAGAAATATTTATGCACCAAACTCTTCGTTAAAAAAAATGTTAACGGAATGAAAAGATAATAAAATTTGCTTTTGATTTGATGAGGATGAGCTTTTATTTGAACAAACAACTCTAAAGAAGAAAGATGGAATGGAAGAGGGATTGACTGGTTTTAATATATTTTGATTGGCTTAACTGAAATTGACAAATTTAACACCCTGTTTGGAACAATAGGAATTGAATTCAATGTTGGAATTGAATTCAATTCCTATGTTTGGAACATAAAGAAGTAAAAGAATTGAATTCAATTCTTTAACTTCAACTAACCAGGTTCAGTAATTGAATTCTTGCTAAAAATCACAAGAATTCAATTACACTCTCGTTTTAATCGCTGCCTTTTAACATTAGAAAACTATCTTCCCACAATACCCTTATTTCTCTTTTTAACAAAGCTCTTATTTCTCTTTTCAACAAATCCCCTCACTTTTCTTCTTCAACACAACCCTCACTTCAATGCAATGTAAGTCAAAGCTTCCTAGGCATAATCATAT
>JANZXP010000196.1:38067535-38080221 GCA_027576715.1 Erythroxylum flavicans
AATTTCCTACAAGATGGAAGTGAATTTGTCAAACAATTGTAAAGTAAATGTAAACTCATTGTTCAATATACTTTAAATTTTATTTATATGCAAAAATAATTTTTATTACAAAATAATGTATAGTTAAAATTAATAAAAGTACTTTTTATTTTTATGTTGCCAAACAGTCTATTGTATGAAGCTCTTTTTAAAAAACTATTTTTTTAATTGACAGCCAAACAGTCAATTGACTTTTTAGAAAAGCTCTTCTCAGAAAAGCTCTACTGACAAAAGCTCTACTAATATAAGCTTATCCAAATAGGCACTAAGTAATTTTATCATATACATACACTCCCACAAAACGTAGTTTTAATTGTATTAAGTGTAATTCCAATATAATTAAAAAAATCAACACTTATGCTACAAGTTATATTAAACATTGAACCAACCAATGGGCCTGTGGTTGGACCTTTTTCTTTGTGCTTTGAACTTGTTTTTTGAAAAGTTGAAATTGAAATTTGCTTAAAAGAAATATGGGTTCATACATGAAAGGCACGTACTTTTAAAAGCCTAACATTAGCTTACCAAGCCATCCATTTAACAAGCCAGTCGCCGGAAAGAAAGGATGAGGAAGGGAATCTGTCTATGAATATTTGTAATAAGAAAATTAGTATCTCTATTCCCAAAAGGATGACAATGATCATATCAAAATCAAACCTTATCTCTATTCTCAATCTTGAATTTGATACCATCATTTATTATATTCCTCATCTTAAGTATTTGATTAAAGGATCAAAAACCGAAGGGACCAAAGCCTTTGGCTTTTAATTATATACACATGCACCCATTTCATCCAAATATATTGGGGATCAAAGAACAACCTCTATATTTTCTCCGCTAGAAGCATTTTATTTAAGCTTCTTATAGAGATAATGCCTAAGCCCCCTTCCTCTTTTTTTGAGCACACATCAAAACATTTGACCTTCGTACCTTTATTATTATCCGCTATCCTTGTCCATAGGAATTTAGGCATCTCTCAATGTCTTTAATCAGCTTTTATGGCAAGAACAAGTGAGCACACCAGTGAATATGCATACTGTTTAGCACCAAGTTGATCAGTTGGAGTATCCCCGCATAAGATAGAAATTTTTTTTCAATGGTTAATTTTCTTCTGATTGCATTAAATAAAGCCTGACAATCTTTGTAGCTTATCCTTTTATCTAAGAATGTAATTCCTAAAAATTTGAAAGATAATTCTTACATATTCAATCCTGATATGCTTGTTTGTAGCTCTGGCTTATGAATAGAATTTGCATAATGAATTCATAAAGAGCCTAGAAAGTAATTTAAAAAGATTGAACGATTTCATGAGTACTTTTAATAGAAGCTTGATCTGCATCATTGAAAAAAAAGATCATCTGTAAAAGTTAAATTGAAAGGATTAAGCTTCTTACATCAGTAGTGAAATTGGAAGCTCTTGGATTGATTGATCTTTTGAGGGTAATTCTAACAAGAAACTCCAGAAAAATGTCAAATAACCAAGGAGACAGAGGGTCTCCTTATTTAAGGCCATTGGTTCCTTTAAAAGTTAGTGTAGGATCTCCATTAACTAAGAAGCTAAAGGAAGTTGATCATATACATCCCTTAATCCAAGATATGAAAACCTCTAGGAATCCAAAACTACTAAGTGCTTCTAATATGAAGAACCAATTAACTATATCAAAAGCTTTTACAAAATCCACTTTCATGGCACAACTTAGTGCCTTCTTAGATTTGTAACACTTGAAAAGTTCTTGTGCTATCAATAGATTATCCCCCTAATACCTTCCACTTATAAAGGATCTTTAGCTTTTGTCTATAAGGGTATCCAGTCTAAATTTGAGTTTGTTGGCTAACAGTTTGGAGATGATCTTATAAGCACCATTATAGTATAAGATGTGTCTGAAATCACCTAATGAATTTGGATATTTCTTCTTAGTATTTTTAAGCTCCTTAAGAATGACTTTTCTATAAAAAAATTGTAAAAATTCTTCGATGAGAATGTTAACTGTTAAAGGCCAAGTTTTTTGAAAGAAAAGAGCACTGAAGTCATTTGGACCAGATGCCTTTTCAGGCATAATCGAGAAAAGATCATTCTTTACACCTAGTTTATAAAATGGATAGATGAGATAATCTTACTGAATGGAGTTAATGACTTGGGGGGAATGAATTCTTTTAAGACATGAAAATTTCGAGAGAAGTCCATATCATACCCTAGCAATTTCTTGAAATGGCTAAACACTAAGCTCTTTATCTTAAAATGCATATTGTTAGTAATACCATCCTCAATAAAAGATGATATCGTATTTTTATTTATACTTTGAACTTTTGATTTATTATTAAATTAATAGGGCCTATAAGTGTGCTTAATCAAAACCCTATCTTAACCCCCTAATAAGAGAAACAAATCAATATTTGGTTTGTTTTTAAGTGAAACATAGAACAAAGATTAATCTAAATCATAATTCTTTTTATTAATTTGAAGCTTACGGTCATAACAATTTGATTAAGTTTTTTAATTACTAACACCCTTAAAACCCAATCTTGAAAACAATTCTATCCAATATAACCAAATATAGAAAAGATCAAGTGAGTATCTGAAACTAAAATAAGCATAGATTATTATGATCGTAAACTTAAAATATGGCATTTATAACTAAAAAAATAAGGAAATGAATTTTAAATTAAAAATTTTGAAAAGTTGATTCTTAAAACATACTATGTTAAACTTCCTTACGATCCAAATGTACCCAAATCAAACCTAAAAGATTTTAAATATGATGCTCATAATTAACAAATTTTATTTTAGAAGATCAATTAGAAGCATATTAACAAATAATAACACTTTTCATACCTTACGAATCAATAATCAAGGACAACAATATGTGATTTTCATAATACCAGCCATTATGTAACTACGACCAAAAAAAATGCAAAGCAATCTATAGAAATTACTAATACCAACATTTATATACTTTATGAAAAAAATGACTCTTACCTTAATTATCTTTTGTTCTATGTTTCTTACGGCTCCCAAACATTCTCAATCTTCTTAGTAGCATCTTTTAACCAATAAAAAAAGTTATTTATCTCCCATGATAAAAGAAAACCAAAGAAAAATAAAACCCTAACATCTATTCCTGCTTCGTAAACCAAAGTGAATCCTAACTAGTAATTGATGAGTACATTTTAAATGAGCATTTGGCTTAAGTCATAATATGCCATGATATTATATGATATTTTTTATTAATCTCTAATTAGGAAGAAGATGAATAACGCACATATAAGAAAATTCATATCTTTACTTATAACCTTAAGAGATTATTTATATAAAAAATTTATCATTAACTACTATTTCAAGTTGATGGGAAAATTTAATACATTTAATGATTCCCCTCACTCCTTTGAATGTGAATATATGAATAGCCTATTTCGTTATGTTATCATGTTATTTGTAAATAAAAAAAGATTTATATGTCAACTCATTTTTCATATATAAATCATGGCATTTCTCATTTTGCATATATAAATCATGGCACTTCTTATTTACTTTTCATATATTAACTCATTTTTCATATAAAAATCACTTTTTATTTTCACTTCTAATGTGAAATTTATTAATCATTTTAACAAGGAGGTAGTAAAAGAGAAAGCAGACATCATATGGAAAAGCCATCTTGATGACTTAGAAAAGGTTAAGGATGCTGACAAGAGGGAGGGGTAGGAGAGGAGTTTTATAGTGGGAGTGGGAGTGGGAAGCGAAGATTTTCCTTTCACTGAAAGGCTATAGTATGAGGTCTCCACTTTTAAACAACATCAAACATAGGTTATTCTTCTACAATCAACACAAATTTGACATTTTAGTCTATATTTAGATTAGTATATGTTCTCTGAATGATAAGCAAAACAGGAACGAACACTTTGACTAAATCATTTAATTATGCTCTATAACTAAAAATTGGTGCCAAAATGGAACTAGAATCTGTTATAAAGAATGATCAATGGCTAGCATATTTGATTGGTATACCTATTGGAATTGAAAGTTCTTATTTGATAGTTATTAATGACAGGGTTTTATAAATTAAATTTGATCTAGATTAAAGTAATAAATGAGCTTAATAAAGGATCTAGATAAATGGATCAAAAGTCCAGTAAAGAAAATGATTATCAATATGGGCAAATATGCTTATTGAGTTTCAACCTCTTTGTAAAGGAAAGGCTGCATATAATTGATGAACCTCCATTGACCTTCTCAAAGTGGGGAGTCTGGTGTACTGAAACAGCCCTTAATTAATTTTTCCATAGGGGCCCAATAAGATTTCTTCAAATAGCTACAAGGTCTCGAATAGCATACTAGTAGAAGTTTGTGAACGTAAGGTTACTCTAACTCATTAAAATGTTCACGTATTCAAAAAGATGCAGAAAGACGATAACATTATAAATGAATTTGCATAAGCTCTTTAATTCATCGAAAAGCTTATTTAAAATATCCAAAAGCTTATTCGAGTAGTTGAGAAGCATGTTCATTAAGTTATAGATAGCAAAATAGTTATTTTTTCGCATTATATATGTTTATACAAGTTTATGGTAGATCTTAGGCCTAAAATTACGGTTTGTGGTAAGTTTTAAAATACCAATTACTATATAAGATTACATGAAAGACAAATGAACTTGTTTTTATCTCCATAAAACATCTTGTTCGAACTTGAATTATCATAGCAAACTACACCATAAAAGCTTAACTTTTGTCAAATTAGGAAGTAGCAAAAATATTCTTAAGACAAAAGGAAAATAATATTTAGGTCTTGCATATTATAAGGAATTTTTGATTAGTACAAGCAAACATGTACGAGTAAAGCCGCTTTTCGTATTAGTTTCACAAAATTTTACTATAAATGCTTAATTACTGTGAAGATAATCTCAGTTTTTATATGTTGATCACAAATTGAAGCTGGACTATTTAGATATGGGGGAAACCTTCATACTTACTAAATTAACAAACAAAATAGATCCTAACCATTATACTTATCTGGGAAGGCGATGAAGTATTTGTTTATTTGTTAGTCAATGATAAAGTTTAGAGTGAGTTCTTTGCAAAAACAATTGTAGTTTGGATCCATAAACACAGGTGGAATTTGCATTCGATTTCTAGATTTAGAAAATAGGATATTCACTATAAAATTAGTTGGATATTTTCATTTGTAAGATATCTTGTATTAAAAGTGCATCTTTTCTGGTAAAGCCATTAGAGTACTCTTGCATGTTAGAGTTTACTTTCAATTTTATCTAGTATGATTTTCACCTTTAGATGGGATAACTTAAATCATAATATCATTTTTTCCCTAAACTCTGACCTACATATTTTGACGAGGGAAGTAAGCAAACTTAGAACCACCTTATGATGTTCTTTAATAGGTTTTGTATGCTTTCTTATGTTACCACTTTATGATGTTCTTGTATGCTTGCTTATGTTACAATTAGTATTTAGTACAATGTTTTACATAGAATACAGAAGTTACAGTACTGAATCTAATAGCTCAAAGAGGTTTGGATAACCTAAAACCTATCAAAATAACCTTTTTTTAGCAATAAACATAATAGGGGGAAATTTTGGCTCATTATAAAGCATTCATAAGTTATAGAAAAGTAAAATATAAGAGAAGGTAAAAGAAAAACTTAACCACAAATATAGCTGATTGTTGTTCCAGGATATAGAATTTATATATTCACACTATTAAGCTTTTATATTAAGGACACAATAACTACCCATCGCTTAGTGCTAAGTTTGATCCTAGAGAACAGTTGCAACCAAATTTAGATTAAAATCTCAACAAGTTCCTTTACTTAATATATTATTCATAGTAGCAGAACTCCCATAGTATAACTAATTAGATTTTTCAATACATTTCATGATTTGGATCAGGAGAATAACAAGCAAGAAATCTTCCTTTACTTCTAAGTAATCTAGTAAATAGAGAATCTGGCATTCAAGCTTTCTCTTCTTCATCAAGCTCCTATTAGGGTTTTGACATTTCATCTAGTATTAGACACAACCTCTATGGCCTTAGAAGACCTTAAATTTTCCTAATTCCTTTATGTATTGATGCAATCCTAAGTAAGCATCCAATCAAGGAATTCACTTCACTAGCTTAGATAATTGAATTAAAATTAAAGTATGTTAAAACTTAATAATAAAAAGGAACATATGGTAAAATTATAGACAAAAGATCATATTTGATTCCAACATTTTAATCATAATTCAATTTGAAATCAAACATTTTAAAGCATTAAAAAATAATCACAATATTTTGATAACCATTTAATTTAAATATCAACTTAATAGTTCTATTAACTTCTGATTAAAAAATCCATTTAAACATTTTTTAGTTTTAAGGGTTCCCATTGATAGAAGTGTATCCTAGGTGGCAAGTGGAGCTTAAAAAAACTTAACAATCCTACTTCCCAAATGATGATATTTGCGAAAGTCCTAAATGTTTTTGTTTAGCTTTGTTCCACTCCATGCAAAGGTGTCACTACATATTTTATTTGTATTTAATGTTTTTGGTTGTTCTCTATTCTTTATAATACTAAATATCTAGTTCGCCTTTTGTTTCCAAATGTTATAATCTTCTTATGCTTATCAGTGGAAGCACAATCATCGTCTCCTATCTTTTGTTCTCACGCTCATCTTCTTATCTAGTTTGTTTGCTTCCTCTTTTAGTACCATTGCTTACTAAGTATAGTGCCAGCCTATCTTCAACATGATCACAGCTGTTTATTAAGTGGAATCTTTTTCTAGTATCATCTTAATTGCATCTTATGTTAAGTCAAAGCATATGTTAGTTATTATTTTAATTGATCTTGATCTGTGTTGTCTATATCAAGATTAAAGAGACGGTATGGCCACTTTTATCTATTATGAAGGTATCTTTACAAGTAACATATGGTCTAATCTATGTGTTACATGAATTTATGTCTAATTTTTTGTTAGCAATTTGAATATAAAAAAGGTTAATACATATACATTATTTAATTTTATCTATAGTTTGAATTAAAAACTCATGAAAATTTTTTTAATCTTATTATATGTCCTACCTGGTAGATAAGAGGCAATAATTGACCATATGTTAAGAAAAACACAAAAATATTATTATTTAACTAAGAAAAGTGAACAAAATATGACTATAATACAAATCTTGCTACATCCATAAACCTGCAAAACATTACTTGTGATGGTTAATTAGTTAATTATTTCCTACGAAGAAAAAGAAAAGGAATGGTTACGTATGGCAGGACATGATGATTGGTTATGCTTGATTATAAACTATTGTTACACTATTTTATAGGCTATTTGTATGTTATTTATAGTCACTATGGAAGCTAGAAGATGTACTATGGTGGATAATCTAAGAAAGATCATAAGTGGAGTTATGGGGGTAGGTCATTAAGGTATTTTGATAAAGTTGATATTTATTTCTGGATAACAACAAAATGATAAACCTTATTTAAAAGTTTTGGGTTTTAGATTTCCGGTTTAATTTAATGAAAGTTTCATTAGGTTAATTAATCTTTTGAAAATAGACAAGACAATTAAGGTGTATATTACATATAAGCTTGATGAATTACATATAAGCTTAATGTTTCGATTATGGCTCTCGAAGTTTAGGCTATAACAGGTGATGATAAGAATATGGACTATGATGGAGATGTTATGCATGATGATGAAGTTAATGTAGATATCATTGAAGAAGAAAGTAGTAATGATAGGGATATAAGCCCTGATGGAAATTTTGCATATGATGAAGTAGAAGATGATAATGAACCTGAATTAGCACTAAATACATTTGATATGTTAAGATGGCCACCAACAAACAGAGGTTAATTTCAGTGACTATAATAGCTTCTTTGATAGTGATGACTACCCTAGTAAAGAAAAGTTTGAGGAGGTAATTAGAAGACCTAATACAAAAACTAAAGATAAGGTAAGGAGTGGTACATCAAAGTGGACAATAGGTATAAAATTTAGCAATACGAAAGAGTTCAAAAATTTTGCTATTAATTATTTAGGAACATCAAGGTTGAATGTTTAGATGGAAAAATGTTTGTTTAGGCAGATTGAAGTAAGATATATTGAAGGATATAGGTGGGAACTCTATGCAACAACTGATATTAAGGACAAATACTTCAAAATCAAGAAATATAGTTATGAGCATACATATTTCACATAACAAATAAGCCAAAAATAGTATTAGCAAATTTTTTAGTAAACATCTCATAGATAGAATTCTAGAAAAGCCTAATATAACCACTACTAAGATGATTGAAAAATGAAAGGAAAAGTTGAACATATTTGTGAATTTAATTATATGCAGGGTTGTGAAAAGGAAGTTAAGAAAGTAGAGAGTATTATATTGTGCTTGTGAATAATCAAAGATGTAAGGTTATATTCATGATTTGAAACATAGCAATTTTAGTTCAATAGTGGAATTTGATTTGTCAACGAAACAAAAGCCAATATTTTTGCAATTTAAAAGGTTATATATTTGCTTTATAGCTATAAAAGAAGAATGGAGACATTTGGGGATAGATGATTGTTTCTTGAAGACTAAATTTCAAAGGAAACTAGTCGTTGTAGTTAGAATAGATGGAAATAAAGGCATACATATTATAATATGGATAGTTGTAAAAGTGGATAATATTGATTTTTGGAGTTCATTTTTGTCACTCGTATCAATTGATTTGGAGTTAGAACAAAGAGATGAAGTCACAAGAATATTTAACATGCAAAACATATTTAAATATAAACTTTTGTTTATTTGTTATATAATATATTATTGCCTTAAGTTGTTTGAGATTTGTTTGTCGGCTTGTATATCTAGGGATTAATAAGAGATGTCGAAGTTATAATGTCAAATATATATCATAGAATATCCACCATATATATTTATTAATATGCATCATATATATTTATCACAATTGGCATGGATATTGAAGTGGTAGAGACTTAAGAAGGCAATTCTAAGCATGTGCAAGTTCTATGTATGTTGAAAATTTTAATAAGAAATAAAAATGGAAATATTATAATTATATGTGTTTATGCATTGGCTGAATATCTATAAGATACTTAGGCTAGGTCATACTAATCATTTTGAGTCAAAATGTCTAATTATTGATAATAACTTGAGCGAGACTTTCAACAAATAAATCTTCCTAGCAAGAGATAGACTAATGATTAGTATGTTAGAAATCATGAGTACAGTGATCATGAAGGGACGTGTTGAAAGAAGGGTATATGTATATGTATGAAAATTAGATATTGCACTTGTAGTTGTCAAGAAGCTTAAAAAAATAAAGAGGCAGTAAAAAAGGGACGAAAAGCATACTATGAGATTAGGAAGAGACAATTATTATAGCTGCAAAGCATATGACCTATATGGTTACATATGCAAATATACATTAGTATTATTAATCACTCCAATCAAAAAGTGGAAGCATTTGCCAATGACTATTATAGGAAGAGTAATGTATGATCAAGATTTTTTTGGCCATTGAATGACTATGAGAAAATACATCCACTAGCTAAAAGGTTTTTAATGTTTATCATTGTCATTAGTTGATCATATAAACCAAGACAATGAACAATTTTGTTTAATACAATGATGATTGTTGTTTTCAATGTAATGAAAGGTGTTATTTTCAATGTGGTGTGTGCTTATGCATTCCAAGTAGGGTTAGACAAACAAGTTAAGTGTCAATTCTGAGAAGAGTTAGATGAGGTGATTCAATAGATATCCCCTTATGAGAGAGTTATTCTAGGAAGAGACTTTAGTAGTCATATAGGTATAACCTCAGACAGATATTTATAGACTCATGGAAGTTTCAGGTGCAGTAATAAGAATGATAATAGGACTACTTTGTTGATTTAGTAGTAGCATTTAAGTTGGTGATATCTAACTCATTTTTTAAGAAAAATGAGGAGCATCTAGTAATTTTTTAAAGTAAAATCATAAAAACTCAAACTGACTACATCCTTGTAAGGTAAACTGATCAATATAGTTATAAGGATTGCAAGGTGATACCTAATGCTTGCTTATCAAATCAGTATAGATTGTTAGTTATGGATCTTATAATTTGGGTTTAGAGGAAGAAAAGAAGTCCTAGGAGGTATACCAAAGTCAAATGGTGGAACTTGAAAAGAGATATAGTGAAGCAACTAAGGGATAGAGTAATATATGAAGAAGAATGAAAATTGGAAGGAAATGCCAACCAAAAGTGGGAAAGAGAAGTATCTCTTTTAAGGAATGCAATTAAAAATATCTTGTATGTTTCTCAAAGGCCTAGGTATAGTAAGATGGAGTCTTGGTAGTGGAATGAAGACGTACAAGAAAATGTTAAGATCAAGAAAGTAGCCTATAAAACTGTAATGGATAGCACCACAGAAGTGAAAACGGTAGTTAATAGAGAAAGTTACAAACTAGCAAAGAAAAAGATAAAGAAGATAATCTCATAAGCTAAAAGCGAGCTTACAAGAAATTATAGTAATGATTGAAAACTAAAATGGAGAAGATTTTATTTAAGTTGACGAGAGATAGGGAATAAAAAGCAAGAGACTTAGATAAAGTTTGTTGTATAAAAAATGAAGTAGGACAGGTGGTTGTGGCTAAAAATGACATCAAGAGAACATTACTTCTTGTGGCTAAAAATGACATCAAGAGAACATGGTAGAGATACTTCTATAGCCTTTTTAGTGAGGGTGTAGAAGAAAATGTCTCTTTAATTGATCTTAGCACATCCGGGAGGTCTCGTAACTTTACTTATTGTCGACAAATCATAAGGGAAGAAATTAAAAGAGCTTTAAGGGAGATGAAGAGTGGAAAGGTAGTAAGGCATGATGAGATACCTATAGAGGTATAGAAGAGTCTAAACAAAGGGGGTTTTACTTGGTAGCCAAGCTCTTTAATGTAATCCTTAAGTCTACCAAAATTTCAGATGAAAAGAGACTTAGTATGCTAATTCCTCTATACAAAACTAAAAGGAATATCCAAAATTGTAATAATTTTATAGGCATCCAACTACTTAGTCACATCATGAAGTTATGGGAGAAGATGATTAAGAAGAAAATGAGAAATGATGCTTCTATCTTAGAGAACTCGGTTGGTTTCATGCTCGAAAGGTCTATGACGGAAGCTTTGCATTTCCTGAGAAGATTAATGGAATATTATAAGGAAAGACAATGTAACCTACACATAGTTTTTATTGACTTATATAAGGCTTATGATAAGGTAACTAGGGAAATTATGAGGAGGTGTAATGGTTAAGGTAACGACGATAGGAGGAGATACATAGCATTTTCTATCAATATTGGGCTACACTAAGGCTACTTATTGAGTCCCTTTTTTTTGTAGCAGTGATGGATGAGCTCACCAAAAATATCCAAGGGGATATACCTTGGGGTGTATTGTTTGCTGATGACATTGTTTTATTGGATGAGATAAAAGAGAATGTCAATGTTAAGCTAGAACTTTGGAGAAATATGTTAGAGTTGAAGGGTTTTAGATTAAGACTAAGATCGGGTATTTAAAGTGTAACTTTTTAGGCCATAAGGTCGCTTCCACTATGGAGGTAAAGAGTAGCTCAGAAGTTATACCATAGAAAGTAAACTTTAATATCTAGGATCTATCATCCAAAAGCAAAGAAGAGATCGATGAACACATTATTCATCGTATTAGATCAGGGTGACTTAAAGGAATAAGTGCTTTAGGAGTTTAGGTGACAAGAACTTAAGCTTCAAGGTAAATTCAATCGTTTAACGATTAGGTCAACCATGCTTTATGCGACGGAGTGTTGGCCCATCAAATAAGTGCATAGTCATATATTAATGGTGGCGAAGATGAGAATGATTTGTTAGATGTGCAACCTTAGTAAAAGAGACAAGTTCAGGATGTAATAATAAAAGAAAAATTAAAGGTGGCCACTATTAGTGAAAAATTAAGATAGATAAGGCTTAGGTGGTTCAGACATGTTAAGAGGAGACCCCATTGAGAAGATGCAAGAAGATTGTACTTAGTGACTGTAAAAGAAAAAAAGAAGGCTTAAAAATAATTGAGGGACATGATCAAGAATGATGGCTTTGTTGGAACTTACATAAGACGTGACCCTCAATAAAAAACTTTGACATACTAAGATATGGGTAAATTATCTCACATAAAGAGGTCATTCTCTTTCTCATAGGTCCTTTAAATATTTTCCTTCGATTTTTATGTTTTGTATTTAGCCTAAACATTTAATATGTAATATTTCCTTCTTAGTTATTTGGTATAAACATTTTCTAAACATTTCCTTACTTAACCTAAACATTTTCTTGTAATGACTTATTTATTTTATTTATTTACTTGTATTTTTTTCTTGTTTGAGTATTTATTTACTTATTTTATCTTTTATTTTTATTCTTTACCTTGTTCTATATTTATTGTAGCACCCCGTTACTATGGGGTACATACCGGAACACCCTGAGGACATTCCAGTACATAACTTATGATAATGGTGCACTACGTTCAATCACAACATTTACTTAACATGGCATCATCATTATTTATTTTCTTATAAGACATCATAATGAAAAACACCATATTTTAAAACCCAAATTTCTCCTTTCATTTCATAAAACC
>JANZXP010000196.1:38128764-38146513 GCA_027576715.1 Erythroxylum flavicans
AAAATAAATTATTTTTAATTAAATTTATTTTAATCTTTTATATAATATTTATTAATAAAGTATTAATAAAAATTATTCTATTTTTAAAATAAATAATTTATTATTTATTATTTATAAACTAATATTTTTAATTATTAAATCAAAATTTATTTTAATATTATATATTTTAAAAATATAATAATTAATTTTACAAATTTAATTTAAATTAAGTTATGTACAATTTTATTAATAATTAATTTTAATTAATTTAATATATAATATTAAATTAAAATTGTTTAAATTCTTATTAATAATTAATATATTAAAAAATTAAATAATATATTTAATTAATAGTAAATTAAATAATATATGTTTTTTCAGGATTCATTTCTAATTAGTTGTTTTCTTATTATTAATTCTTGTTGTAAATTGTAATAATTAAAAAATTAAGGATGCTTATTGTTCTTTTTATTTGATGTTTTAATGTATTTATTATTTATTATATAATAAAATTGTCATATTTCAAATGCTTTGTATTTTTCTTAATTTTATTCTTGTATTATGATAATTGTCTTTTTCATGTTAATTGTGGTTATTATTTATATGTGGAATATCTGAAAATTATTGTTATTTCATATTAATTATAGTTATTATTTATTATTGTGATTTTTGAAAATATGGTTGATGTAAACTTATAAACTATACAATATAGCTGTACAATATGACAATGAATTATTTTGCAATTTCTATAGAAATTTAGAAACTATTTTATAAATTTAAAAAATTACTCAAAATGGTGCTCGATATTAACCGATAGTAGTATAATACTGTACTAAAATTTAATTCAGTACTAAATTTAGTACGGTATTTACAACATTACTGAAAAGACCTGCTACTAGGTCGAGTCTTGCTTATGCCAATTTCTCACAAATACATCTAGATTACTGTTATTGTTCTTAGTTGAAAATATTAACAAATTTGAAGGAATCAAATATGTAGGCATGAATACATTAACAGAAAATGGATCCGATCACACTTTTTGACTTTCAAGCTCCAAAGGAAAGTAAAACTGACCCACTTTTATTGACCAGTAACCGATAGCTGTCAAGTCTAAGAATTACCGACGCAGCAATTGCAGTACAATAGCTTCGTTCTACAGCCTGTAAATAAGGATTTGTTGCGATTAGTTTATCGTTATCATCTTTTAATTAAATTTTTTAATTCTAAGTTTTAAGAATGAAAAATTTTATTTGATTAGTACTTTATTTTTTATGAACTGATCCAATATAAATGAGAATTAGTCTAAATATAAATAACTTAAAAATACTTTCTTATAATTAAAATCTCCTAAAACATTTCATAAGTTAACCCAAAAAAAAAATTATTTCTGTTACACCTGCTCCGCTTCTATATTTGAAGGGTTTGGGCCATCGGTACTGAACGAGTGGGCCCGAGCGGTCCCTATGTAATTAAAGTGTTTTTATCAATAAGTACAGGTGTACAATCAACTTTCACTAATATACTAATACTTATATTAGTATTTTTTTTTCTTATATTAGTACAAGCCTTCCTCCGCATCCCTTAACCTATAAATTTAGTCTAGTCAATAAACACTTTTTTTATCGCAAAAATTATTTTTTAAAAAAAAATTAACTGTAAAATTTAAAATTATTTTTTTAATAAAATATTTTTTAAAAGATAAAATATAACTTTTTGAAAAGTTGAAATTTAAAACTTTTTTAAAAAACTCTTCATTTTTAGTAAACTTTACGTTTATACAATTCACAGAAAACAAAAACGGAAGTACCCTCCCATACCTTCTTCCGTCAAGTGCCCTTTTTCTGTAGCCAGGATTAACCCTTCCTGCAATTCCATCTGCTTCAATCGAATATTCGGCTAAGCTGCAAACTCATTGTGTGGCTGATTCTCCATAGCTGTCTGAAACAGATGCAAAGTCGAAAGAAATCCTAAAGAGCCAAGGTAAATGGGCTTAAATATTCATTTTTATTCCTTTTGTAAAAGCCTAAACCCTTTCACTGTATAGATCGTATCTCGCCAACTTGGTCATGACTCATTTGCAGAAACTTAGGAAATCATCTATTCTCAATAGGGTTTCTTCATTTCTGGTTAATAGCCGTAACATCCCCTTGTTATCAATCAAGTCGTCATTCTACACTGGGAAGAAGCTTAGATTCTTATGTACCGAAGTAATAAATCAAACTGTGGCTTGTGATGTTCTGGATAGGAATTCGATCGTTAATGGAGAAAGGACTCGTCGAATCCCAGTCGCCACTAGAAGAGGAGCTCAAGCTGCATTGCTAGATTACTTGCATCGCACTAGATGCTAACAATTCATAGATGCGGAGAACATGAGTAAAAATGCTCCTCATTTCCTTGAAAAGCTTTTAGAAAATGTTGATACTGAAGTAGATTGTTGGGAACTCTGTTACCCGGTTCCTTCGGTATCACCCCATTAACGAATTTCTGAGTGATGATGATTACGGGGAACTGGAATTTAACTGGAATATTACAAAATAAAATATAATTTTTTTTAAAAGAGTACAAAATAAATTATAATTAAAATTAATAAAAGTGTTTTTATTTTTACGTTGCTGAATTTAATTGATAACTAAAGAGTTAACTGATTTTTTAAAAAAGTTTTTCTCAGAAAAATTTTGCCGATAAAAGTTCTAATATAAACTTATCTAAACAGGCACTTATAATTAGAACCTGACACACTAGCTATCTTGAGGATATGGGAACTAAAAAGTGTCAATGCCATTGCCACCCGAGAGATTCTACAGTGAATGGAGAGTTCAAAAGGTTCTTCAAGATCATTCTTCACCGGTAAATGGTAGACAAAAAGTTGGTAAGTCGCGTCGCTTCGTAACTCTTGCTTTTGATCCCGGGATGATTAGTTCAGAACAGTAAGTTCTGTTTTGTAGATTTCCACCTCTCATTTCAATATCATTGTGTGGTTTTCATTCTTGCAGATTATTCCGGAGAAATTTGTTAGGAAGTACGGACATGAACTCTCTGATGTTGTTGCACTCAAGCTTCCCAACACTCGTGTTTGGCGAGTGGGATTGAGTAGAGTTCAGGGAACCATTTGGCTTGACAATGGTTGGGCTGAATTTTTAGAGAACAATTCAATCCGAGTAGGACATTTTCTAGTTTTTACATAAAATGGAGGTTCCACTTTTGATGTTAATATCTTTGATAAATCTGTTTGCGAGGTGTAATATCCTAGCCATGAGGCAAGCAGAGAAAATGTTGATGAAATTGAAGAGGATAACAGGGTTGAGATCTCAGGTTCCCCGAGTCTAAACAAAAGGAAAGCTGATTTAATCTCCAGGGAACTTCTGCAGAATTTTCCCATCGAGTCTGGTCTGCAAACTAACAAGCTTCAAAAACTTGATACTTCCACTGACAATCCAAATACAGTGAATGTAAATAGGGGAGACGAGACCGGACAGATGAAAGATGAGGTAGATATTACGAATCTCGTGGATGATGCAAACGAAGTGGCGCAGAAAAAGAGCATGTTTTTCAAATCAACCAAAGACAAGAAGTCAAAAATCAAAATCGATAAGTCTAAATTCGTAAGTGCAGGTAAAAATGGTTTGCAAGTTAATCATAAAGAGGAGAAGCGAGTCACTGTCGTAAATTTTCGTAAAAGATCTGCACAAATCTCACAAGAAAGTGAGATAGCAATCAAAGCTGCCAAAATTTTCAAGGCCAAGAATCCTAGTTTCACATGTGTCATGAGATCGTACAACATACGTTACAATATGCTGGTGAGGCTTTTATATTGCATATGCTTACTAACAAATTTTTTTTTTCATTTCCATGATCACTAGGATATGTAAGGCTTGAAATTCTCTGTTTTCTGTAGTATGTACCGGTTAAGTTTGCTAAGAAGTAACTGAGAGAATCAGTGGAGTTTCTGACGCTCCAGGTTTCTCATGGAAGAGAGTGGCATGTTCGTGTTAATCATAGAGAGATTGGAGGTCTAAACTTTGACGGCTGGATGGAGTAAATTCTGTACGGACAATAATCTGAAGGAAGGGGATGTATGTGTTTTTGAGCTAAAAACGCCAGGCAGTGACACACTGAAAGCATCAATCTTCCGTGCAGATTGTGCTGGAACTAGTCTAGAAATTAAGCAGCACCAGAAGAGCGATAAAGGAGAGAATTGAAGAAGATGATGAGTTGAATGGAAGTGACAAGTCTAAAGCTGGTAAACTTTTCAATGTGTCTCCCATCTCCAAATTATGAAATCTTTTTAAGTGCATCAGTTATTTTAGTTTCAAAATCTGCAGAAGAATACGACGAAGTCATTATCAGTTTAAGATTTGAAAAGAGTGTGAAGGGATCGCGAAGAAGTTGGAAGGCGTTGCAATCTGCAAAATTGTTAAAGTCCTCCAATCCTTCATTCATGATCATCTTGCAGCGAGTTAACCTTTTGTATGGTTTCCTGGTGAGTCTTTGTGGAATTGTGATTTGAGTTGGGTTCATCTTTCAAACACACTTATACTTAATTGCAGTTCATTGTTGATGTATCAGAATTTGCTTTACGGTACCTAAGTAATGTTTCTGAACAAATCAAAGTTCTTGACCCTGTTGGAAGAGAATGGCTCATTTGGACTAGATGGAGGGAACGTGGAGGGCTCAATCTAGGAAACGGATGCAATGCCTTCCACATGGCAAATGATTTGAAGGTAGGAGATATATGTGTTTTTGAGCTAATCCAAACAAGGAAATTTAAGCTACAAGTTGCAGTATTTCGTGCTTCCTCAGAGAAACTATAAAGATCCGAATTTATGGTTGCTATTATGTTCACCAATGTAGTTGGTCTTGGTAGTTCGTGTTGTACTGGATTTTGCTCTTAGATGCGAACCTGCTATTTTTCTTCCTTTTCCTGGTTAGTTCACATATGCTAAAACTTGGCTTCCTTTAAACGCCTTTAACACATAACTGAAATTTAAAATACTTGCATTGTTGGCATGCTGGAGAAGTAATTCATTTGGACAGAACTTGCTGCTATGATAGTTATAAACTTGTCAGCTTCTTCCTGTCGAAAACTGCAAATTTGTTGAAACAACTCAAAGGAGAAGCAAAGAAAAAGATTGCATAAATCATCAGGGAAGAGGTCGCTTGGAAAAAAAGATGTATTCTTCTGAAGCAACAAGCTAAACAACCAGTGTCCTATCCAAATAATGAGCTTGATAGGCATTTTTGAGTAAAGTTTGGTTTAATCGTTTTTAAATAACATAAAATGAAATAAAAGTGTGGACAGATTTCCTTGAAAATACAACAGACATGGAAAATCCCAATTGCATCCGACTATAGGCCTATGTAGTTTAAGAATCTACCGTTCAATTAACAATTCTCCTACCTGGAAACGACAAAAATCACCAAAGTTGGACCTTTTTAATTTTCACAGATTTCTATTTGAATTTTTATTTTTTATCCACTAGCCTCTTGAGTGAAACGTGATGTTGTCAATAACGTATGTCCAGGGAAGCGACTGATTTCAATTTTCAACGATCCTGATCGGTTGAGCATGCCACTAGTTCTCATTATTTAAGCTTGTGGTCAATCTTTCCAAATAAGACCGGAGGTCTAAATTTTTCTTGGCCAGCATTTAAAGTTGCACAAAAACTTGCCCTTACAAATATAAGTTCATCTAATCTACTTGGCAACCATCCATCTGTCCGACCTTATCCACCTATCTCCATACAAAGCCTCTCCCTACTACCAATCACTAAACTGAGAAAGATTACCATACACGGGTTTGTTCATCATTCTTTGTCCTGAAAGTAGAAGTTTTTTCATACCACAGCAAAGTAAGTAGGCGCCTTTTTACAAGGATTTATAATCTTAAAAGTTCAGTTCTTTGATTGTTCCAGGTTCTGGGCTACACACAAAAATGGCAACAGCCTCAGCAACACTCACCCCAGCAACATTTGCTGCTGCCACGCTTACCTGTCCTAGGAGGAAGAACATGAACGTAAGGTACGTAACAGGAGTGAATTCATTTGACGGGCTAAAAGCGCACAACAGAGTTATCTCATTAGGCCTACCAGTGAGCACTGAGCAGTCATTTGCAAAAGTTGTGAGCTCATTGAGAGCTCCATCAAAAGACAATGGCAGAAGTGGTGGTGCATTCTCTTCAACCTGCAGTGCTGTTGCTGAGATTTTCAGGATTGCTGCAATTATGAATGGTCTGGTTCTTGTTGGAGTTGCTGTTGGGTTTGTTCTTCTCCGCATTGAAGCGTCATTGGAGGAGGCAGACTGAGAATTATTCAGCTGTTGAATTGGTTTCGTAATCCTTGTTATCTTTAGTTCTGATATTTAATTTATTTGGAAATCAATTGGTCTGGATATTCCATTTGGAAACTGCGTCAAGAGATAAAGATGTGAATCTTAACTTGCTTGTCTGAAGGCACAAAAGTTGATCAAAGATGCTTTCTTTATGACATTGGAACTCGTTTCAACTGGTCAACAAAAATTGGGCCACTTGCTGTTTCTGATGCACAATTAGTACTATTAATACAAAGGTTAGAGAAAATTTAGGAATTTCTGAATCCTTGCAATAGGATTCTTCTGACAGTTTATCCTTCTCTTTCGGAAATGAGTAAAATTTTGGCAATCCTGGAAGTATGTTACATGAAACCATCCGTTGAAAAGCTCCAACTTGTTTTGTCAAATTTAAGTGACTTCACAAATACTTGACAGCAAGAAATCAAATTCCAACGCCACAATTTTAGCCTTTTTAAATCACAATTCCTGTTTTTCTGATCATGAAAGCTGAAATCTATAGATACATTGTTGGATCTAAAGCTCTGTTATGTGCTTTCCGTTTATAAGATGATTCTCCAACCGGTAGCAGGGGCAAAGTAATATGAAGGGAGATCTGGTTATGAAAACTTGCTAATAGAAATTAGTGCCTGTCCAGTAAAAGGTGTTGCTATTGTCATAACGAGTGTACTTGCTGTAGCATTTAGTCTTAACCATCCAAATTCTCAGCCTGAAATTTCAACAAGCCTTTGATTTAATTTAATGTTTTTCCTCGGGATCACGGATTCTGTGGACTGTCTGGATGCTCTTGTTAGCATGAGTAAGAGTAACACAAGAAGAAATGGATGTCGTCCTTGGTCTGATACTACCTTCCATAGTCTATTTGTGTTACGCTCAGGAAAAGGGAAGCTCTAGCAGATTTGCAACTGGGATTAATTAGCAAGCTTGACAAAATACCTTTCTATTTCAGTCATTGCTTGGCTTTTTACTACGCTAAATTTTGTGTCGTGTTAATATCAATGGTCAGCCAACATAATGAACAAATAACGTTGCTGCAGAAAAAATGGTGACTGATTTTATAGTTATATGTTGTTGTCTGAAGCTACGACTTCATTCTCACTAGCCTGAAGAGGGCTTATTATTATAACATTCCATAAATCATAGGATATGAGGGTCATATCCCACTTGGATGGATTTTAAGATTAGAAGTTCCGTGGCTTAGGCAATCCCCTTTTGGACACCAGTCGTTTTTTCAGATACGACATGTCTTTAAGCTGTCAATGGCAACCGAGACATCCGTGCTCCTGTTGCGAAGTTGCTCATACTCGGTTGACTGGCCTCTTGGCACACAGTTTCGAGCTAATTTGAGGCAAATGCACCCTGTGCAGAGCAAGATTCCAAGAAGTATCCAACTGAATTGCAAGTTTGCTAATGCTCTGGCCCTCATATCTGCATCAATTGATTTACAAGCCACAGCTCCATGCATATGACCCAAACTGGTCTCGTCCAACTGCATAAAACAACCCTCGGGAACAAATCCAGGATGCCATAGCATAAGTGCCATGTTCATAAACCAACATCCTTGGAATATAACTGAAACTGAAAGAACGAGAGCTGCAGGGAAACTGGCTGGAAAGCTAGCAGCAGCTGAAACTGCCACTATAGAGACAAACACAATGATTTGCAATAGCCAGTGATAATGGCCTTCAAGTCCAACATGGTCAGTTGAGTGAAAATGTAGCAGAAAAAGCTCTTGACCAAAAACAGAAGCTGCAAGGATTCCAGTGACCCCGGAAAGGATGCTTGATGTTTGAGATACCTCTGCACAAAGAGTAAAACCTGCAAATATGGCTAGGTGAAGGAACATGGTAGCATGTTCCAAGTTAACAAGCTTGAAACTTAAATGGAGGACAGGGAACTCCAAAATTTGGGCCAGAATAGCTAAGATTGAGCAAGAGAGAATGAAGATGAGTTCCAAGTGCTTGAGTCTGGAAAGAGGGCCATAAAATGGATACCAAAACTTGACTGTAAAGTTAGCAGAGCCTTTGCAGCAGTACGCTCTGATGGTATTCATGGTATGCCATAAACCCAGAAGGGTCAAGGCCAAGCCAGGTATAACGTGCCCCAAAAACGTTCCCATAAGATTAACTTTTTTAATCAGTCTCTCAATTTTCAGACCCAACAAAAGCTTTAAATACCTAAAGCAAATGTAGACGCTAAATTATTGCAATCTATTCGAAGGTTTAGTGCATGGTGCGTGTGTCTCCACAAAGAAACAAGATAAAAGACGTTGCATGCAAAAACACGACACCACAGATAAGGCATGGTTCCCCGGTAAAATATAAAGAAGAAAGATGAAGTCGCTTCCACATCATAAAAACCAATTAACGTTAAAGAAAAAACAACTTGCTGACTCGACTACCATGTTCTGATACAAATGTGGACGATGTAAAAGTTGGGACATTTACTCAATGTGTGCGGTACAAAAATTATGGTTTTTTTCTAGTGAATCAAAACCTTTAACATATGTAAAGGTGCAAAAGGAAATGACCCTAGGAGGCTGTCAAAGACCAATCTGAAAATGGTGGAGATTGACTCGTCTCCAATGCGATGAGTGGCAATGAATGAAATTTCCTACCTATCGAAGAAGCTTGGATTCTTTACAAATCATCTTTTTTCAGTGCAAAAGTCACTACTCGTGTGCATAGACTGAAGTATCATTCCATGGAATATTACCTTAGCAGTGTGCAAGGAACATATTGATGGTGATATTCTGTTTTCGAAGTGTCCCAACTTTCCATAAATAAAAGGATTAAGAAGAAGGTACAGGATAACTTTAGAATACTGCTCAATGGGCCTTGACAAGCTCCAAATGGTTGCTTCTTTCAAAACGTTACTCAGCTTCCGATTGTTACAAGACAACCACGATAGAGATTGGAGGTTTCCCCACTAAGCTAGGCCTGTCATGTTATAGAACAGAGATGAAGAGACCATTAATTCTATGTTTTGAAATCCAAATTTTATATCGTCGAAAACATATTTAAATTTTGCTGTCAAACAAATTGAGCGCTGAAACAATAATCACGTAAAGATTTTAGGCATGTCTCTATGAAGAGCGATTTTTTACATGTCTCTATGAAGAGAATTGATTGTTCTCTGGAATTCAGGCTACAACTCGTCAAAAATGGAAGCAATGAATGTATATCGAAGATTGACATCATTGAAGCTATTGAGCGTATAATATTTTTCATACATTCTTCGGAAATACTTTTGTAGATCTTTTAAGTTCATAGAGCAACACTTCATTTCAAAGTATTTATGTTGGCTTTGTTGATCAATGAGTTGACAATCATCAATGGACTCTTTATGGATCATATCTAATAAGGAACTGGCTTCTATCAATTGTAAGACTTACATGCGCCTGTATTCACCAAGGCTTTCGAGCTATTCTCTTAAAATTCTTGTCATTCTAAAGACAAATTCTATTAAGATGTCTTTATGAGAGATATTTGCCCTTGTCATTTGAAGATTTATCCAGGCATTGAATTCATATAGTCAGTCTCTCCATTTTGTTGGTGAAACATGATCGAAAGTGAACCATGGACCTGAAGTAGGTTTATAGATATGAGTTATCTGTAGTCTAACCGGTTCAACCATTGATTCAGCATCATCAATCTCAGGTTCAACTTTTGTGTGGGAAGATTGTAGAATGACCATCATCATTTGTGATATCTGAGTGAGATCTGCAAGTTGTTATGAGCTTTTGGAGTTTTCTGTAAAAGAATCATAATCTTAGCTATCAGAATTGTCTGGTACTAATTGAAAGGTAGCGATGAATTATTGGTTAGGCATAGGATATTTTGGTGTGTCAGATGAAGGTCTTTCTTGTGGTGGAGAAGGTGGCGGTGTTTATGGAAGTTTAGAACTTGACAGAATATCTTTTGCTGGCAGGTTTGACTTGGAAGGTTTTGATAGTTTTGAAAGGGTTTGTCTGAACAATAGATAAGAAATCTTGAAAACCTTTCCATAGTCAATAGCATCAGGATAGGATGAGGTGTTATAGGTAGGTCATGTGGTTGGAAATGTTGAGGGATATGGATCATACATAGCTCTGAAATGTTCTTTAGCCATATCTGACTTAATGCTCTTATGGTCTTCCTGAACCTTTTGAAGTTCTCTTTCCTTTCTAAATAACTCTGGGCCACAATAATGTTGGTCAATATATTTTCTCATATTTGAATCAAGTTGGGTAGCTTAATTGAGTAGTCGTTGATGTAACTGTCTCATTTGAAAAGATATAGCATCAACTTTTGAATTTAGGTCTTCTGTCTGTTGAGACAGACCATCAAGCTTTGAATCGATTATTCGAAGGACATTGTTTTATGCTATAACATTTTTTATTAACTAGTTGAGCCCTTCTTCTGCTGGAGAGACAGGGATATGATTGCCATGTAGACTGGTACCTGTAAATCTAAAGTATGGTCCGACAGATACTTCAGTGGTTTTATAAGTTTGGGTCTCCAAAGGTGAAAAATCTTTCTTATATGATCTCCTCATCATACAAGGTATTGGTTTGAGGTTCCCCTTAGAAATTGAGGGCATGGAGCATCTTGGTTGGATCAAATTATTTTTTCTAGCTTCTCTTAGTAGTTCAGAGTGATTCTTTGGTCTAGGCTTAGGATTCCTAAGATCGATCCAAGGCCTTAAATCGTCATCATCATCATACCTAAGTTGGATCCTCTTTTATGGTTGGCATGAAGATTTTGTCTTTCTATTGGCTCTTTTCCTATTTGAGGAACATAAAAGATATTATGTAACAAACAAAAGGGTATTTTATTAGAATTTATATTATCAAATAAAGTAAAATTTCTTCATTAAACAACAATAATTTGAAATTTTAAATAACGTAACATTACAATTACGAACTATAGCAACAATGTTAAATGAATATATAATAATAGTTTGAAATTTTAAAAGGTAATGAACTGATTTTTTTAAAACAACAATATCTAACAACAAAAGCAATAATTATCCTTTTATTAGCAATGACTTGTTAATACAACAATTGTAAACCCTTGTTATTGAGTAAGAAATAAAATTTACTTGTAAAAGAAACAAACTTTAATGAAAAATATTGCAATACTAAAATTTTCAAAGACAACAAATACTTTGTTTTAGAACAAGAAATTTTTCATCAAAAATGAAACAATAAAATTATGGTATAAAGGCAATTTTCATTTATTAACCTGCAAATTTATATTTGTAAAAAGCAATAGAATCATATTAAAAGGCAAAAAAATAAATAATCACGAACAACCGATTATCTGAAACTATCATAATATTAGTATTAAAAGTAGTCATATAATATTCATTAATACAACAATATATAGTATTAAAAGTAGTCATACATACATTAATGCATTCCTTAAAATATATACTATCAAATATCAATGGTTAAAAAATTGTATTTATATATGCTATCATATAGTTTGTATAGACTTACGAAATTCAAACTTTAACATCTTAAAAATACAATAGCCAAAAATCATACCTAAATAAGCACTTATATTATTTTTCTCTAGTCTATATGGAATATAAATGCATCAACCAAAATACAAGACAAAACAAATACATATGGACAATCCAAAATCCTTCACAAAGTCCCTCCTTATCCATTCCTAATCATCAGTTTCTTAAAAAGAACAAGTAAATTAGAATTATTCTAAAATAACTATGCTCTTAACCATGTTGATATATCTAAAAATAAAATATCAACTACTTTATTGTGGCCTCTATCTAATCAAGACAATTAAAACTAATAATATAACGATACAATTCTTTTTACGAATCTACATTTAGTGCACCATATTTGAAAATAGAAAAATAAGTAAAAATAATTTGTAATTAATCTTAATGAAAAAGATAAGTAAATGGCGTGTAATAGGAGTGAATTAAGGAACTTTTCACATGATTTTCTTCACGTTGATATGTAAGATTTGGAGAAATAGAATATTCCCTTCTTGTTGACTAATTGTAATCAATGTATAAAGCATGTTTATATTATTGGTGTTCGCTTATCAAGCCAAAATTGAATGAGAGAACATTTGTTACATCATTTCTTCCATGTCTGCTTTATCTTGTTTTAGTTGCCTTTTTTATTTCCAAGCATTTAGCTTTATCTTATTCTAATTCCTTTCTCATTCTCTCTTTTTCAACTTCTACTTTCTAATTCATCTCTTTCTCCAATGCAATTTTAATGGACTGTAGATACTCATTAAGAACTTTATAAAAGGCCTCACTTGCCATATTATTTTCCTTCATGCTATATGATTTCACACCTCTTCCAACTAGTTTATTACATCCAGTCCTTATCACTCATTTATTAGCGATAACTTCATTAAGCTTTCGACTATCATTTTCTTATTCACTTCTTCAATACAATAACAAATCATCATCCAAATGATCTCTTCTTATCCCTTGCTGATAATACAAATCATTCTATTATAAACCTTTATCATTCTATTGTAATACTCATAAATATGATAAGTACACAACTCCTTATCTTAGTATGAGTACGCACTTATAAATAGAGATGTAATTACTCTTATAAAATACAATATAAGCAAATACAAAACTCATTTGTTATATCATTCTCTTCTTCTGTAATACCATTCTCTACAGAGTGTGACTGCAAGTTTATGGGAAATATAACATAATAACAACATTTATAATTCAAATAGAAAATAAATAAACTTGTAGTCATAATAATGATGCACCATATATAAATATAAAGAAACCTACTATCATTCTAGTTATACTAGAAACAACTTGTATTGATAACAAGAACAGAGCAATAACAGCAAAACAAATGACATGAAATCTAGGTGATATGCATGGCATAACGATATAAGAAGATCATAAGCATAGGTAATAAACAACAAAATTAGGTATCTAAATGAAAGTAGCAACAACATAGAAAAATTGTTACAAGATAAAATATTATTCACAATTTTCTCTTTTATAGCTTTGGTAGATTGCTTGTACACTTTTCCGAGCTTTCTTTTATAAGTTATAAGATACTTTTCATCATTAGAATGTGGAGTTTTATCCTCTTTTTCATTTTATTATCCATGGAAACAATGGTTAATTAGAATTTTGAAATAATTTGGAAAATCTAAGTAGTTTTTTGATAGATTATAACTCAATGAAGAACTTACCAATTTGGCTTAAATGCTTGCAAAACTCTTAGGTCTCGTTTGGCAACCAATAATAAGGGAATGATAATAAAAAAATGAGAATGGGACTGAAAAGTGGAAATCATAATAGGAATAGAATTACTGATTATGTGTGTTTGATATATAACCACTAGAAATGAGAGTAGTGAAGTTAATAGTTATACTGGTATTTGGTATCAAATATTTAGAATGATCATGGCAATTTTTTACTTATATTTGATTATTATATGATTGATTTTGTAAATAATTAATTAAACTATTTTATATTAATATTATAAATTTTTTATATTTAATAAATAAATAATCAATATTATTTTTAATGATATAATAAATTATTAAATTTTAAATAATTGTGTATGATTTTTCTTATAAGAATAAAATTTTAAAAAATCGTAATGAACGTATTTTATGATATAAAATCATAAAATAAAATAAAATAATTATTAACTAATTTAAATAAGGCAACCAGAGTGGAAAAGTGAATAGAGAGTTTCAATTGAGATGAAACATAAAGAAAAAGAAGGGAAAAAAGAGTTTCAGTTACTCACGTTTATTTGTTATTCTTAATATCTGATTCCCTATTATGCCCGCATCTGCCTTGGAAATAAAAATTCAAAATTATTTAAAATTCATTCCAAATATGTCAATCTTTATCTTATCCATTACTAACAACCAAACAAGCAAAAATTAAGGAATGTAAGTTGCATACGCATTCCCACGTCTTCATTCCTAGTTACGAAACGTACCCTTAGGACTAGCTATTTCAATTCATTGTTTTATATTTTGAATATTTGTTCCAATAATTTGCAACATTTTGAAACATTATATTAGTTAGATATTATGAAACTAATTTGTAAAAAGGTACTAATACATCTTGGTGGCTCCAATAAGCAATAAGTTCCTCATAGACTTTTTTACTTATGTGTTTGGGATAATTAGCTATTCTTTCTGCATATGTTGTCTACTATTTGAAATACTCTCGCTTTATCCTATACTTATAACTTCTCCATGCATCCCCAACAGTCTTCAAAGTCTATTATTTACCTTTTAAGGGCGGAATATATCTCTTCTGCAATGCAATCAATGTTCATTTAAATTTCATAAATCAAATTGAAAAGAGTATTAACAAAATGTTTTTATACATTAACGTATTTCCATATAGGTTCTTTAAGAACGTTACATTAATTGAAATGATTTAGTCATTCAAGATTTTGTTTACAAGCCATAGTACCCAAAAAAAAGTGTGAATTTAGTTAACATCTTCTCATTAGGACCAATTACCTGATTAAGAGCATTGAAAAAAATTAGTTTGCATTATTCTATAAATCTTTTGATATGAGCAATATTCTATAAATCTTTTGATATGAGCAAAGTTGGACCTCTCCCTTTTTCTCCATAAATTACATATTCAAGTCAATTATTAATGTCAGTATACAATATAGAAATCATTTAAATAATAGTATAATACATGATTACCTTCATATTGAGCAGTAGCAATTTCTATTACATCCATGCTTATATCATTTCTATTTTCTTGTACTACATTCATTTTTAGAAGAATATTAAAAGCTTGGCCTTTTGTTACATTTTCATGTGTTTCTAATTGTTTTTCCATAATTTTAATTAGTAGTTCTTGTCATTTTAAAAGAGAAGACTCTATTTGAATAGTCACTTCCCCTCTAAGACTTTTAAAAGTTTGTGATAAGTCAATAATTTATATATGATTTTGGGATGAATTGAAACTAATTTGACTTATTTTTATGTGAATTTTGAGTTGTATTTGGTTAATTATGCCACATTACTTTATTGCTTAATAGGTGCAAATGGATAGATTTTGAGGCAAGGGGCATAACTTTCGCTGTGAATATCGGATTAAGGTCATTTAAGTACGTTTTCAAAGAAGACTTTGAGTTCTACAACTTCCATGCAAATCTGAGGAGAGATTATGATGTCTAAAGGGTCAAAATTGCATGTTTCTATAGATGTCCAGTGTATGTCCGCCCAGTGACATGATATCCCTCAAAACGGACATGAGCGGAGTTGGAAAGCTGAAAAACCTAAGAAGGTCTGCCCAGTAGACATGAAGTCTGCTTAATGGACATTTACTGGCCATTTGGACTGAAATTCACTCCAAAATATAGCATATGTCCTCCTAACAGACATACGGTCTGCCTAATAGACAATAAAAGGCAATTTTGCGACTTTTCTTTCCCAATATGACTCAAATTGAGCTTCTTAGATCCCAAGGCACTATAAATACTTATTTTTAAGGCCTATAAAAGGTAGCCACCTATATTAACTTAGGGGAGGCGTTGGACCCCGTTTCCAAAGCCCAACTCTTGCAGAAAATCATAAGACTTGAGCTATTTCCAATAGAGAACACCTTGATCCTTAATTAGTGAAGTCTGTGTTTAATTCCAAGTAAATGACGGTTTAATAATATTGACTTAACTTCTTCTTTATATCATCTGTGGTTAGCCCATCGTCTGTGTTTACTTATGGCCTAAGTTCTTTCGTCTGAGTTTGATTGTCTATAGTTGACTTTCATCGTCTGGGTTTGACCCTTCTCCTATCGTCTGTCTTTCTATCATCTGCCTTCCTATTGTCTGTCTTATGACGTGTCATTATAGACGATTCCTTGCATCTGTGTTATGACGTGTCATCTGTGTTCTGTGCGTCTGTATTTCGTGAGTCTGGGTTCCTCCTTTGCGTCTGGGTGTGACGTCAGCACAGATGATCCCTTGCGTCTATGTTCCGTGAGTCTGTCTTCCTTTGTGTCTGTATGTGATGTCAGCACAGATGATACCGTCCCCTCTATATCTTGCTTTGCGTCTGCGTTGTGACGTCTGTACAGATGATTCCTTTCATCTGTGTTCTTCCTTTGCGTCTGTATTGTGACGTCAGCAAAGATGATTCCTTTCGTCTGTGTTCTTCCTTTGCGTCTGCATTGTGACGTCAGCACAGACAGTTCCTTTTGTCTGTGTTCTTCCTTTAGCGTCTTCTTTACTGAAGGCAAACTTAACTCCTTCCAGACACCCTCATTCATCCAAATCCAAGGTCAGAAACACACAAACGTGAACCTCAACTGCTTCTCAAAGCCTCAAATTCATTGGATCAAGTTATGCAACGTTAAAAACCTAACAGTTGTCATAATCATACGCAGAACATACATATGTTTCATTCATCCTTTAATAAATGTTGGATTTACAGAGCTTTAATAACCTTACAGGCCACAATACATCAATACATTTGAATCAGTAAAGCATGAAAGGAGGCTAAGACCTTAAGTTCTCAAAAATCGAACATAAGAGTACAAAAATATATGCAGGCTGGAGTGCTGCCTTAACTCTTGACTATTCACTCTCTTGTTCTTCACCTGGATGGGAAAAAATTGGGAGGGGGTGAGCTTAAAGCTTGTGTGTAACAGGTTTATCATTAAGAAATAAGCAGAAATCTATTTTCAAAACTTATGCAAGAAGCAATTTGGAAAACCACTTCAAAAATCAAAACTTTGTTGTTTCTCAAAAACCATATTCTGATAAACAAATCATGCACAGCTATAAGCATGTATGCATCAAACTTAAGAACACATAATCACATTAAAAGGGTCAGGTTTGGTCCATAAATAGAAAGAAAAACACAGTCGATATAACGATCCTGTGGAGTCGTAAACAGAACGAACTAGCACAATCCGACTTATTGGTTTTGTATAGCCGCAAACTTATGGGACTTCATGGAGGAGCTCCATGCCACTAGCCGGTAGGTGGGAGAAGCCTTTAGACGAGTGCACTTGACATCAAAATGGACCAAACAAAACCCACATAGCATGCATTTCATGATCTTGAATACTTGTTGCCTAAAATGGCAAAATTCTTGAAAGTTGACCTTTTTTGGACATAAAATCCTTTCAGAAACATTTTCATGTTCATGTCACACTTACTAGCACAATAGCTTTTATGTAACATATAACACATTTTCAAAGCATTCACAGAGTCATAACGCATGTTGATGAAGTAGTTGAGACTATTCATTTTTCATGCAAAAGAACACTTTAATGGTCTATTGCTTAATGATAAAACTGAAACCCACCTTAAAAATCCTTGCGTGCTTAGGTATCAGACTTTAGAATGCCTTTCCTCTTGATTCCTTTGCCTCTCTTGAACCCCTCCTTGATTTCCTTCATAAAAAGACACAACTCCCATTCAACAGAAATTCGGATTTGACCAACCCAT
>JANZXP010000196.1:38146613-38162958 GCA_027576715.1 Erythroxylum flavicans
ATGTGCCTCAAATGCAATTAGCAAATTAACCATCCCATTATGGTTATTAAATATACATTAGGCAATTCGATTGTGGTTAGACATATGGAATTAACGTTGTGATTATATTAGTCCACAAATATTGCTAACAGTCAACTCAGTCAAAATCTGTATTAATTGTACCTGTAACTACGTAAGCATTTTTACGATGGGTTGTTGATTACTTAGTGGACTTTTGGTGGTATCTTTATGACTTTCAAATCCTTCAAACGTAGTTCTTTGTTCAAATGCATCACTGAAAATGAATAGAAGGATATGACTCTCCTTTCGGTTCAACAGACAATATCAATTTGTCGGGATTTTTCTCTATAATTGTTAAAATTATACAACTATAAGTATATTCTTAGACTCCTAATTAGAGCTCTCAGTTAAAGTTCTAGGATAATTATAAATGTAAGATTAATTATTGAGATTTCTTCCCTTATTGTACATTGTAGCTAGTACATTTATGATAAAGTAACGATGATAATTATGTTTCCTTCTTCTTTATCTCATTGGTATTAGAGAGTACAAAAATATTTTGAAGATGAGTGAAAATTTTGTTCCTATTGTTGCTCAATCCGAAGGAGTTTTTAATGCAGGCATCATTCTTTCTTAATCAAATTATGATGTTTGGTCATAATTGATGGAGATACATATTGCTGAAAAGGGAAAACTCTCTTATATCTATGGTAAAACAAAGTCACCTATAGAATCTAAAGATGTGTATGAGAAGTGGTATGTTAGAAATTAAAAAGTTAAAAGATGGTTGTTGACATCTATGAGTCCAAAGATTATGAAGCGATACTTACGATTATCCACAGCCTATGAAATATGGAGCGCACTAGCAAAAGCCTTCCATGATGGAAGTGATGAATTGCATTTTTTCTCCTTTAACTAAAAGGCGTTCGCGACAAAACAAAGTGGAAGACTGCTCTCTAAATACTATGGATAGTTAACTGAATTTTTTTAAGAACTAAATCACGGGGACAAATTTGTCATAAAGGATCCTGGAGATGTTGAAGCATACAGAAAGTCGATTGAACGACTAAGGGTGCATCTATTCCTAACAAGTTTAGATTATGTTTTTGAACAGGGTAGTGGAGAGATTCTAAGGAAGGAATCAATTCTAACCCTGGAAGAATGTTATGCATTGATTCGTTGAGAGGCAGCACAGTGTGAAGCATTGAAAAGGGAATCTAGAAACCTTGAAGTTGTTGCTATGGTGGTTGAAACACATCAAAGACAACCATTGGTGGTGAAAAGTCTTACATACAAGTGCACTCATTGCAACCAAACTGGACGTACTAAAGATCGCTCCTATGAACTTATAGGATATCTAGATTGGTGGGACCATAATCGAGCACCCCAAAAGAAGAATTTCATGAAAACTCCAATTATTGCTATCGCTAAGACCAAAATCAATGATGATGATGTTGAGGAGACTTCCGCATTAGTAGCAACTACAAATAATGGTGGTAAGACTTCTAATGTTTCTACACTTGTTTTTAATAGTACATAGATAATTGATTTTGGTGCTAAAAATCATATGACCTTTGATTCTAGATAGTTTATTGAACTCACAGAGTCCTCACAAAAATTTGTTTCTAATGCCAATGGTGACAAAGCCCCAATTATTGAAGAAGGTTTAACTCTCACTAATACCCTAAATTTAGATTTTGTTTTAGTTGTTCCATCCTTGGATTATAACCTCTTGTTTGTTCTTAAATAACAATAGCCTTATGTTGCATTGTAATCTTTTGGCCTAACTTTTGCCTTTTTAAGGACATCCAAATAAAGTAAACGATTGGTTGTAATATTAGGAGAGGGAAGTTGTATTATTTAGACCTAACATCAAGGAGTTTAGAAAAGTTACATTAAGTTTTTGTCGTGGATGACTCAAAGGTGGAGAAAAATAAAGCTAAACTTTGGATGTGGCATGCATCTTTCAGGTATCTCAAAAAATTATTTCCTATTTTGTTTGAAAATTTGGATGTCTCTAGTTTCTGCTATGATGTTTGTGAACTTGCAAAATGTCATCGAAATTCATTTCTTTCAGTGTTAAAGAAGAGTCCTTTGTCCTTTATGGCTATTCACTCTAATGTATGGAGTCCATCCAAATTTCCAAATTTAGGTGGGTCTCGTTGGTTTGTTATTTTTATTGATGATTATACGAGGATGATTTGGTTGTAGTTAATGAAATTCAAAAGTGAAGTGAATTTATTGTTCCAGGAAATTCCACAAGATCATTCAAACTCAATACAATGCACAGGTTCAAGTTCTTTGTAGTGATAATGTGGGAGAATATCAGTGTTTTGAATTGAAACATTATTTGGAAGCACGAGGTATTATTAATCAAACTACTTGCAAAAATACACCCTAACAAAATGGGGTAGTCGAGAGGAAAAATCGACATTTGTTAGAAGTTGTTCGTGCCTCATTAATTCAAGCTCATATGTCAATGAATTATTGAGGAAAAGCTCTTTCTTCTTTACATATTTGATTAATCAAACTCCTTCCCGCTCTATTGAATTTTAAACACCATTTCAAGTCTTCACTAATGTTGTAGCTACTCCACCAATACCAAACTTGCCCCCTCATGTTTTTGGATGTGTAGCATTTGTGCATATCCATAAACATCAGCTCAACAAGCTAGCTCCACGAGCCTTGTGGTGTGTTTTGCTTAGGTATGAGGCAAACCAAAAAGGGTATTGGTGTTATCATCCTCTAACTAAACATATATTGATCAAAATGGATGTAGTCTTTCATGAAAATACAATGTATTTCTCTGAGTCTGAGCTTCAGGGGGAGTACTAGAAGGAAATTTAGACTCTTGATTGGGAACTTCGGGGGGAGTACGAAGGTGACTGTCATTTTTCAGATGATAATTATGTTAGTGATGGTGCTAAAAATTAGTTGGAATATGAAGAGGAGCAGGAAGGGGCTATTGAACAAGAGGAAGTTGAACAAAAAGGTACTACTAAAGAGGAGGATGATGGTCTATTAAGTGAAGAAGTTTTGTACTCACTAATATACCACATTAATCGTTTACTGAGGATGTCCCTATTCCTGACCTAAGCCAACCAGAAAATAACTACTAAAGTGTCTTATTAAAGGTATTCCTAAGTCTTCATATGATCCTGAAATTGCAAGTAGAGTTAAATATCCCATGAGTCATCATATGTCAAATAATAATCTGTTGGAATCAAATAGATCATTTGTAAATCAATTGTCTGTTGTATCTATTCCTAACAATATGCAGGAAGCTCTAGAGGTTCCAAGGTGGAGAACTACATTGAATGAGGAAATGAACTCTTTACAAAAAAATAAAAGTTAAGAGATTGTTGAATTCCCACCAGGAAAGAAGTAGATGGATAAATTGAAAGGTTCAAAGCAAGATTGGTGGCAAAGCGGTATACCTATACCTATGGGATTGATTACACAGAAACATTTGCTCCTGTAGCTAAATTCAATATTGTTAGAGTATTGTTGTCCCTAGCAGCAAACTTAGATTGGCTTTTGCAATTGTTTGATATAAAGAATTCCTTTTTACATGGTGAGTCATATGAAGAAATCTATATGGAGCTTCCATTAGGTTGTATGGTGGCAGCAAAGTAAAAAGGTTTGTAGATTGAAGAAGTCATTGTACGGGCTGAAGTAGTCTCCAAGAGCATGGTTTGGAAGGTTCACAAAGTCTATAATAACTTTCGGATATCATCAAAGTAATTCTAACCACACTTTATTCTTTAAAAAAAGGCAAGGTAAAATCACTACTTTAGTATATGTGGATGACATGGTGGTAACAGGAGATGATCCACAAAAGATGAAAGCACTACAAGAATACTTGTCTAGAGAATTTGAAATGAAAGATCTTGGTTGCTTGAAATATTTTCTTGGGATTAAAGTTTCTAGATCGAAGAAAGGAATTTTTCTATCCCAAAGAAAATATGAATTAGACTTATTACAAGAAACTGGTATGTTAGCATGTCAACCAGCTAATATATCAATTAAGGAAGGCTTAAAGTAGGATCGTTCCTAATATTTTATATGCCTTGGGCAAAGTAAAAAAAAAATCCTATTTTTGCCTCTTTTTTTACCCTCACAAAGAATGAAAATAAGCAAAATATGGGCCCTTTTATTGTTTTTTTATACGGTCAAGAATAGACCCTATTTTAATTTATTTTATTTTTATGAGGATAAAAATAATTTATAAGGATGGGCCCTAAGCAAGTGCTAGCCCTGCCCTTGCCCAGGGCCGGCCCTGGCTTAAAGTTATGTGTAGAAACAAACCAAATACTAGTTGATAAAGGAAGATACCAAAGGCTAATGTACTTGGCTCACACAAGACATGGCCTTGCTTATGCTTTGAGTATTGTTAGTCAGCTTATGTATAATCCTAGAGAACAACATATGAGAGATGTTATGAGAATTTTGAGGTATCTAAAATAAGCTCCAGGTAAAGGAATTTTGTTTACTAAAAATACATATTGGCAAAGTATAGATGTGTATACAGATGCTGATTGGGCTGCATCAATAGAGATAAACGATCAACTTCTGGTTACTTCACATTTGTGAGTGGAACCCTTGTTACATGGAGAAGTAAAAACAAAATGTGGTCGCTCGCTCAATTGCAGAAGCTAAATTTAGAGGTATAGCACTTAGTTTCTGTGAAGCTTTGTGGCTCAGACTATTTTTACAAGATTTAGGCTATCCACTGAAGCAACTAATTGGTCTATAATGTGTCAACAAAACTGCTTGTGATATAGCTCACAATCCTGTCCAACATGATCGAACAAAGCATGTTGAGGTTGACAGGTTCTTCATTAAGGATAAATTGGATGAAAAATTGTTAAGTTGCCCAAGATTCAATCTAAGGATCAATTGGTTGACATTCTTACCAAAGTAGTTTCAAATCACATGTTTTTTAAATTTCTTAGCAAATTAGGCGTGTATGACATCCATACATCAACTTGAGGGGAAGTGTTGAGATTTATCTCCATAATTGATAGGATTGTACATATGTAAGTATATTCTTAAAATCCTAATTAGAGCTCTCAATTATAAATGTAGGATAATTATAGATGTAGGATTAAATGTTGAAATTTCTTCCCTTATTATACATTATAACTAGTATGTTTCCAAGAAAGTAACGATGAACAAAATTATTTTTCCTTCTTCTTTGTCTCATCTTTCAAGTAATTGATGTTCTCATATTTCAATGAATTTCTTGAGTGAAGGGCTTCCTTCGACTTAAAGGACTTTTGCTCATTTGGAGGGAAGTATGTGTCGGTCTCCTATATAATGACCTTTAGACCTGTATATGATGCTGGAGTTCCTTTCAAAACAATCACTATGATACCTAAGCCAATACAAACTTAGAAAAAGAGAGTCTAGAATTTGAGAAATGCATTAAATTTTTTTAAATATTTCTCCTTTATAAAAGTATAGAAAATTGTACGACTATGGGTTCATTCCAAGTTTATGAAAAGATAGATAATGAGCAATAAGGTGAGGGAGCTACAATATTCTAAAAGACAGTTGCAGAAAGCAGTATCTTAGGTGTGTTAAGGATTGTGGAATTGGTCCTAATAAATATTGGGTTGGATTGAATCCAATCTAACGATGGTCTGAAAGCATTTTATAGTAATAATTTGTCAACTTTGTACTGTGAGAGGTATCAATAAACGAGTATTTACCTTGAACCAGTTACAAAGGCAACTTCATTCATAGTAACTTGTTTCCACTCTCGAGTTACCATTTATAGAGATGGAAAGCTTCTTTTTCTTCTTGGATACAATGGTTGTTGGAACATAAAGGACTTTTCTATAGTTTGAGGTGATGATCTTCTTGTAAGGAGCTTCTTGGTGAATAATTTGGCAGGTGCTTGAAAGGCAACTAAATGTTGCAACCAAGTTCTCCTTCCAAGATCTATGTAACCTCTGAACCAAGATATAACTTTAATATTCCTTCATTGAATATAATAATTGTGGGGAATTTCAAGCAATTATGTTAGTAAAGTGTTTATGTATCAGAAGATCTAGCCATTCTCGTCCTTAGTCGTGCTTGTACTTATAGTCTCATCTCATTTTATATTGCTTTAGTTATAGGTCATTTAAACATGGGTAGCCTTATCATGGAACACAATCCACGTACTTGATTGGTCCAATTTTTATTGCACAACACTTCCAAGGATGAGAATAACTATATATGCCCATTTTGACTCTTGTATATTTTCCATTTTTATTGCATAACACTTCTAAGGATGAGAATTACCATATTCTGGCTCTCATATATGTTCCATTTATTACATTATTCATGTTAAAATTTTATTGAAAATTTGCCTCGATTTTTTCTTAATCAAATACACTAGCAACAATAGCCTTTTATAAGCTTACAAGTCCTACTTTATTGGCTACTTAAAAGCCAAAGTGGGTTCATGGACCCACTTAATATAAAAATAGTAACAAACCTAACTTAGCCTTTTAACTATCTCAAATAACAATAATAGAATAATAAGTCAAACTAAAGGAATAACAAACTTAGAAAAAATAGGACCAAAATTTTAACAACTTTAAATCATTCTCCAATATTCCCTCTCGATTCAAAGTTGTAAGACTTCTTGTGCCTAATGATGTACTTCCCATCACCCTTCAATGGTTGGAGCACTCCTCTCCAAAAGTTGCTTCTTAGTGCAGTTCTCTCTAAAAGCTACTTCTTGGACAACTTCTCACCACTATTAAAACAAATTTTCTTCTTCTTCAGCAACATATGCCAAATTGACACTTTCTTCAGTCTTATATTTGCAATTCTTTTGTATATGCTCAAACTTCTTGCACTTGAAACACTGAGGCTTTCCCTTGTGCCAACAATTGTCTTCATCATGACCAGGCTTCTTACAAATGCCACATTGAGGTTGAGCTTTTTCTTTTGAAGATAAGGCCTTTGATAGATAAGCCCCCTCAATTACCTATTGAGTTCCTTCTTTTCTCAAGATTCTTCTTTGCTCTTGAGCATGCAGGGCATTGATTAATTTAGGCAAGGAATTTGATTGATATCTCTTGAATCGTCTAGAGATGAAATTTTTGCCTTAAATCTTTTGGGTAAGCTTACTAGTACTTTCTCTACGATCCTGCTATCAGGTAGCTCTTCTCCCATCAATATAATTTTATTTACCACCATTATTATCCTATCAGAAAACTCTTGTAGAGTCTTCTTTTCTTCCATCCTTAGAATCTCAAAATCTCTTTTGAGATTTAACACTTGCATCCACTTTGTCTCTCGTTGCCATAATAGAGTTCTTTTAGTGTGTCCCAAGCTTCCTTGACTGTTTCACAACCCATAATTCTTGGGAAATTTGATTAAGAGATAGCAGAATGAATTTAAGATAAGGCCTTTGGAGCTTTAGCTTCTTCATTTTCATGAACTTTAATTTGATTGAGTGTCAGGTTATTTCCTAGAGGTGGTATTTGCCTTTCACCTTCAACTCACTGCTACAAGCCAGTACCTCTCAAATGAGCTTTCATTTTGATTGCCTAAACTTGATAATTCTCACCATTAAAATTTGGAGGTAAAAGAGCTAATGTGTTGTTATATGTCATGCTGCTATTATTTCTCGGACACTTACAAGCCCCTTAAGATCATAAGGAGCTCTTATACCATGTAAAACTTTTATTAAAAAATGGTGTCGGTTTTTTTATAGTCAAATACACTAGCAACAGTAGTCTTTTATAGGCTCCCAAGTCCTACTACTTAACATATAAATAGCAACAAACCGATCATAACCTTTTGACTAGCTTAAATAAGAATAGTAGAATAATAAGTCAAACTAAAGGAATAACAACCTCAGAAAAAATAGGACCATTTTTTTTAACAACTTTGAATCATTCTCCAAGAATTCAAACGTCGACTCTGATATTACAAGGGAAGGTAGGCTTTGATTATTCACTGTCAGGAAGTCTAAATGTGACATCTTGGTTTCATTACAAACTCTTGTTGTATACAACGTATGATGCTATGCTAGTTCAGCTTTTAACTTCCATTAATTTCAATTTTAACTAGGTTATGATTGAATTTGATGCATACACAAGTCAAAATCCATCTAATTAAAGATTTTTATTCACCAATCTTTGAACAAAAATAGCATTGTTCAGAATGAGTGATAAAAGTTTCTCAATTAAAAACGTTATAAACCCTTAGTCCAAATAATCCTTCAAACAAGGTCCCAATAATGCAGTATAGGCATAGCTATTGGATATGGTCTTCGTAAACCACTGAATCTGCCAACATAGACATACAAGTGGAATGCACACCACCACCTCATATCTAGCCTTGTCAATATCTCTAAGATCGCAGGCAATATTATGAGCTATTTGATCCTTTTAAATCATGGATCATAAGCTTTTAACCTTTTGGATCTTACTAAAAATAAAAAATTCTACTTATTGCGTGATAGTAAGGGACAAAAATCAAAATTATGTTGAAATTTAAGTTAATTTATATATAAACAACTTATATCGTACAACCTTTCTCTTATATTCATCTGATTTGAAACAATTTAAACGACCAAAAACAAAATTATAAAATAAATAATTAAAGTATGAATCATTTTTCATATATAACGATAATTTTTTAGTATAAAATTTTTAAAAATTTGAATTATGTGCTCTTTTCTGCATAAACCACTTAGAGGTTATATCCATTCGCCGAGCGGAACATAACTCATTAATTTTCAGAACAAATTACATGTATAATCTAAAATATAAATGTACAAACAAAGAACACGGTAAAGTGCACAGGTCTAGACAAATGCCTTACAATGCCAATTGATCGGCAACAATTTCTGTTCAAAATACATAACTCACGACTGATATCCACGCGATATTTTAGAGTTGTATATACCACATTCTCCGATTTGAGAAGTGCCCCAAACGGCAAACCATTTTGCACATACCAACTTTACATGTCTCAATATCATCTTCGTTACTCACGACTTCCTGACAACTCTTTCTTAGTCCCACCAAATAAATCAACACAAATATATGGACCAATTACGGACACAAGAATGTCCAAAATTGCTTAATTTAGAAGGAACTAAAACTATATGCATATTCTGAGGAGTTTTCCAAAGCCACTGAGCTTCGAGTGGTCCATTCACCACTTAGCTTCACCTTAATGGTAGTGCTTGTGGCCATACGTATCAAAGCAGAAACAGAACCACCGTGACCATGCACTTGGTTTTCACTTAAGCCTCGATGGTGCCGATTGGTACTCTCTCAACTCGAATGGAGCGTGCTCAGACACGCGCCATACCTTGACTGACTTGTCCAGACTTCCACTGTACAATGTCCACCGTTGATCTCTTTTATCATCACGCTCACGATCCTCTTCAACGGTCAGGCATTTAACAGGCCCACTGTGACCCTTTAGGACGGTGAGGCAATAATGGGCCCCACCGGCCTCTCTCCGCCACACGCATATACTCTTATCGGCTGACCCGCTGAACACCAAGTTCCCAGCAGACGTCACACAGAGGACGGCCATTTTGTGGCCCCGGAGGACCCCACCATGTGACAAGTGCTTTTCACGTTCCCAGAAATTCACCAACCCACCAGAGGAACCACAGTAAAGCACGGCGGTCTCTTGATTCACCGCCAAAGCAGTGACGGCGCTCTCTTGCTTTAACAGCGTCTGGACCAAACAATGCTTTGTTCCTATCCCTTGTAGCTCTCTTCTCCATGCCTTCACTGTTCCATCTGCTGAGCCTGTGAACACCAGTGAATCGAATCCTGTAAAAACCGAGTTTATCGCGTCTTCGTGAGCGTTGACCGATTCCACGCATTTGTAGTCTGAAACTCTCCATACTTTAAGGGTTTTGTCCCATGAACCTGAGTATAACAATCCCAAGTCTTCGTTTAAACTCAAGCATGAAACTGTATCGAAATGCTTGATACGTAGAACGTTGTGACGTCTTCGAACTTCTACGTAGTTCTTGGGATTGAATGAGCTTGTGATGTAATCTTTGAATGTGGGCAAGCTCCCAATTTGCTTGTAAACGCTAGGGTTCTTGGAAGATATCTTCCAGATTCTGATTCTCCCATCCTGGTGTCCAGTGAAAATCTTGTTACCCTGTACAATAATGGCTTTGACTAAGCCACTGTTGGACTTAAATCCCGTGAATTCCTTCAGGTTCTTCCACACACGTATGTTCTTGCTGTCAGAGCCAGTGTAGAGTAGGTTACCAGAAGCAGCTAAAGAATACACGTGGCCTTCTTCACGTACAATGGATCCAATGAGACCATTGTTTGGAAACTTGTGGGTCACTGGAGATGGTATTAACCATGGAGATCGTGCGTAAGGTGATGGTTGGTTCCATGGAGATGAGACGATAGGAGACGAATCACCAGTCGGGGTCGTTGGGGCGCTGCTATTATAATAATAAGATCTGGGACTCATAGCAGAGGGACTATTGCTATTGCTATCGTCGTCTACTCTGGGAAAGATTGGAGCTTCAGAGTGCAAAATGGCACCAAGTTTTAGCCGGTGAGGAATTGAGTTGATCTCGGAGATCATGTTTCGACCCTCTTTGTCTTTCATCTTTAGAAGTGAGATATAAGCAGAAAGAGTGGAATTCGGAGTTGGTATTTATAATGACGCATGCAGAGAAATGGAAACTAATTTTGGGGAAGGGAAAACTTTATATTTGTAAGTACAGAATGAAAGGAAGGGACGAAGATTGATGATCCAAGGGTGTGATAGCCCAACACGTAGACAGACAACAACGTAATCATTCCAAACCGGGAAACTGGTTCTGCCTGTAACCAGGAAACTAATACTAAAATTAAAAAAAATAAAAGAAAAGAAGTACCGGTTCTTCATTTCTTCTTGTTATTCAATTCAAGGAGTTGTGCTTTGTTTTGTTCCCACTGCATATTTACATTCTTTCACTTTGGGTTTTCCTTTCTAGAACGAAACTTGATTCTTAAGGAAGGACTGACTGTACCGGAAACAGCTGCTTTTTACAGGAAGGCATTGACCTTAAATCACAACCTGCTTTACTGCTTTTAATTATGTTAATGTTATGCCATTCTTCGTCCTGGAAGGTGTGGTTGTTCCGGCTGTCCTTGTCTTTGGTTCCCATTTGTGTCCTGAATCCTGATACCATTTTACAACTTCTTTTACGTATCTAAATAATTATAATCATCATTCTTCCGTTATAACGGTCTAAATCAAGGTTTTAGATTATAAATTTATGATTAAATTACAATTGGAATACGTTGTAATAATAGAGCAACTACAATTATAATATAACTACAGCTGCAATTATGATTATAAATTTTAGTTTAAAATTTTAGGCTTAATATCATAAATGGTGTTGAGACAATATATAAAGATATACTTTTGAAGTCTAATTTCACTTTCTAAGTAACAAAAAGATACATGTAAGTGTCTTTAATATTAAAAAATATAAAGCGTTACTATTTATATTCCTCAAACTTTTAAGTTAGAAATAAAGAACGAAGTAACTAGAAAGATTATTAAAATCCCTCTCGTGTCTAAAGGGATCATCTAAAAAGCGCGTTGTTTTGAATGCATTAAGATAACGAAAGACTGACATAGATGTTATGGGTCCAATTTCTTTTTTTGCTCACGCCTTATAGCTGGATATTTTTCCATATTCTATAGTAGATCCATAATCAAAAAAGCGTTTGAGATTGTTCCAGAAGAAATGAAACAAAAAATACGGTAGAGCTAGGACGGTTATTGTATGGGGTCTAACTCAAGTATAGTGAGAGAGTATGTAAACTAATAATTAAAAAATCAAACTATTTCAGCCTTAAATTGTAAAAACTATGAACAGTATAATTTACTAGTTTAATTTAAATTAATAATTATTGTTATTAAAAATCAATTTTAATAAAGTAACTGACTTTTATAAACTATAATAAACTAGATAGTTTTAATTCTTTAATTAAAATCTTTTTTTAATAGGTAAAGATATTATTCTTCTTCAATCTTATTTTAATTTCTTCATTTTTGTTCAATATTTTATTATAGAAAAGTGTTCTAAAGCTAAGGCCAACAGAGTCTTAATGAAAACTCCCCATAACACCGACTCCAGATTATTTGTCGTTGTTCGATAAGAATTAGTAAGTGTAATGTTTTTAATTTATTATTTTATTTTTGAATATAATAAATTCTAATTTGTTATAATTTTTTAAATTCATATTATAGAGTCAAACAGAACTCCAAGGAAAAGAGTGTGATAGGATCACTCTATACAAATACACAAACTACAAAAAAGGTCAAGGTTGGACGTTTGAAGAGGCACAAAATAATTATGTAAGTACAAATAAATTAATATTACAATTTATTTTTCTATATAATATTAACTAATAATTTTTTAGTTAACTCGATTTTCTACTTGACATTATAGAACAAGATGCAGGAGTTGTTGTAGACGTCATTGATTGAGGGAAATCAGCTCAATGTCGATGACATTTGCAACAATGTTTTTGGTACACGATTGGGCTATATCAAAGGACTTGGATATGGCCCTAAGCTTGTTAGTGTCTCTTCATCACGACCAATATATGTGACAGCGCTTCAAGCGGAGAACTGGGCATTGAAGACAAAATTACAATGTACAGAAGACAAGTTAAATCATGGATTAAAAAAAGTTAGCAAGCTTAAAAAATTGGTTAAACAAATGCTAGGTTCTGCATATGTTAGTAGTATGACTCAAATGTAAACTTTTAGTTTGTAAATGATGTGTAAATATTGATTTATATACAATGCATTCCACTTTATATGTTTATTTTATTTCAATTTGTTATTATTTACAAAATATGTCACTATCAATAATTATAAAGAAATAATTTAAATATTTCAAAAAGTCTTAAAATTTGTAATAAATTAAAATAAATTCGTTTTAACAATTATAATAGTTATTAATTTCAAAATTAAATTTTGTTACTAAATAATATTAGCTATCAAATAAATTCGTCACAAAAAGTCTTTAAAATTGTAATAAATTTGTCTTTAACAATTATAATAATTATTAAATTAAAAGTTAAATTTTGTTACTCAATACTATTAGCTACCAAATACAATTCATCACAAAAACTAATTAACTACGTATAAATAACGTCAATAATAAGGTTTTGCTAAAACCACATTTTCGTAGCTAAAACTTTTTTGCTACCAAAACACAATCGTCAAAAAATCCTATTACCAACCAAAGTCTAATTCGTCACAAAAAGTTTTTACTTACGTTTATAGCAACGTCTCTAAAAATATTTCCCTACAATAAAAACTTAGTAGCTAAATGGATTCTGCTACCAAAATAAAATCGTCACTAAATATAAATACCTACGAATAAAATTCCGTGGGAAAACTTTTATCTACAAAATAGAAACATTGCACAAAACATGTACGACGTTCCTCCTTATTGTCGGTAATAAATTTTACCGACGAATTATTTTTGTCGCAAACAAGTTTTGGCGGCGAATTGTGAAAAACGTTGCAGATGTTGTTTTGCTACCGGGATTCAGTAACGATTTGGGCGACGACACGAAATCGTCGCAAATTAATATTTGTGATAATTTCTCTTTTTTTAGCAACGTTTATTTTCGTTGCGAAAGAACTTGTTTGTTGTAGTAATTTCTGTTATAACAAACGCACAACTATTGGCTGATACTCATTTGTAACAAATAACAATATACATCAAGTGTATATAAACAGTCTGTGAGACAATAAAACACATACATATTCCAGTCCTCTTATAAGTTCTTACAATGTATGGTTTCAGAATCCTAGCCGTTTAAGTATAAAACCGGGAAATCTGACCGAAATTGAAGGAGGCACATGCCTTCTAGTGTTAGGGTAGGTGACGAATCTCCTGGTCCGCGAAAGTAAAAGGCAATAAAGTATGATTCAGTTGCTTGTTTGTAACGGGAGTTTGAATGACAATTGGTTTGGCTGAGTTACACATTAAAACATAGTGATAATATTTTAATTTGAACTTTGGATTTCGAAGTGTTAAAAATCAATTAAGTATGTTACACATTGTTGTCCACCGTCCAAAGACAAATTTTTAATTCCCCATGGAATTGTTTTTTTTTATTTTAACAAATTCACTGAATCACTATGTTACGAGTATGATCACTAGTGACTTAAGCTTAGTACGGTTCATCTTTGATGGATCATGCAACGCCATCAATACCACATTGGATAAGCCAGATGAGATCATTGAGGGAGTATGCCTATTCTGTTTTCATTTCTCAAATTCAATTGTCAAAATGCATGCTTCCATGTTGACTGCTTTGTATGCTAGCTTGACCTAGACAGGAAACTTTGAATGGTCGGCGAAAGTTGGTATTTTGACAGGAAACTTTGAATGGTCGTCGAAAGTTGGTATATTATTTTATTTACTTTACATAAAATAAAACATTTAAGGCGAAGAGTTGTATCCCAAATGACAGTGGTTCCCTCGTATTTAACGTGCTTCGTTTGAGCCTTATTGTACTTCTCCCCCTTTTTTTTTTGTTGGTTTTTTGGGCCAGTGTGGAAGAATAGAACAACAAAATAACCTCCGAATGATAACTAAAAAATTTGGCTGTCAGTAAGATTCCCTTTTAATCCAATGAGTAGGATTTTAAGAGGGTTTTATTTTTGAGAAAATATATCTATCTTAATCTAGTGCCTTTTCCTTGTATAATTGCTTTCAGTTTCATATGTAGTATATCTGATTAATAGGTGTTAAGTTGATTAAACATGGGATTGAACTGGAACATTATACAAAGATCTCTTATATCTGGTACATTGGATACCAAGATCTCCTTCTACGTATGTGCGCTTAATTATGGGGATACTTAGCTATATCTCAAATAATGATGCAGTTATATATATGTATAACGCCAATGTGCATAAGATAACTGAAGACATGAGCTGGCTTTCTGTCTTAATTGTGAGCACCCAGGAAGGTGGCCCCATGTGAATTTCAGTTTTCTTTCTTTTTTTTTTCTCTCTGGCTAAATAAAATTGTACTTTATTAATTGCTACTTGGCAATAGTCAACAGATTTTGACTAGGAAGTCATGTGCTATCTATAAGAACCTAGTTTCCAAGCCATGGAAACCCTCAATCGAGGACATGCTTCATGTGGGTTCAAAATTATTATAACGGTATTAGTGTAACATCGAATAGATGTGAAACACTATTTACTATGTTCCATAGGAGTTGTGGATACTTGGCATCCTGCAGACCTGCATTTAAAAAAAGTCCGGGTCAAACATATCTTAATCTCAGTGATTACACCAACTTCCCCAGTTAAGACCTTCATTCCATATGCCTGGTTACTATATTCATAGTTTGATAAAGATACATAGGATTTATGCATTCAACCTATATAACGACCTTTTCCCGTTGAGAATAATTAATCTAAACTTTTGTTAATTTAGTTCATACTAAACAATTAAGGTGGTTTTGATGAAAAAAGTTTAAAACTAATTAAATCATATAGTTAATGATTAAAATAGTATATTATCCTTTTTTTGATAAATCAGTGAATTTATAAATAAATAAAGGTATGTATAATTGAGAGATTGACGAAAATGCCAATTTCTTAGCTATAACAAAAGAAACCTAACATGTGAGCATAAGGAACCCTATAATTGTCATGACTACATAACCATAATAGCAACCTAAAACATAGGAACCCACAAGATGACCATAAAAAGGATCACCTTACCAAATTACAATAATTCCTTGCAGCAGGTTCTGTACTCTAAACTAATCAAGACTACCTTCTAACCCATAATTAGAAAGATACACAATAGGTTAGAATTCATCGCATTTCCATATCACATTGTTATCTTGTTTGTAAAGAATTACCGAAGTGCTGAGGAAGGAGAGATAGATCAACTCTCATCCAACTTCCTTTGTATATCCAATCTAGTCCTCCAGCTTTTAAGACACCAATTAGGGGTTAGGGCTCTCCTACTATTGAGTTGCCCAAGGAGTGAATCGTTGAAGCTTGTGACACCATGCATTTTTTAAGTTTTTGGAGATTGAGGCATTCCTGCATAATCCTCTCTCGCCTGATGCTTGCATTCAGTGTATCCTCCTACCAAGCTTACATAGCTTTACCACTTATGTTCTTGTCTTTTTGATAAACAACCTATCTCGTAGCAGGTAACTGGGCTCGCCATTGAATTTGATTGCTAACAAGGGAGTGAACCTGACCCAACCAGTAACCTGCAAAACAAAAACAAACTAGAACCACAATTTACCTACTCTCAGTGTTTGAGCAAAGTTGTTCCATTACTTGG
>JANZXP010000196.1:38163058-38184840 GCA_027576715.1 Erythroxylum flavicans
ATGCATTCCATTTTATATGTTTATTTTATTTCAATTTATTATTATTTACAAAATATGTCACTAACATTAATTATAAATAAATAATTTAAAATTTTCAAAAAGTCTTAAATTTTGTATTAAATTAAAATAAATTAGTTTTTAACAATTATAATCATTATTAATTTTAAAATTAAAATTTGTTATTAAATAATATTAGCTATCAAAAAAATTCGTCACAAAAAGACTTTAAAATTTTAATAAATTAAAATAATTTTTTAACAATTATAATAATTATTAAATTAAAAGTTAAAATTTTGTCATTAAACACTATTAGCTACCAAATAAATTCGTCACAAAAACTAATTAACTACGTATAAATAACGTCGGCAATAAGGTTTTGCTACAACCACGTTTTCGTAGCTAAAACTCTTTTGCTACCAAAACGCAATTGTCAATTCCTATTACCAACTAAAGTCTAATTTGTCACAACAAGTTTTTTACCTACGTTTATAGAAACATCTATAAAAATATTTCCCTACAATAAAAACTTCGTAGCTAAAAGAATTCTACTACCAAAATAAAATCGTCACTAAATATAAATACCTACAAATATCATTTCATGGGAAAAAACTTTTATCTACGAAACAGAATATCTCACAAAACCTTATACGACGTTCCTCCTTATTGTCGGTAATAATTTTTGTCGATGAATTATTTTTGTCGCAAACAAGCATTGGTGACGAATCACGCAAAATATTGCGGATGTTGTTTTGCTATCGGGATTCAGCGATGATTTGGACGACGACACAAAATCGTCTCAAATTAATATTTGCGACGATTTCTCTCTTTTTAACAACGTTTATTTTAGTTGCGAAGAACCTGTTTGTTGTAGTGAATCTATATTTTATTATGACTTTATGACGGTTTTAATACCGGTTGAATCATTAAACCTTTAAACTTCTTATTTATCAGTTTAATTTTCAATTAGAATTTTAAAATATTGATCTAAATATATATAAAAATAAAGGAGGATTTGATAATCAAGGATGAGTTTTGAAAGATTTAAGCCCACAAATATGCTCCATGCGGATAATCATTATATCACTCGTTTGGAAAGTCATTTACATACTAAATCCAGATAATGTACCACTTGTCCTTACTGAAGGACCTTAAGATTGTTTTCAGGGTTATAGCCAATCTATCCTAATCACCATTGACACTGTAGAATCATCCTTCACATCACTGATGCACGACTTTTTGCGACAATAGCTAAGATGAAATAACAAACAATACTATTCAACCTTTATCATTTCAAGTCTTTTAATTAACCAATCTTCTACGCAATTAGTGTCAATTAAACTCTGGAGTTTCAAACCTCAATCGAGTAGCTTCTAAATTCAAATGCTAATCGTCGTCCATAATCATTAGCTTGTTATCTAAGATCAGGGAGCTCAATTATTTGTTTTTTATACCTTAGAAGTAGACTACTTCTGGTCCTCGTTATCAACAACCATGTTACCTTCAATATTACTACTGGTATGATTTTGCATGTAACTGAGTTATGTTGATTTTATTTAATCTATTAGAAATACTTGAAACATTTAACTACAAAAACTTCAAAATTGTTTATGATTCAATTTCAAGAAGGCGTTTGGGAGTCGACTTGCGAAGAAAAAAGAAGACAACAAATGTAAATGAAGAAATAGATGAGCAAAATGTTCAATCTTGGAAATAGCAAGCAAAAGTCGGGAGTTGGTGAACCACACGTTGTGCACATCTATAAATGTCAACGCCTCCTAATTGGCTGCCACTTGCTCTGATTATCTCAATTAACGGCCACGTAACGGTTTCCTTCTCGCAAAGTGACCGTTATCTACTTTATGTTCACTTGGATTCTTCTATCGCCCATCAAATCTAGACACGACCCCAGCCACTTCGCATTACGTCATCCCTGTTTACGTTGTCGTTTTGATATTTTCTTGTTTATTTTTTGTCGAATTTGACGTAATATATAAAACAAATAAGCAGTTCGATTATCTGAAATTGTGAGAGTATAAAAAGTAGAAGAAAACATGTTAAGCTGTTAGTTTTAATTTAGGGCATCTTTTCCCACAAAAATAAAAGTTTGTTGCTTAAACTTAGTTGGTGAATAGACTTTTGGTAAAGTCAATTGGATTGCCCAAGACATAAATGAGATGCAAAAGCAATCTACTGTTGCATTGAAATCTGCATATTTATGCGTTGGGACTTGGAAGACAAAAGGTTTGACTTTGACTAAAGGTAGAATCGGCGGCCGTATCATTATGATGATACTTTCTACAAACTAAATACGTAATCGTTTGAAATACTATGGATCAGTTAGTTCAAATTTCAAAATGCAGCCACTAAGTTGGCCGATATAAGCAAAACATGCTTAATTAAGTCATTTATATATAGTATCGGAATTTGCTCCGAGTGGGAACAGAACTACACTTAAGGATCAATCCATGTTCAACGTACACACATTGTTTTGCTGTAGTTAGGTAAGAAATTTTATCCTTTAATTAAATTTGAATGTGCCACGTGAAATTATAGACTTAGGTATCGTGACAAGCAAGCAAAATTTGTTGATGGGGTATGACCTACTAGGAGTTCATCAATTCCAAGTTGAACTATAAGTATTATTGGAACCTGGTTTTAGCCGTATATTATTTGGTTGTAATTTATGACAAGCCTTGAATGTAACGCTTCCTTTGATAGTAGCTTGATGTTTTCTGAGGAGTCCCGAGGACATTGGGAGTCAGGCACTCAGGCTTACAGTTAATGCAGATGTAATTAGGGTGATATTCAACATGGCTTGTAGGATTTGAAGTCAATGATCTGAGGTTCTTATTTTCATTACTCTTTCCATTTCACGTGAACAAGTTTGATAACTAATCAGGGAAAGAGCTCATTGAGTTTCAAGATTAAGATTTTAAAAAAAGATTTACTGCTATTTAGTTCAATTTAATTTATCATTTAATCTGAATCATTAATTCATTCAAATGTCTTTATTTATCATAAACTAAGTTATCTCTTTTCCTTAAAGCTTGTAAATTCCCTTGGCTTGACGTCTTACCCATTTTAGAAACTGCGAAAATAGAGCCACCTGGCATTGAAAAGGGAAGTGCTACAGTGATAATGATCCATGTCTCCTAACAGACCACCCAAACAACTTGAAATTATTTATGTAGACATGTCCAATATCTTATAATCTTACAAGCTTTAGGATGATCGAAAGTAATGACATACCAAGCTGGAAATATTGATAAACAACGCGTCTAATAAAAGATCTACTGTGAATCAAATCATACCTAACGTAGGATTATATTATTGCACCCTCATCGTCAGCTGGAAAGTATTGTCATGAAACACTTGTCCCCAATTCGAAATATACTTCTAAGCCCATGGAGAAAGATTGTAGTTATATTTTTGTATTAAAGTAAAGACGAATAAAGTTAATTTGATTTTGAAAATGTTAATAACAAAATTTCAATACTCACAGCATATAACGTGTATTTATAAGAAGTAAAATTGATTCTGAATGCGCATAGAGAAAGATTATAGTTATATTTTTATATTAAAGATGAATATAGTCAACATTATATCAAAAGTTAAAAGTCAATCTAATTAAACGGTCATTGGAACATTATCAAACTAAATGTAACATATAAATAGTTTATGTAATTCTAGAGTAACTTAGTAAATAAGTGTACATGCCAACATGACATTAGCAGCAAGAACGTGGGATTTGCAGAGGGAAGCGGCACCATGACAAGTGTTACTTTTTAAGATAATTAAGATTATAACTAGGTATCAAATCCTTAGTGACTTAGCTCAAAACTTTAGGCATGTATGCGTAAGGAGTGGGATAAAGGCAAGTGTTCATGAAGCTCCTTCATTAATAAAAAAGATGATGCATATATCAAATCCTCAAAACTTGTTGTTTACCATCAAACATGCACCTTGTTGTGTCATCACCAAGCACAAGTCTCTATAACTAATTAACACGTAACCTTTTGGGAAACAATCTCTAAACTAATCTCAAAAGAAAGAAGAGAAGACTTTGATTCCTTCTACAATTCAGACATGAAACTAAAGTACGCACGTTTGCTTTTTAATGCTTTTAATATTATTACAAAGGCCTACACTTTGTGATCGCTTGTCGTAATATGTTTTGTCAGCTGATCATCACATAGATTCCCTTACCTATAAATAAGAGTTTCATGCAGTGTTCGAATGAATATATATAATCACTTCATTATCCAGATAAGAAAGAAAGGTGGAGGGTGGCAGTACTTTGTTGATTCTTTAATTTCAGGGTACACTGATCTAATAGTTAAGTTAATTATAACTAATGTTGCTTCCTGCATACATATTCAAACGTTGTGTCTAATAATACAATTTAAAAAGGGAAGCTGAGTTTTTGGCAGTAGTATATGGCTTTTAAGGCATGCGCGATGGAGAATGTTATCCTGAAGTTGTCAGGTGATTGCCAGACATACCTGAAGCCACATAAACAAAAAATCATGCCAAAGATTTCCCTAGATTAGCAGATGTGATATGCTTACATGAGCAGCGTATATAGGGTTTAATTTTTTAGGTCTAGTTTCAATGAGGAATTTAGTTACATTCTAATCCTCAAACTTATTCTAAACCCAGTTGTTAATATCTTATTTAGTTCAAATAACTTGGAGGATGAAGTTGGTTTAATTAGTCGACTGATGCTAAGTTCCTCAGCAATTAGAGCACCCCTTTTTGTTATTATTATCATCATCAAAAATGAATTAATAATGGATGATAGATAGAAAGGGACACGTATTGATTGAGTCAGAATAAAAAGAAGTAGAACAGTTGATCAGGGTTTTCGTTTAGTCTACTGTATAAGGATTCACAGTTAAGAAGGTAATGGTAATGGCAGTAAAGGCAATCCAGAGATAACAGCACATTTTCTACGTCTTTTCAGTTGCAATTAGATTAGATTACTTTATCCTAATATCAACTTATCTTAGTTTAGATAACATCATATCCTATCCTATCATTTCGTTTAGATTAAATCATCATGTAGTTTAGATTGTATCAAAATTAAATTAATTCACCTTATCTGAAACTATTTATAAATACAGTGGAAGTTGTAAACCAACATTCATCAGAAAATCAATACAATACTTCTAGCTTTATTTTCTTTCAATTATATTAAAAAGTTTCAAGTGGTAGATGATCATCGACTGTAAAATCGTGTTGTAGTGAATTATGCCTGCTGCATTTTACACAAGAAGCTTTTCCATCGTATGTGCAAACGAACTAAAAGACAACTACAAAGAATAAAAGCTTCTTGTTTCTTCCAACTTTTAGATACCAACACCATTATTGTTTCTTTGAGGCGCAGACACGTACGTCCTCTACTTTTCCATTCTCTTGTGAATTTAAGAACAAAAGGGTATAAAATTCAATAAAGAAATTCTCCTTTTTTTTGGTTAGGGATTGAGAATTGAACATCTTCCAAGTCCGTGTTAAAGAAAGAGACAGATGACAGAACAGAGTCTTGCCCCCAATCTTACAGTGTAATGAAGTGAGTGTAAGCCACCATCCTGAGAACCTGAAGAAACCAACACCTTAATAATTAATGTACAACACTACAACCCCATTCGGGTCCAACGTGAACAGAGAGCTCTTCCATTATTGCTACTTTGAAGAACTTGTAAAACTAAAATATCCCAACTCCACAGTTTCCAGAACAAGATAGTTAATGGTAGACCAACACGCATGGCATTCTGCAATTCTAGACCGGCCAATTGGCATAGGAAGCTGCCAAGTGGTGTTTGCTGGCTGCACTTCTAGCCACTGTTAGTGCAGTACAGATGGCTACCTCATATGCCCATAACCAAAAACATATGAGAGCAGACAAACCAAGAGTTGCTAACGACCACTATCAGTAGCAGACACTTCTTTGCCATTTCTTGCCATCTCTCGTGCTAAGCTAGCTCACTCCTCAACCCCGATTTTTCTTCACTCATTGACTGCCTTTTGATATTTGATTGCCTCTACATAAGCCACAAATAGATAACACTAGGCCTTATTTGGTTGGCATGGATTATTGCTTAGAAAAGTAATCTTTTTTTTTAAATTTATATTATTATGTTTGGTTCATTTTTTTGGATAGTTAGGAAAGTAAAAACTTTCCTAATCTAGGAAAAGTAGTAGCACTTTCCTTGGATTCTAAATCTCACTATTCCCTTAGTATTTAGATTACTTTCCTTAGGAATTTAATCTAAAAAATAGACTAGCCAATTCAACCCTTTCTTTTATCTCAACCCTACGACAACTCTTTTATAATAATAAAGAATTTAGTAATAACAATAATAATAATAATAATAATAATAATAATAATAAGAATAATAAAATCAATAATAATACCAATAATAATATTATTGTTATTAAAATTAATAATAATAAAATTGATAATAATAATGATAAATATAATTAATAATAATAATAAAAATAATAATTATTAGAAAATTGACAGTTATTATTATAATAATAATAATTATTATTATGAATAATAAAATTAATAAAAATAATAAAACTAATAATAATAATTATTATTAAAATTTTTAATAATAATAATAAATAATAAATAAATAAAATGAATTATAATAAGAATAATAATAAGTGGAAAGTAATAATAATAATAATAATAATAATGATAATAATGATAATCATATTCCAAATTCACTTTACTTTCCCGCCAACCAAACGGGACCTAAGGATTTTTATCAATAATTGTAAACACGTAATTATTACTATAATATTAGAGCAAACATTGTTAAAAAAACCTCACCAAAGTTTACTTAGAATTATTACCCGTTGAGATTAATGTAGTTAAATCATGTTACCATTGAAATTGAAGTCGATACTGTAACATCCGAAATCATAGCTATAAACCAATTTAACACAACCAATAATTATTAAATGTTATAATTCTTTAAGTGAAACTTTTTTTAAAATTTTAATGATTTTATTGAAATATAGATCAGATTTAATGTTTTAGAATGTTTAAAATAAATTCTGACATTTATAAAATTTTTAATTTAAAGTTTAAATAGATATATCTATTAATATCTCTATCTTATATGTGTTAGATTAATATTGACGTGACATAAATTTATTTTTATTAATTATATAAATTGTATTCTTCAAGAGATCTACACAATTTGATTAAATTTAAATTAAATTAAATTATAATTTTTATATTAAATCCTAATTAAAAGTTAGTAAATTTATTGGAAACAAAGAGAATACTAATTCCTAAAATTCTATTTCACTCGATCTAGAAACTGTTAATCATTTCACGCAATCCTAAAAAAGTTAACAATAAAGACTAGCAACTAGGAAAAGATTGAAATCTAGTAATCATAAACAAATATGTACAAGGGTAAAAGATAAATACACCCCCTATAAATAGGAAAATTTTGAAAAAACTCGCTATCATTTGAAAACTGCTTGGAGTTGACGTCTATTTAAAAAATTAATGGAAGTTCGAATGTGATAAAGTTAGTCTATATGGACCAATCAAAACTAGATGACATGGACTAATCGGACCCATTTTATTTACCTAACCTAACTCGACCCTTAAAATAATCAAACTCAACCACCCGACAATCTTCATCTCCTAAACTCACATTTTCCCCCCAAATCACATTCTCTTCCTTTCGATAGTCCATGCAGAACAATTTAGTCTTCTCATTTAATAACTTATGAAATCATAAAGCTTCATTAGGATTCTAAATATTGAAAGCTCTATTTTGGGTTGGTTTTCCTCTCCACCAATAAAGTCAAAACAAGATCTGTGTGAGTATCAGTTCGAGTATATTCTCTGTTGTTTTTATATGTGGTTTCCCAAAACCTTGTTCTTGTATGTGGGTAAATCTTCCATGTTAGAGACAACAAGACTAGGTCTTGTTTTGCTTTGTTTCTCTTATATTAATATTTGGTTTAAGAATTAATTACAATTAAAGTAGAATGTTTAATTATTTTGTTTCCAACTAAAATTAGCTTAAGAATTTGGTTTTTATTGTCTAATTGATGAATCATATTTGTAGGTTATTAGTTCAAGCAATCTAAATGAATTTGTCGCTTTTTTTAAGTGTTGCTACATATTAACCCAAAGAAATAGAAAAATGGAGCTAATGATGTAAAGTTAGAAAAGTTAGCTCTTGCTTAAAAACATTCGCAGTGATTAAACTTGAAGGTTTAGTATAATTTTTCCAACTAGTAAATTTGAAACTTAGTTAATGATAAGTCATCCAATTTTCTATTTGTCTTCTACAGTGAAGAAAGATGTCTCTAACTACGGAAATTTAAGTTAGAAATTTAATTAATGTTTAAAAATTTAGAACTGTCAATTGTGAAATTGTAAGGCATTTTCTATGGTATATCTTACATACGAAACTATAAGGGAAAGCATTCATCCAATTGTCAATTACATATTAAGGGACCCTTTTGTATTGAGAGGCCCTTTTGTGATTTTGTTGTATATATATTAAAGGTTTATAATGCTTTTATAGTCTAATTGATAGATTATGAGGAAGAAAATTTTATGTTTCATTAAGTTTTCTTAATAATTTTATAATAATGATAACGTAGGCATAATTAACTCAATTAAACCACAAATTTTGTACATCAACCCTACACCCTAAAACATATTCAGTTGCAAGGGTGGGATATAAATTTGAAGTTTGCAGAATGATGGATTTTCTTTCTTCACTAGTTCATTCTTTGAGTGATGTGGATCCAAATTGTTACGTGTTCATGAATTATAAGCTAACTTTTAGTTAACTATGATTGATCATTCAACTATCATATGATTTTCCCCTCTTAATGTTTGTTTGTGTGTATTATAAAGTGAGAATGCAGAGGATGATACCTCATGTGACTATTTAGGTGACTTTGTTGGTTTATAATCACAAATTGGCAATGTTACTAGAAATTATTAATGGGAAAATTACAAAGTTTGAAGTAATCCCTAACAGATTTACTATGATTAAGGTAATAAGTAGGATTAATTGCTACTTAGTAATCTATATATTCTCTTTTTTTTCTTATGGGTAGTGTATAAACATCATTATTTGATCACACTTAAAGTAATGAAACTGTATAGTTGTGGTCTACAAGAAACAAAGTTTTGTTGTATTTATAGTTTTTTTATTTCTGGCATGTCATTATTCTAACATAATTATTAAAAAATTGTTATTTAATAAAGAAAGAAAGTAGGTACGAATTTAAGGTCATTACTCTTTTTCAAAGTGAGATTAAGTATCTATCTCCATTTCCCAAAAAAAAAGGATTTGTCTACATTCTTAGTGTCTTTTATACTAGATCATCTTTTAAAACCATAAATGTAGTGTATTAATTGATGGTAGCTAGAACATAATTTTTGAAAGGTGTGTACATCTTTATAAAAAATCTTTCAAGTATAGTAGTTAATGGAGCAAAAAAGTGGTTAGGGTGTGGTGAGTGTTATGATAATGAAAAGGCTAATATGAATGTACTTACACTATATAGGTCCAAACATTAAAAATATTTACAATAGCATTGAATATCACCTTTTATTTTGATTGACGAATTCACTTTAGTTGTTAGGAATGAAAGATGATAAAATATCACCTTTCATCTCTAATTGACAAATTCATTTTCTAATTGTTTCCATGAGTGAGGACGAGGTTGAAATTTCTAATTCTTAGTAATAATTTGACGACAACTCATTGGACTTGTTGAATAGTTTGCTCAACTATTGTTTGGCTTATCTGTCTTTTTCTTTTTGTCCCTTATGGGTAAAAACATGGGACTTGCCTTTCGACTGCTTTACTTTGAAGGTTGGAGAAATAATTAGGTAACAAGTTTTCCACCTCCATCCTGGAAGTAGAAGAATTTGATATTTTCTTTAATTGACCTTGGCAAGAGTCATCTTCTGTGTAAAATATACCGTAAATTGGCCTATAATCAGAGAATTTGAGATAAATTTTGAAATATTGCTAGCTTGGACGTGGTTAAGGATATTATCTCACCAGGCTGGTGTTCGAAGTTTCTCTTTTAGGTTCATATTATAATAAACTTTATACTTTTCATAATTTATGTTTATGGTTTATTTCATATGATATGTTACAAGGTCTTATGGCTTAGTTGGAACTTTGGTTTTTAGTTACTGTATTCAATTATTTTCTTAATTAAAGAAATGAAAATGACAAGTTCCTTTAATAATTCAACGAACAAGATTGAAAAATACTTACATTATTGTGATTGTGGATTAGTAAACCTATAAGGACTTCTTAGACCAAGTTCAACCTAAGAAGGTGATTCTATAGATGTGACAATTTAGGTTAAATTTTAAATATGCATTTTCTTTTTTTAAATTAGATGTTATATAGATAAATTACTAAATCTATCTTATATATGTTATTTACAGAGTAAATGAAATTTACTTACTTTGTGTGACGTAAAGAAAAATTTACAAAAAGAAGTATAGACGTAATCAATTAGCTTCGAGAGATCAACTACAAATTAAAGAATCAATGAGAGGATTTAATGTTAAGAAGGTTGTAGGTTTGTGATTGGATCATCTTTATTATAATTATTAGTTGTTGCTTAACAATATACTTATTACAACAAATTCATTTATTGTATTAGTGTGTGGATTAATATTAGATGGTGTTTTGCACAAATATTTTCCATACTAATGTCTTAGTATTATCTTATTTGGAAGGGCTACATAGTCTTTTTTTTCTCCTTTCAATTTATATAGTTATATTCTTTGTTAGTTACAAATGCGAAAATATTTTTTATCCTTATTTTAGTTGAGGATGGATTATTTATGTTCACATAATGGCATAATAAACAATATACCAAATGACTAATATTTCAATTACTAACTTACAACATTAATATGAAATAAAGTAATACAAAATGATATCTTAATCACTAAGTATTGATAAACATCCACAGGCATATTGGAATTAAGATTTCAAATAATGGACAAATCGTTAATGAGTTGGACAAGTACTACACTCACAAATGAAACATACTCGTTTATAAAACTTTTTAATTATTGAAATGTAGTTATAATGATTATGTTACTTAGAATTACATTTATAAACTTAAAAATATAATATCTAGTTGCCGATCTCTACTCCAAGCTTGAAAAGGTTATGAATCCTTCAAATTTGGACTTGAGCATTAATATTGATGGTATAAATATAAGAAAAATTTTCAAGGCAATTCGAGGAAAACCTTGGATAAGTAATATGATAATTTTCCCACAAGAAGTACAAAAAGGCTATTAGTAAATTTAAGAGAGAAAAATGGCAGAGGTAAACCATACTAAGCTGAAAATGTTAAAGGTAATGGTAAAGGTAATTATTGTTTCAAATTGAAAAACAATTCAAGTTTAAAGCAATGTTTGACCAAAAGAATAAAGTTACTATTTATTTTAACTAATGTAGATTCAAAATTGATCTCAACAGAATACATGATATTAGAACTCATACTAACCAATTGGAATTAAATGAAAGAAGAATGCAACACCAGTAATAAGCCTTCTAACATATAACTTAATCATATAATTTAACATTTTTAATCTACTATATGTTAGAAGAACTTATAGCAACAAATAACATAATTGCATATCACAATATTAGGAATCAACAAAGTATACAAGAACATGATATGTGCTCTTGACCTTTAATTGATTCAAAGCCAAATTATCGATAATGCCATTAGCATTCAACATATTGCACACATATATAATACATATAAATTATGTATCTTTATATTATATCAAGTGTTAAGAGTAAAAAGGTACACAACTGATTGACAATTCATATATAAAGTCACGTTAATTGTTGCCAAAAGATTGATGAACTTTTCTCTACCTTCCTCCCTTATTTCAAAGTAACCCCTTTAAGGTTGTCAGAAGATAAGAAAACAATTCAATTTAGTGAAAAATCCATCTTAAGAGCATATAACTTGAAAAGCTTAAATTGACCATACCTGCAATAAAATTTAGCATAAGAGGTTTACAATAAGCACAAGAGCTTATAATGATAATTGACATTCTAAAATTAAACCATAACAAAAACTATAATTTCCAACCAATGCAATTGTATTGGAACATGTCAAACAACAAAAATTTTATTATAAAATCAACAGCTGAACAACAATTTAAAGCATATATAAAAACCAAAATCCATCATCCAAATAAGCTCTATATACAAAAATGACTGCCTAGAATAAACATTACATACAAAAATTGCTAGCAAATATGAACTCCATATATATAAATAACTAAACTTCATATGCAACATATACAAAAATAAAGTTAGTTTATTCTTCTTTTCTTATTTGTCTGTGTATGTTCTTATGTCAATTGGTTGGTTTAATTATCATGTATTCTTTTGTACCATGTTCTTGCATTATGACCATATTGATTACATATTTTACATGAAATCTAAAGTCCTTTTTGAGTAGCTTTATATGGTTTCTCTTCCTCTCCTACCTCCTTGCTCCTTGTCATTTTTTGTCTTCCATTCCTTCTCTTGTATTATGATGGAAGGGTTCTCGAAATATGAATCTCAGTCGGATTTGGTCAAAAAATTTTACCAGGAACTAGAAAAATCTTATGTGCACAAACAACTTCAATTTTTTCTTTATTATACATCAAGTTCATATAATCTTCTAGTTTGCCATTGTCGTGGTTAATTACAGCACAAACATATTGACAAGGAATTCTATTTAAACCCTATCTTTTTACATGTGCAAGTCCTCTTACCCAAATCGACAATATGTTAGTCAAAATTCATATACTCCATTTCAGACAATCTCCCACCACTAAAGTTCAACATCCAGTTGTTGAAACTTCTCTGAGGTTTTTTTAATCCTAGGACAAATAGATTTATTATGTTTATCCATCCGTTTCTTTTTCTTATTAAATCTCTTCATCATTGCTTTTCTAATCATCTCAAGCATTATGATCATTAGCCTTTCCCTAACCTCCTTGATGTATCATTGAAGCTTTCACAATGATTTTCAACTTGTCATATTTCAACTCAACACTATGATTGCGCCTACATTGCCTATTGGTTGGTATCTTACCTAACCATTCATTGATCCAATTGCCAATACTTTCTAATTTCTTTACGTACATGGTCAAGGTAAAAAGGAGAATGTACATCATCACTTAAATAATCATATATTTTGAAGTTCAAGTGCATTTAAATTAAACAATCATATGCCTTTCAAATTTAATGAAGGCATATGCTTATGCCACATTTCAAACTATATTTTTATAGCCTTTATTGTCTTAAATTTGGATTGAAGGTTAATGTTACATATGTCTAACAAAATATATGTGTTTGACACCAACCATATTAACATTAAAGATGGTTCAAACACTATTACAATTAATCTACAAGGTATGTTAATGAACTTGGTCATGTCTATAACTACAAATAGATGTTTATAAGATACAAAGAAAACACGATAACACAACTTTACCTTTTATCAATAAGAAGTGAAAACTCAACTGCAATCCTTGTAATGTATGATTTCTTCTTTTAAACATTCAAGAAAAATTTTCCATAAGGCTTCATTCTCATTTCCAACCATAACCCACACGATTGGAAACATTTTATTATTTGCATCTAATCTAATGGTCGGTAGTAATTGTCCTCTATACTTGCCCTTCAAGTGACAATCATTAACATATATCACAAGCCTACATCCAACCAAGAAATCCTTTGTCCGCCATGATTTACAAGCTTACAATTTATAACATTCAAATTTCGCAAGTGCATAGGTCATGATTTGTAGTAAGTGAAGGGTTGATCCCATAAGGAGGGTGAACTAATCTAATCCTATGTTATCTAAGGCTCAAAAAAAATTAAAAAAGTGAAAAATAAAGATGCAAAAGAAAGTAAATACGAGAATTTGATTTCAAGAAATTAATTTAAAAATTTAACATGAAAAGAAATTAAAGTTGAGCAACACAAAAAAAAAGTCATAATGGAAATCAATCAAGAAAAATTACCAAGTTATGAGAGAGGGGATTTTTCCTATCATTAATGTTAACCTAGCTATTTATGTGTTAACGGAATGTCAGTTCTATACTATCGTAAAGTTAATTACTCTCTATCAAGTTATAACCATTAAACTTTAAATCATAAACCATAATTGAATTATGGAAATTGCAATCTCTCAATTAACAAAAGACTCACAACCTTAATTAGATCTTAAGCCCTCTAATAAACTGTCGGGTCTCACACGGGATCTCTCTGTGCATAATAACCGATACGATTAATCACATGGTCTATTGGATCACCTAACTCTCATTAACCTAATCCAATTATTTTTATCCTATTCACCCTCTCGGTTTATTACAAAAATATGCAAGTAATGCAATTAATCACAACACCCAATTAATAAAACACAAAATGACTATATTAACATTAAATCCAGTTAAAATCCAAAAGGAAGAGTTAGAACATCATCAACAATTCAAAATTCATCATCATACAATCCATTTCAATCTTATGCATTGAATAAACAAAAATGAAAATGAAAAGGAGAAGAACTTGGATCGGATAATCCGAAAGGTAGCAGCATCGGGAGACCCACTTATCCGGGAAGTCAGCAACGTCAGAAGACTCGCTTCTTCTCCTCTTCTTCCTCTTCCTCTTCCTCTTCCTCTTCCTATTCTTTCTTCTTTCTCTTTCCTTTAGGGTTTTCCAAAAGCGGTAAAAGTGAACCTCCCTTTAGGGTCACATCTCTTTCCTTTATATAGTTTTTCCAATTAAGGTAACCCTAAGATCTTTTCTGGGTTTGAAAGGTCCCTTGGAAACTTAAAACTAGAAGCATCCCTATGTTTGTCCGTGAACAAGCCACGATTGTGGCTAGGATTTTGACCTTTTTTCACGACCGTTACAGATTATGCCACGATCGTGGCTCCTTGCATATGCTTCTATCACGATCGTGGCTTGCTAGTTATGATCGTGGCCCTAGGTTAGCTCCCAGTTCTTCTCCAGATGTTCTTCGTTTTTCACTCTGTGCCCTAAAATACTAGCAAACTCATCAAGGAACCTCAAATATATAAAATTGAAGCTCAAACGCAGGCTCTAACCCACAAAACGTTTAAGACACAAATATCTACTAACTAATACAATTATAACCTAAACACGCACTAAATAATCAAATTAACTGCTAAATTCAAACTCAACTACCCACAAAAATTATCTACAACATTCAACATCCTCACATTTAAATATCTGCTTGTCCTCAAGCAAACAAAACAAAACAAGCCAAGCAAGCAAGTAAAAATAACACACACACAAATGCAGTAATAAGGCAATGACATCAAACTTCATGAAACAAATTTAATTTTTTAGGTTATTCTAACTTATTAACTTGCAAAATCCACTTTTAAGTACTTTGGACTAAATATAAATATTAATGAAGACATAGATGTCAAGTTTACTCACCCTATCATTTGTATACACAGATTGATAATTATTTGGCCAATCAAACTTGTAACTATTCCAAAGTAAATTTTCTGGAAAAGTCAAGCTACTCATAAGTTTGATACATTTTTATTTAAAAAACATTCTTTTTGTTACTTTTTATGGATATGAACCTAGCATTTTTACGCGGAGGCAAATATTTGTGATGAATGTCGATCCGGTCACTCAACTAGGTCATGTTTTTATTAGATAGCTTGGTTAGAATGTCATTGTAGCCTTTTGAAGCAAAAGCAAACATTTATGATGAATTTCGATTCTCTTACTCAGCTACATTACATTATCAACTGGCTACTAGCTCTATTCATAGCCTGAATGCCAGCGAAGTAATTATTTAATTAAAATTAATAATATTTTTTTAAAACACATTTTTAACACATTACCTACCTTATTGTTTTTACTAGTCATTATCATGAAAATATACTAGCAATGCTACTTATTCGATTAGCCTAAAATTATAAATGAATGTGACAAATTCCTAGGGTGAGTAAACTAACATCGTATCCTAATTAAACTACATATTTAGCTAAAGTAACCTCGGTCAGTAATTTTGCAACCTAATAAGTCTTTGCAACCTAAAAGATTATGTTCAAAGCTAAATCTATCCCGTTAAGTCCTAGCCATTGACATATTCACACTATTCACATCATGCACCCTAAACAAACTATCATACAATATACAAAATTCATACTTAAGGTAAAAGCACACAATCCTCCCTACATTTGAACAACACATTGTCTTCAATGTGAGAAGGGTATAAAAACACACCAGGGTGGGAATAAACATAAACTAACACGAAACATAAAGACAAAATTTAAAAGAGAAAGGGTTAGAACACAAAATCGTCAAAGTGATGGAGGTGGTGTTAGTGAAGAAGGTTACTTATGCTTGACTCCCGAGATCCCTATCTTATAATTAGTTCAAAAAGAGAAAGAGATTTAGTAGTCCAACCCATTCTACATCATTGATACTTATTTTTGGAAACAAAACAACTTTAATTATATACAATTTAAATCTAACAACTAAATATACTAAGTTATGGTCATTAGCTTGACCTGACAACCTTAGAACTTGTTCAATTCCCCGAAAGGAAAGAGATTACTTCTTTTTTCCTTTGGGATCACTCCGTCGAGATATAGTTTGCATCGATTCCCATTAACCTTAAAGATTTCTTTATTTGCATTTCCTAGTTTGAGGGCTCCATGATCAAAAACTTGGATAACAGTAAAAGCTCCACTCCATCACAATTTTAGCTTCCCTGGAAACAGCCTTAATCTCGAATTGTATGGCAACACTACATCTACTTCCTTAAATTCTTTCTGCTTAAGATTGGAGTCGTGCCACTTCTTCACCTTTTCTTTGTAAAGTTTGGCATTTTCACATACGTTGTAATGAAACTCCTCAAGTTCATCCAATTGCAGAAGTCGTTTTTTACCCCCTTATTTCGAATCAAATTTTAATGCTCTTATTGCCCAATATGCCTGATGTTCTAGCTTAACCGACGAATGACAAGCCTTTTGATAGTTGTGCATTAGTATATATTTTTCTAGGTAATTGGCTTATGTTTTCTTGCATAATTGTTGATTATTGTTGTAGTTTAGGATTCATTTTGTATGTTTTCATTTAGTTTGATTTCTACTGATGTTCTTTTATGTTTGATGTTAACTTAGGGTAAGAATTGACTATTTTTATATAGGTAAGAAGATTGAGCAACTTGGAAATTGAGCCAGAGATCAAAGAGGAAAAGAAAAGAGGTTTCCATCTGTTGCCAATTCCTACGATCGTGGGAATTACAATCCGAGACAATATGTGGGGCTTCATTAAACTTAGGATTTTTAGACTATTAAAGGATAATTAAGCCTCCATCTTTAAGGGGAGACGAAACCCTTATGTAGAAATACCATCCTTGATTGAAGGACACAAGTTTGGAGCCTTGAGGAAGGATTGAAGTCAAGGATTATTATCAAAATTGGAGAAAACAGCACATCAACACCAAAATTTCCAAATTTTGGCAAAGAAGAAAAGAAGTTTCCTTATTCAATTGTTTGTCAATTTTACTTCTTCTATTCTTTGTAAAATAGTTTATTTGAATGTTGATGATGTTATGGATACCATGTTAGGCTGATTTAGTTATAAATTTTATTTGTTAAATTATATTCTTAAATTGTTATAAACTTTTGCTTTAAATGATGATGTTCATTTCTTTTGTTCTATTTGAATTATGTTGTTAAACTTTATTTGGATTCTTATATTTTTTGTTTGGATGTATCGTCATCACCATCATTATCATCATCATCATCATTATATGTTCTGTATTTTTTATTAGAGTTATAAACTTAATTTTTGTTAAATTAAATATCTAAAATCTAAATTCTTATAAAAATATTCAACAAAATACTAAAATATATAATATTCATACCCTTATAATTTTTTTTAAAGTCATGTCCTTATAAGTCATTTTACACATTAACAGCTAATACTAAACAACTAATTTTACCAAACATCTCTAACAAACAGTTAATGCAATCTGCTGGTCAAATCAGCTGATATTAATTAACTTTCAGCTATCAGCTGATAGAACCAGCTAACAACTAATGCAATCAGCTGATTGTCAAACAAGGCCATGGTCTTTCTGTTATTAGTTGAATGTTCCTTCGTTAAATCATCAATTTGAATTTAATGTTAGAGATTCTGGGCATTTGAATCATGTTAAAGGTCTGAAAGTTAAGTGCTTGTTATGTTACTGCTATTAAGGAGACAACATGTCCGATGTTTTTCGATTAGCTGAGGTAATATCCAAATTTTCAAAGAATAGTCATCATAGTGGTGTTCATGGTGAGTCTGATCATCTGCTGAACTTTCCCCCTCAGAGGCTTACGTGCTCTTAAAAATGTAACATTGAGAGATTAAAACCTCATCTACGCCAAGCTATGTAGCACGGACACGGCAACATTGTGCCGTGTCTGTGTGTCCGACACGTGTCGGACACGGACACGCGGTGGACACGTGTCGGACATGTGTCTATACGTGTCGGAATAAAAAAATTATTTTTATTGGCTCGGACACAGTTAAAAACCGTTCAGACACTTCTTAATATAGCTCATAACATTTTTATGAATTATTTGAAATTTTATTTAGTTGACATGGGTAGTCTTCCTTATTAAGAAAAATATAACTGTTGAAACTCCTCAAATTCCCTATTCTTCTGCCCGTCAACGTCGCTCCTCGCTGTCCTAGCTTCCATCTGCTCCTTCCTTCACGTCTGTGCTGGTTCTTCAATCTTCATACAACGTTGTCTTCACAACGTCATTCAGGTACGTTAACGCCATGCCCTTCTTTGTGGTGCATCCATGGTTCTCATCTGTAACATATTCCGATAATGGTGGACAGGTTTTTGGGTTTACTTGGTGCGAATATTGTTCTCGGGCTACTTTTGTTTCATTACGTTCTCAAGATCATGGACGCTAGTGTAGTGTATTTACTACTAATAAACGCAATCGGCAGTTGATAGTTTATTCCTGCCATTTCTACTGATATATTGCAGAGACGAATTCTAGTGTAGTTTCATAACAGTGTTGTAGGAGGAGCAAATGTATTGAGTGTCATGCATGAATCATGATGCAGACTACAGAGTCATATGTAATGGAAACACACGACTCTTTTATGCAGCACCCAACCAATTTTCAAAGTCGTGTGTAATGGAAACACACCACTTTGAAAAGTGAAAGTCGTGTACACAGTTACAAACTTACAATACTTATTAATTCCTCTGATTAATAAGTATTGTAATCTTCTGGTGTATCAATGAGATTTTTAGAAGAATTTAGAGGTCTAATATGGTTCATTACTATTAAAATTGTTCTATATTGGGAATATTAACCGTATTTGTTAGAATACTAGGATTTGATTGGGTCAATTATTTGTTCTATCTTCTGTTTATCAACATAACAAAGACCAAAATCTAAAAATAGAATAGAACAGAAGCCATATTTGTGTTGGTCATAGAAAAAAAAGCGAGTTTTATGTTGCCTAATCTTTTTGGTGAGTGTTTAGTTGGTATTTTGCAATGCAATATTGATGATTTCATAGCTGAACTGTTGTAGCCTACAATCTTTTTTTAGAAGTAGCAATCTTCATGTGTGATTTTGAAATTAGAAATATGTTTGGTTGAAAGTTGCTTCTCCCGTCTTGCTTTCTTCATCGACATAAAAATACTTTGTTGTTTTTTGATATTGGTTACTTGTTTGTTAATACAATATTACAATTTGGTATCTTAATTAGGTATTTCAGTCCACTATTCTCCTTTTTTCATGGCTTCTAGTAGCGGTGTTGAATAAGAAAATCTAGAAAAACCATTATGGAAATATGTGGTGAAGAAAAAAAAATAGCGGGTGGTGGAAACTGAGTTTGAGTGTAGTTTTTGCCATAGCTCATTCAGAGGTTCTTACACTAGGGTAAGGGCACACCTGTTGAAATTGCCAGGCAAGAGAATTCGAGTTTGTGGTGACATTCCATCCTCAAAGGTGACAGAACTTAAAAAAATTGACAATGAAGCTACATTGTTGATTGAAAATTCCAAGGCAAGACCTGTCCCTCTTCCACCCTTATCTAGTCAATCTCAAAATTTCTCAACTGGTGAAGCATCATGTACTAGTAGTTTTGATTCAAGAAAGAGGAGGGAAACATCGAGACCTATAGATGATGCTTTCAACATGCAAGCTAGAGAAAATTTAGATCTTGAGATTGCTAGAATGTTTTACTCTTCAGGATTGCCTTTTCATCTTGCAAGGAATCCTCATTTCATCAAAGCTTTCTCTTTTGCCGCTAATAATTATATTAGTGGTTATGTTCCTCCAGGCTACAACAAGTTAAGAACGACTTTACTTAACAAAGAAAGAGAACATGTTGAGAAGCTTCTTCAACCTATAAGGAATACATGGAATAAAAAAGGAGTGAGCATTGTAAGTGATGGGTGAAGTGATCCATAAAGAAGACCTCTTCTCAACTTTATGGCTGTGACTGAAAGTGGGTCAATGTTTCTGAAAGCAATTAATTGCTTCGATAATATCAAGGACAAGGATTTTATAGCCAAGCAAATGAGAGATGTGATTATGGAAGTTGGTTTTTATAATGTCGTGCAAATTGTGACGGACAACGTACCAGTTTGTAGGGTAGCTGGTTTAGTGATTGAGGCGGAGTTTCCAACTGTTTTTTGGACTCCTTGTGTTGTCCACACTCTTAACTTTGCTTTGAAGAGCATTTATACGGCTAAGAATACAGAAAGGAACAATCTTGTGTATCAAGAATGTTCTTGGATTTCACAAATTGCTGACGATGTTTCTTTTATTAAGAACTTCATTGTTAATCACCATATGAGGTTGTCCATCTTTAATGAGTTTGTTTCATTGAAGTTACTTAATGTTGCACCTACTCGATTTGCCTATACAATAGTGATGTTGAAGCTGTTTAAACTTCTCAAACATAGGCTCCAAGAGATGGTGATAAGTGAAAAAAGGTCTGTTTATAAGGAAGATGATGTTGGCAAAGTTGAATTTGTCAAAGAGAAGCTACTTAGTGACAGTTGGTGGTAAAAGATATATTTCTTTCTTTCTTTCACCAATCCTATCTATGATGTTTTAAAAAGAATGAATACGGATGCATCTACTCTCCATTTGGTGTATTAGATGTGGGATTCCATTATTGAAAAAGTAAGAAAGGCCATATATCTTTTTACTGAGTGATAGTTAGTGGCAAAAGATAGATTTCATTCTTTCTTTCACCAATCCTATCTATGTGTTAGTACTGTGCCCTAGGCCAATGGTCATATGTGACATTTTTACTAACATTCTAACTTATTAATAATATAGTATAAGGTATTTGTTTATAGATGCATGTATATTGTTTATGTAATGTGATTTACATTCTACAAATAGTATTAGGCTTATGTCATCAAGTGTATGACTTGATAGTAAAACCATAAGCATTATAATACTATTCTAAATTGTCCCTGGTCGATCATTATGGGTGGAGAAACAATAAATTAAGGCTAGTATGTGTTCTGATTGATGATCACGTTTTACTGATCATAGTTAAGAGTTATCAAATCAGATATATAGATATACTTTAGAGAACATATATTGGACTTACCCATAGAGAGAACACTACATGGTTTTATGTCATTAGTGATTCAGTATGGTTTGACTTTAGTCCTTTGACCTGAAG
>JANZXP010000196.1:38223265-38236625 GCA_027576715.1 Erythroxylum flavicans
TACATTTATTATTCTTATTGCTAATTTAATATTCCTTCTTAATATTAATAATTTGTTATGACTATTAATTACAATTAGTCTTCTTATATTATTCTTTTATTTAATTATTTTGCATTATGATAATTATCAACTAACTTATAGTCTTATTATTAATAACTTTCTTATACATTAAATTAATAAATATAGTATAATTAGATTCTTTATTATTGCTATAATGTTGTTCTTAATATTAATAATGATTAATGAGGATAAAATAACGTTTTTATACTCATCGTAAAAGAGGTTTAAACTGGAATAGTAGAAATGTTAACAAAAATCAGAAGTGAAAAACTCACGGGCGTGACACATATTACTCACGCCCATGACTGATCATAATTATTATATATTAAATAATTATAACAAGATAATTATTAATCATAAGTAATTTCATCATAATTATACAAATAAATGTAACAATAAAATCCATTACAATAAAAAAATTTCATAATAACATTATCCTATTCACAGTAACTACATATTTAATAGTAATAATTATTAATTTAAAGAATAATAACTTTAATAGAAATAATAATAATAATAATAATAATAATTATTATTATATTAATAATACTGAAAATAATAATAATAATAATTATTATTATTATATTAATAATATTGATGATGATGATGACGACGACGACGACGATGATGATAATAATAATAATAATAATAATAATTATTATTATTATATGAATAATTATTAATATTAATTACTATTATTTTATTTTCCTTCTTAAGATTAATAATTATTTTATTATTAATTACTATTATTTTCCTTAAATTTTACTTATAATTTCATTGTTTTGAATTATGATGGTTATCAACTTACTAATATTCTTATTATTAATAAATTTTTTGTTAATAATAATGAAGATAAATTTATTATTCTTTTATTTTTTATTAGGTTAAGTTTATTAATTAAATTAAATATTATTATTAAATTCCTAATTATTATTAATGTTGTTCTTAATAATAATGAGGATAAAATAACTTTGTTACACTCATCAAACCGGAATAGTAGAAGTTTTAACAAATATCCAAAAGTGACAACGGCACCGGCGTGACACAAATTAGTCACGCTTGTGACAATTCGCCATTATAATAATAAATATATATAAAAAATTAAATATTTAATAATTATTAGAAGATAATTAATAATCATAAGGAATTTTATTACAATTATACTAATAAATGTAACACTAAAATCCATTACAATGAAAAAAATTTAATAATCATAATTATTAATTTAAAAAATAATAAATTTAATTATTGTAAGGAATTTAATAAAAAATAATATAACAAAAAATAAAAATAAAAAATAAAAAAATAAATTTAATAATTATAAAATGTATTTAATAAAAATTAATAAATTTAATATATAATAGCTATATATAGTTCAGCAAAAATATAATAATAATAATAATAATAATAATAGTCAAAAATAATATCAAAAACAACATTAATAAGAATAGTAAAATTAATTACTGTAACAATAATTAAAATATTCGGCTCAGCTGCGTGGCTTATATAATTAATTATATAATAATAATTATAACAATAATTAATTATACAATAATATCATAAGCATTATAATAAAAATATTCCAAATAAATTTAATTAAGAAAAAATTTAACAATAAGGATTTATTAAAATAATAGAAATAATTTTAATAATAATAACGAACAATAATATTAATATTATTTTAAATTATTATAACCGGATATGCGCTTATGCCTCTCTTCGGTTCAGCTGCGTGGCTTCTTACTTAATATATTGAGGTGAGAATCTGAGTTATCCTTGATTTGTTTAATCCAACGATGACGTATCGCACGCAGCTTAAAGTTAGTACAGCGTTAGCAGAGCAGAGGATCTCAATCCTTCCGCAGGTGGGTATTGCCTTTTCATATTCTCTAGTTAAATGTCGTAAGTTGAAAATTGACAACGGCGGACTGATTAGAAAATGAGCCAAAAGTACCTGGGAATCACTCTCTTGACGTCTGCCAAGCATTGGGCTATTGGGTACTTTGAGAACTGTGTCAATGTACCAAATTTACAGTATTAGTAAGTCCTCTTTCATCTGGCCTATTAGCTCAGTTGGTTAGAGCGTCGTGCTAATAACGCGAAGGTCGCAGGTTCGAGACCTGCATGGGCCAAAGTTTTCTTTTAGGTGTTTTTCATAACCCCAAGTTACGTTTTCTTTGCTAAAAAGGAAACATCAGATCTTGCTATTTAAGGAGAGACAGGAAAGGACGAAGAGCTGAAATTATATGAGGAAAGTCCATTGGCCAGCTTTTGCTTCTATTTCCTGTAACCAAATGTTTCTGCAAACAAGACTTCCTTATTCTATGGTTTTTCTGATATAATGAAACCAGAAACGATTGGAAAAGATACTTCTTCGTCTTGGAAAATGAATTGTTTGAAACGAAACAACATAAGCAATTGTCAACAAAAATGGAGGGTGGAAAAAAAAAGAAAGATGAACCGTTGATTTGTACCTTAATAACTGGCAAGGAGACTCTAGGCCTGAAGGAACCTCCAACAAACCATCTTTAGCAGAAAATGACCTATAAACAGGTCCTGCTGATGGTTTTCCTTCACTTGCAGGCATTGATTCTTCAACCTTCACTATGTAACTCATTGCCAATGTCAAAAGAAATTACAAGAACTGAAGTGGCAGTTCAAGAATTGCTGGTCGACTACTTCACGAAACAAAAAGGCTTGTCCGCTTTATGGTAGAGAAGAAAGAGAGATAGATGTAGATGGGAGACTTGTACTGTAGAGATTGGTGGGAGAGTTAGTTGAGCTGAAGCAATAAATTCTAAGGAGGCAAGACGTCTGAGCAAGTTTCACAGTGGGTGTTTATGAGCTCGTGGCCTGTCTTCCTTCTTTCCCCGTATATATCCAAAGCAACCCAAGCCGCCCTATTTTATTAACCGCGCTAGCTTATCCTCTTGCGTTCAGTCTTAACATGTGCTCGGTGCTCCTGAACACACATTTTTATATTAGATTTCACTACTAGTTTCTTTTTTAAATTTCACAACCTAATTTCATTACTCGTCAAATAAATATTTTATCAACTATTGATAAAAATTGTATTCAACTATTCAATAATAAATATTGTAATACTGTTTAATAGATATTTTAAAAACTTAAATTATTTTAAAATATAACAATTCAATAATAAATATTGTAATACTGTTTAATAGATATTTTAAAAACTTAAATTATTTTAAAATATAACAAAATTTTAAAATTAAATTACAATTTTATTATAAAAACTAAGATTTTATCTATTTCAATAAATATATATTATTTTAATGAAAAATTGAATTATTTAAAAATATCATTTTTAATTTTGTATTTATATAAAAGTTTATTGATAAAATGTCATTAATTTATAACAAATGAACGTTATTAATCAATTTATTACTATAATAAAGAGTTAGAAGATATTCATTGTGATTAATTATAAAATGATAAATGAATTAATAATTTTACATATTAAATAAATACAATTTTTATTAATAAATATTTTATTAAATAGTATTACATGATATATATGAGATTTATAGGTTATTTTCTCATTGTATGTTTGATATTTTAAAACAATTAGTATTTATTAATAAATATTTGATTATAAATGAAATTAATTACTCATCTAATTAATATAATTGATTCATTCTCATGCTATTATTATTAATAAAACAAGTTTTTAATTAACTTGATTTTTGTTGACCATACAGTTTCCCTGTAAAGAAATTTGATTTTAATGTTTAACCAATCAAAGGAAAGATCAATCAACAATGAAGAAGAAGAACGATCAAAATGATAGTCAAAATCAATAAGCGTTGACAGAACTTAATATGGGACACCAACCTTATGAATGGACCACTTGAAATTTGATTAAGCAACGTATGACTACATAAGAATCCGTAATTGGTGGAGACTAAAAGCCATCTTTTTAGGTTAAGCATGATAGTGAAATTAAAACCTGATATCATTGTCTGTAATGGCTACGGTGAGTCGCAATGGCAAGCAACAAAACTGAACTGTGAAAGTTTTCTCCAAGCCTCGCTTCTTGTTCTAGACTTTGTTTGCTAGTAGTATGACTGGCTGACTTCATTAGAGTTTGCTTTCGTGTTTCGTGGGCACTTAGTGGTTACTCTTAACAACGAAGGTGTCTTCACACGTGAACTCCTCACCTGTTGAAGACAAAAACCTAGCTAACGTTTGGGTTGGTCCCTATGGCCCAAGTTCAGTTTTATTATTTTTCTGGTTTCTTATTTTTTCTTTATTTACTCAAATACTAGAATATTCTTTTGTTAGTCTGTTACAACGACAGAGCCTATAAAAGGCACAACAATCATTAATAAAAATTGAGCTGGAAATATTTTTCTTCAACACTCTTGCATTTTTGTCATGGTATCAGAGCCACATTTTTGGCTCATCTTCTTTCTGTAATGATATTCTTGGACCTTCTTTATTTCTTCATCTTCTTTACTTCATCATCCTTCTTGTTTCCTACATTATGTCCGACCCCTCTTATGCCAGCATCACTGCAAATCAAGGGAATCACAATCAAAATACCTTAAGACCAAAAGATCATCCAATAAGCCCCTACTATCTACACCCCAATGAAAATCCTTCCATAATCCTAGTCTCAACCCTTTTGACAGGAACCAATTATCATTCATGGGCACGATCAATTCAGATGGCCCTATTATCCAAAAACAAGCTTAAATTCATTGATGGAACCATTTCAATGCCTGAGAAAGACGATCCTCTTTTTATCTGTTGGGAAAGGTGTAACACTATGGTGCTCTCCTGGCTTTTACGATCTGTGACAGACTCAATAGCACAAAGTGTCATTTGGTTTGACTCTATAGCAGATCTATGGAAGGACTTGGAAGGGAGATTTTCACAAGCAGACTCATTTAGAATTTCAGGTTTGTAAGAAGAAATCTATAGCTTTCGGCAAGGATCACTTTCAGTCTCAGAATACTATATTCATCTCAAGATGCTCTGGGATGAGTTCAATCTCAGACCATTACCCAAGCGCAAATGTGAACCTCAATGTTCTTGTGATTTTTTAACTACCACAAAAAACTATCAGGACAGTGATTGTGTAATCAGGTTTCTTAGAGGCCTAAATGAATCTTATTCTATTGTGAAGTCACACATCATGATAATGAAACCCCTGCCTAATATCAAAAAGGTTTTTGCCATGGTTGCTCAACATGAAAGACAGCTAAATATTTCCTTACAAAATACGATGTCTACCCCCAAAATTAAACCTCAAGCATTTTATGCAAAGACAGACACTATAAAATTCAGTCAACAATCAAAACAATCTATATGCACATTCTGTGGTAATATTGGACACATTGAGTCCAAGTGTTATCGCAAACATGGTTTCCACCTAATTTCTACACAACCAACTGAAACCACTATTATGCCAAAGATCACAACCCAAACAAATTTAAAGCAATCAACCATGTTGAGACTAACCTGGATACTCTCCCCTCTGAGATGGATTCCCAATCAGTCAATATAGAAGTCTCCTAAGACACCTCTATGTATAGCTTGAATGGTGAACAGTATAGTCAACTAATGCAGCTGCTGCAAATAGAAGAATCAAAAGGAAAAGGACTTATCACTGCTCAGGTCAATACCATTTCCAGTCATACACAAGGTACACACAAACCTATGCTATCTTCTAATCCTTGGTCATTCACATGGATCGTTGATTCTGGAGCTACAGATCACCTCATCTGCTCTTTGGATCTTTTTACAACCTGCAAAGTAGTAAACAATTTAAATGTCAGATTACCAAATGGAGCTTTTGTGTCGGTAACACATATGAGAACTGTTAAAATCTCCTCTCTCACTCTTACTGATGTTCTATTTGTGCCTAACTTTTCTTTTAACCTAAACTCTATCAACAAACTCACTACCTCTGGTTCTTTTCAACTGACCTTCACATCTACCTTATGCTCCATTCAGGACACCAATTCAATGAGGACGATTGGTTTTGCTCGGCAAATCCATGGACTTTATCATCTTTTTCCATCCACTCAGGACCTCAGTCATCTTGTTTGCAGTACCACCACACATCTAGAATATCTTTGGCATAAGAGATTAGGCAACTTATCTAATCAAAGATTGCAAAGTCTATCTAAGATTGACCCTTCTGTAATTTTTCACTTTGTTGAATAATGTGATATTTTTCACTTCGCAAAACAAAGAAAATTACCCTTTTCTTCTAGTAAATCTATTGTCTTTGCTTGTTTTGACATAATTCATTTTGATATATGGGGTCCCTATCACACACCCTCCCATCTTGGTTACAAATTTTTTTTTACTATCGTGGATGATCACAGTAGAATGACCTGGGTCTATATGATGAGGCAGAAACTTGAAACTAGACAACTTTTACAGGGATTTTGTACTTATGTTGAGAGGCAATTTGACAAGAAAATTAAATGCATCTGAACTGATAATGGGGTTGAATTTGCAATGACAAGTTTCTATCAAGGAAAGGGAATTCGACATGAAACATCTTGTGTGGAAACACCACAACAAAATAGGATAGTGGAGAGGAAGCATCAGCATATTCTCAATGTTGTCAGGGCACTAAAACTACAAGCTCACCTTCCTACAAAATTTTGGGCTGATTGTATTCTTCATGCTGTCTACTTAATAAACCGAGTTCCTACTCCACTGTTATCCTACAAAACACCATATTCTATCCTGTTTAACACTAATCCTAACTTACAACTTTTGGAAGTTTTTGTTTGTCTCAGTTTTGCTTCTACAAAAGAAGCCAACAGAGGCAAGTTTGACCCTAGAGCAAGAAAATGTGTGTTTCTTGGTTTTGCTACAGGTACTAAAGGTTACAAGCTATTCGACCTAAGTGCCAAACAGTTTTTTATGACTAGAGATGTTATCTTCTATGAAGACAATTTCTCCTTCCTCATAACCCCTCCAGAACAGATTCTACCCCCTTCTAATTTACCTAGTTTCTCCTCTCCTACATCCACTGACCTATCATCTTTAGATTTCCCTATTTTTTTCTCATGAACAAACCATTTCTTCCCCTCCTCCCCCTTCTTCCCTTACCAGCCCTGTTCCTCCTCCATCACCACCTTCTCAACCACTTCGTCGCTCCACTAGATCCACTTATCCACCTTCCTACCTAACCGACTATGATTGCCCCATACTTCCCCACACCTCCCTTCATTCCCTTTCCTCTGTTTTATCCTATGCCTACCTTTCCCCCCGGCACCAAGCCTTCTCAGCTAGCCTACTTTCTCTAAAAGAACCTACATCCTACACCCAAGCAATTCAGCACAAGGAATGGAGAGATGCAATGACTGATGAATTAAATGCACTGAAAGAAAACCATACTTGGGAACTTACCTTTCTGCCTCCAGGTAAAACAACTGTCGCCTCCAATTGGGTAAAAAAATATAAATTTAATGCTGGTTGATCCTTTCAACGTTGCAAAAGCAGAGTTGTTGCAAAGGGCTTCACACAACAGGAAGGGCTTGACTACACTGATCCTTTTGCTCCTGTGGTAAAGTCAACCACCATTCGAGTTCTTCTGGCTCTTGTTGCTTCCAACCAATGGTTTCTACATCAGTTAGATATTAATAATGCATTTTTACATAGGGATTTAAATGAAGAAGTTTACATGACTCCACCTGATGGTTTGACGTTACCTCATCCTGAGATGGTCTGCCGCCTTCGGAAGAGTCTCTATGGCCTGAAGCAAGCAAGTCGGCAATGGCACTTCAAGCTCACCTCAGCCTTACTATCTGATGGCTTCCTCCAAGCTCATTCTGACCACTCTGTGTTCACCAAGAAGATTCATGATGACTTCATTATTCTCCTAGTGTATGTTGACGATGTGCTCTTGTCCAGCAACTCCATCATACTCATTCAATCCACCAAACAATTTCTGGATCGTGCTTTCAAGATCAAAGACCTTGGTCCCGCCAAATATTTTCTAGGTCTTGAACTCACTCACTCCTCTTCCGGGATCAACCTTTGCCAACACAAATACACCCTGGATTTCCTTCAAGACTCGGGCTTTCTCTACTGTAAACTTGCATCAACATTAATGACAACCAATCTTCGGTTATCTACAGAAGGACCCTTCCTTTCCGACGCTACTAGTTATCGATGTCTAATTGGGAAGTTGATTTACCTCAATACCACGAGACCCGACATCTATTTCACTGTCCAGTAACTCTCGCAGTTTCTGTCCCGACCGATAACCTCCCACATGCAAGATGCTCATTGGGTTATTCGCTACCTCAAGGGTTCCCCAGGCCAAGGATTACTCTTTCGTGCTACTACCTCCTTACAGCTTCAAGCCTTTTCTAACTCCGATTGGGGTAGCTGTCCGAACTCCTGCAAATCTCTCACCGGTTATTATGTCTTCCTTGGTGACTCCCTAGTCTCCTGGACGTCCAAGAAACAGTATACCGTCTCCTGCAGCTCTGCTAAAGCCGAGTATCGCGCTCTTGCCACAACCATCTGTGAGCTCCAATGGGTCTATTTTCTTCTCCGCAACCTTGCATCAATCACCCACGCCCCTCTTATCTCTATTGTGACAACCAGTCAGCAATTCACATCGCCGAAAACCCCATCGTCCATGAGCGCACTAAACATATTGAGCTCGAATGTCATCTCGTTCGCGACATGGTTACAGACGGCGTCATTCATCTTCTCCTGGTGTCCTCCGGTGCTCAACTGGCTAACATCTTCACTAAGGCGCTACAACAACCGTCTTTCCACTCCTTGCTCTCCAAGCTATGCCTTATACACAATGTATACAGTCCAGCTTGCGGCGACGTATTGACAACGACGGTGTCTCTACATGTGGACTCGTCACATGTTGAAGACTCAACCTAGCTAACGTTTGGGCTGGTCGGGGTCACCCTTTCCCCATGTTTCAATATGGTATAGACCAAACCTATATCCCATAGTCCAACCTCTAACACCTATGGCCCAACGTCCAGTTTTATTATTATTATTTTGGTTTCTTATTTTTTATTTGCTCAAATACTAGAATATTTTTCTGTTAGTCTGTTACAACAAACAGAGCCTATAAAAGGCACATCGTTCATTAATAAAATTTAGCTGGAAATATTTTTCTTCAACACTCTTGTATTTTCATCACAAATGCTTTCTTTAAGTAAGAGCTTTATCTACTCTCTCCTTCTTCCTTTCTTAGTTCTTTGTCAATAATGCAAGAACGTATGTTTCGTTGATATCTGTTAACTATTTTTTAACTAAAGAGAGAGGGAAGGGTTTTATTAATTAACTCTAATGATTCTAATTTTCATTACAAGCTCAATAACTATTATTTTGGATCCACTTCATATTAGAATTTAATAAAATAATATGGTTTACACTTTATAATTATTAAATTAATCTAACAAAACAAACAATGGATATAATTGGTTCTTGATCATCCTTCCAAATCAAATGCACGTCCTGGGAGATGAAAGCATAACACATTTGTTAAAAGAATACTCAATTATATGAAATTAGGATGAAAGATTCTATTTCTTTTATAGAGTTAAGTTATGAGCATAATAGACAATATTATCATTTTAATCCTTAATGTAATTTATTCTTTATTGTAATTATATCTGCATTATCGACATCCAAATAATCAAACAGGACTAGGAAAAGTTCCATTTCCCATCAGTCTTAATACTATAACAAAGTTGATTTTTAGATACAAAAACTAAAAAACGTCGCATATAAATTTTAGCTATGCTCCTGTCTCGTGGCATGACATGTCACCAAATCCCTGTAGTTAAAAATTATAGGTGACGCTTTCAGAAATCGTAACCAATAATTTTTGACTTTTTTTCATAGATAAAAATTTTTAGTTATGTTTTTCGAAATGTAGCTAAACATTTTTAGCTATATTTCTGGAAACGTAATCAAATATTTTTAGTTACGTTTTTAACTATTTTATGGAAGTGCTAACTTAACCTGCCAAATAATATTACGTTTTAAGATCTATGAAAATATACTTAATTTTTATCTTGTAAGATGAAATGTTATTTTGATGTATTTGGACATGTCACTAAATAAAATTTAAATTTTCTTCGAGAATATTCCTCAACAATTTAAGTTCGTACGATAAATTGGTGAAACTTTCATGGTGATTATTCTTAACACGGGCTTTTTTTATTACAATAGGCTACAATTTAAAAAAAATTGTAACCAAATGGTAACTTTTAGTTAATTTGAATTCATATCCAAAGAGATTATGGTGTAACTATTACACTGACAACATAGATATTAGAGAACAGTAAATTGGCTTCGTTTTCAAAATTCCACTTATTCACGTTTCATACAGTAACCAAGACGGGTATTTTAATGTATAAAAGGCTGTAAATGCATCATCATAAACGTCGTTCCTTAAACAAGCAAACTTATTTAGGTTGCTTGATATTATATTAAATTTCAGATGCAAAATTGAGTTGGAGAAAAGCCTTGCTTAAATTCCATTCATGATTTTAAATATGTAGAATATGTCAGGATAAGCATAACCCTTCTCAGAAGGACAAAAGTGAAGGCCCTGAAGATCATCACATTCATATTTCAGTATTAAAGGCTGTGGGTTAATGCTATACAAATAGGATGGACTCTTTTGTTTCCACTTTGGCCTTTTTTTGAATTGAAAACAAAAAAAGAGTGTTTGAGAAAACATATGGTTTATATTTCATGTAAAATTTATTTTAAACAAAGATTATCTAATTTTTAAATATAAATTTATATCCAACCTCTTGTAATTTGAACCTTTTTTTTACTCTAATTCTTAATTTTTTAAAACTATCATTTATCTTATCAAATTATATTTTTTTATCAAAAGCCTTAATTTTCTTAATTATTAAAATTCATACAATTTCTTATAAATTAAGATTTGTATTATTATGAATTTTTTATGATTTTATGTCTATTCTTTATCATTTTTATTTTTATAATCACAAATTTATAACTTTGTTTTAGTCTTATAATTATTTCATTTTTATATATAGACAATTTTATTTTTAACAAGTATTGCCAAAATCTAAATAATACAGACAGTGATATCTAATAAAATATTCAATCTTTTTCTTGAGTTGACTTGAATGGCGAGCTCGATATCTCCTCTTGAGGTGGTTTTTTATCATTCGGATTCTGATCACCATACTCTGAAAAATCTCCGACCTGCTCACCAGAGAATTCTGTTTGGATAGAACGCACCGATGGACTTGTTTCTTTCTTTAAGCTGAACTTGTTGATCATTCGCTTGGTTTCGTACTATAGGATGCGAAGACAAGTCCCTGTTATAGAAGTTCCAAAACAATGCAACAGCCGTTTGCCTTAATGACCTGGAATCGGGTGACGTTATGAGATGCCATTGTTCATAGATAAACATGATTAAGTATATCAGGAGAGCCAAAACTGAAACTCCACCAGTAATCAAGAAAAGACCCCAAAAGCTTTCGATACCGAGGCTGTTGGAAGAAATAGAGGTGCTTGGATCAGGGCAACTTGCTTCTTTGCGAAACCATTTTTCTTCTATTTTCTTCATTGTTTCTCCTTCTGTTACGTTTAGAATTGCCCTAGAAACTTCACTTACTAGTGGGGAACCTCTAGGAAACACCTGAAATGGTGATACATATTTTTGAAAACGCGCATCTGAAAACGAAATGCTACACAAGAGAAGGGAGTAGAACTTACAAAGCCGAAGCCATCGGTTTTAAAAGTAGGCTCCACGGTTGTATATTCGGAGCAATGGTTTGACAGAAAAAATTTTAAGTATGGTACTTCGTCGAATGCTGCAACTATACCACCATTGCCACTTCCTTTTGTGAACAGTGTCTCCAATTTCTTGGGAGAATCGAAAGCCAAGAGCTTGGATTGATTGAAACCGAGGTCTTTCAATAGTCCCAAAACGAATGAGCCCTCATTGTAGCCAACATAAGCACCATTCCTGATAAGCTCCTTCACATCAGTAACTGTGGGCTGGAGCTTTTGGACTGTTAGTAGACTTGTTAAACTGGCTGTGTAACTTTGTACCAGAATCAACACAACGAAACACCATATTACTATCACGATTCTTGACAAATTGCTACGTAGTCTCTCCCCTGTATAACACCCAAGATGATACATTAATGCATATTAATTCAAGAGGAAGAATGATGAGTTTGAGTTAAGCTATGATTAATGCTGCAATAACTCATCAAAATTTTCAATATTATTTCAAAGATTGAAGGGAAATTACTGTGTGCGAAAACCATGGTGGAGAAGGAAAACCAGAAACCAGTTCCCACTTGATACAGAGGAGGCCCTTGGAATTCTTCGTTTATTCTATGCTCAAGCACCCAGATCACGAATCCAGTAAATACAAAGAAGCAAAAGCAAGAGACCCAAAGATCCCAAGTCAAAGGCTTCAAGAAAACCCATGCATTTTTGCTCTTGTCGTCTTTTACAGGAACGATCATTGATACTCCGGACTCTGTGTAAGGGAGTGTAAAGTCGACATAATTGGACCTGTTTAATCTAATTGTCACATCTCCTACTACAGCATCATAATTCTGTTGACTCAAATGCCAAAAAAATGTTGTTAGAGAAAGAAATGAAATGTGTAGCCAAAGCCTAAAGATTTGACATTTTAGTGAGATATCAAAACAAAAGTATGGTGGAGCTTTGGTGCTTTACCCCAATGTATACTTGATCAACCAATTCATCGTAAGTTTTGTTTCCAGAGATCTCGAAAGGGAAGTAATCGAATGGCAATCCACAAGGCAACATGCTCACTACGGCTTCAAAAACATCAATGCAGTAACCTCCAAAATTGAAGGATTTAGTACTAGGGTCTTCAGTCACATTTACAAATTCAGCGAAGCCACCCTTTCCTGGCACTCCTATTCTCAACCTTTTCCCTTTTGGTGGAATCTCACAACTATTGGAAATAGAAGTTACTTCTCCTGGCCATATAATAGGTGCAAGACTGGACTTAGATGCAAAATATGCACTTGTACTGCTGTTTATTGGAGTAGTCAACTTTCTGATAAGTCCATTTTCTGCTGTCCAAAATCCAATCCCTCTAGCTCCATCTCCATGCACATTAATTATCTGGCAAGGCGATGACTCTAGCTGCCCATTAACAAAGCTAAACTCTCCTGAGAGGCCTTTGAAACTGATTTCTGACAATGCTTGAAGAAGGCTCGGACCAGACAGAGACACTCCCAAATTTTCAAGATCAGTTGAATTTCTAGAAACATTTGGCTTTTGGAAGCCTAGG
>JANZXP010000196.1:38254034-38287708 GCA_027576715.1 Erythroxylum flavicans
TTACAATTAAAAGAATAGTGATTTGCCACATGTCATCTCCTTATAGGTTCACTTAGGTTTTTCTCATTCAATTTGTCCATTCAACTCTAATTTCTACTCTAATTGTCTCCAATTTTCAATGACATATGTCATTAAATCCCAAAGTCATAAATAAAAATTTTCACTGCCATTTGACTCTTAATTCTACTACTATTTGTCAATTATCTTGCCACTTGGCATTTTTCCTAATCCAAATTTTTACCCAAAATTTCAGAAAATTTTCTAAAATTCTTCAAAAATTCTAAATTACTAAATACACTCTCCAAATCAATTTTTCAACATATAAAAACCAAAATTCTCCACAAAATCATATTCACAATTTAATTATAAATTAATTATACTTGGAATGTCTATGAATGCATGTACACTTATTTTCATGTGCAAAAATTCAATATTCATGAATATGAGCATATCATATAATGCATGAGCATGAAATGTAATTTTCTAATTTCTTACTAATCTCTCATAATTACTATTCTAGCCTCAACATAGGGAACGGGATGTTACAAAACACACGCAAGAAGATGGTAAATTATGTATGACTTAAAAATTTTGCAAGTTATTATCAATTAGTGTAGACGATAAGAACCTCCTAATTTCAATAGGAAGATCTGTAAATAAAAAGAGCCTGTTAAAATTTAAAATGAAAGGAGTCTATTAATGTTTAAAATGAAAGAAGTCTACTAACGTTCAAAGTGAAAGGAGCCTGTTAACGTTCAAAATGAAAGGAGCCTGTAAAAGTTTAAAACAAAAGAAACCTCTTGCAATATTAAAATAGAAATAGCCTATTCTAAAAATGAAGGAGCCTCTTATAAATTGAACACAAATACTATAATGAAGAAATTTAAAAGTTATGAAGAGAGAAAGAATGACATTGTCGATTTATACTTGTTTGGCTTATAACGAAGCCTATGTACAGTCCCTAAGTATCTAAATTGAGTATTTCACTATAAAACTCCAAGTAGTAAATTTTGACGAGCCTCTCTAAGCTCACAAGTACATATTTTTCAAGGTTCTTCAACCTTCCACACTCGTAGTGTTTAACAGGCCTTTACAAGCTCTCAACAAAAAATGAATATAGGTTTGCTTAATGTAAGCTTCAATGAATAATAATCTATCTCAATAGAGTATTTTCACTTTCTAAGGCACAAGGAGTTTGATAAAGATATGACTTTTGAGAATATTGATGCTGCTAAAGTATTTCAAAATTTTGACTTGTTCGCAAATGTAATGGCTCTTCCTTAAATAGACATTTTCTTCAACTAGTCGTTGCTCCACTTATAATTTGAATTGACTTTGAATTTAACGAATCTTCGATATCATCTTTATTAGAATCTACCAATATTTAGATGTTAAGAGAAAAGTTTTGATAATATCTCGGAGCTATTGTGGAATCATTTCTAATAAATAAGGAAGTTCATTAAGAAGGTTCTTGCAAGAAAGAAAACATTTATCCTATGATTTTATGTCCTTTTAAGAATTATATCGTTACCTATAAAAGTAAATAAATCAAAATTGAATTTTGAAATATTATATAGTTATCATCAAAATCATTAATAATAAACCTTGAGCTAACATCCCAACTTACTAGAAATTTTTTTTGATTGAATCTTGTTTAAAGGATGACCTCGCGAAGAATCAATATTTTCTGACAACTTGCTGTTTATTGCAACATTCATTCATTGCAACTTACAACCTCTAGTTCTACTTTTACCTCTTTTTTGATGTTGATATTGGAACCTGACAACAAATGGCTAATGATAAGAAAATACGCATTAAACATGTAAATATATATTTGAGCATAAGTCTATTTGTAGGTGTTAAAAATTAACAAACCTGTAGCTCCCACTATACTAATTAAGGTAGAATGAGGTTATTATTAACTTGCTTCGTTGGTGGGTGAGGTCAATTATTGTTGTAGGCTAGGAACTGATTGATCTGGTTTTTGTTGGGTAGGAACAATTTCGATACCTACCACCTTCTTCCTTTTGTTTCTAATAGGTGTCGTTATATTGGATATTTATAACATAACTCAAACATCAACAATATGCATTAACATAACTTAATTATCATCAATCCGCATTAATATAACTCAATTATCAACAATTCATATGAATATAACTCAATCATCAACAATTCATAACATTCAATACAAGTGGACATATTAAGTTTTAATTCAAACAAACAATGAAATTGAGACTGGTAAGAATAAGAAGCACGAAACCAACATAAAAGTAATTATGTACAGATAGTGAGTTTTAAACATACCAAAGTACGTGGCATTGATAGACATCATGAATTGAGAAAGGCTCTTCTCACTTTGACTCCTAAGCTCGTGGAATATTTCACTAATAAGTCTCAATGGAAATGCATCATAGGATTCTATCGTATATACCATCCAAGTGGTTTATAAAATAGATCATCCATAATTATATATGGATTTCTTATGTTTTATTTCTGAAATTATGAATTATAGTTTTCAATTTATCACCATAACATCACCAAGATACATGACATTGTTAGACCATAAGAATACAAAAAGGCTATTCTCGTTGTAACTCCTAGGCTCGTAGAATATTTCACTGACAAGCCTCAACAGAGCTGCATCATGAGTTTCTAACTTATATACCATCCAAGTGGTTTATAAAACAGATCAGAGATCAAACTCATTCTACATGTAGTAAATACTTATGTAATTCATACATCTAGTGATCAATGATTCTAACAATATTCCAACCAATAACATACAAAACCGAGACCCTCCTTGCATTCACACAAATATTTAGACTATTAAAGCAGAACATAAAAACTAAACAAAAGTTGGATGACTTACTTGGATAGATGGACAATCAAAGATGACGAACGACGAATGACAAAGCTGGATTGTTATTGACGCTCTTCAACGCAAAACAAGGTTTGGGAAAAGGATGATTAACACAAAAACAAGGAAGAGGAACCTATAAGAATTAGGCATACACTAACATTACTATATTTGTAAATGTGGAATGTACATTAGTAGAACTCACATATGCATATTCCTACCTTTTCCCTTTGTTCAAATTCATAAGTAATTTAATAAATTAAAAAATTAAGATTAATGGCAATGACCACAACACGTTATAGTTTTTCCTTATGTTATCTAACCATATAATCTCAAATTTAGGGTATATGATATTTTTAATAAGTAAATTAGTAAGTAATGTTCCATCAGCATACTCTTAATGTAAACTTTTATAAGAACAAAAACAATGAAAATTGTTTGGAAAGTAAGATACCGACTTAATGTATCAAATAGTAGTTAGTACTACTATTATTAATACGAATATTTAGACAAGTAAAACAGAAAGAATAACGTCAACTTAACCATTTGTAACAAAAATATTTAACAAATGAACATTTTATACATTTATAAAAACATTAATTACTCTACTTAATATGAAATAAAGAAGAGAAGTAAATTGTATAAGTCAACATAATTATAAAATCAAATTATTTAATAATCCAAATTTTTAGCATCAACCACACTTGCAGATAATAAGATTATTCCTGTAGGACATTAACATCTCTCTAAACCTTTTATTTGATTGTAATTAACAATTCACTCTCCAACACGACAATACTTATGTACTTTTCCTACTTGTGAAATCAAAAACTTGAACTTTCTGTTACCTTAAAATCACAAACAAAATTTGCCATCATAATTAAGAACTTCCAAGTTCAAACCCATTATACAACTACTCTTTATATATATACACTTAATTACCTCTCCTAATTTAACCTCTCAATTTCCACTAAACCCTTCTTATGGAATGGGAAATTGATTACCCTAATCTAGCCCTAATTTTGTAGGCAAAAAGGACCAAATTCAAACAATTCCAATAAAAGCAAAAAAAAAAATCGAATATGTTATAGGTAGTACTCAAACAAGCTTCCTAATCCATTTGAGCAAAACTCAACCCATTCTAGACGCATTCACCATCTCACCATCTTCATTATTATTAGAACACACATTCATTATCAACCAAACCATAATACACACGGTTGAGAACACAAAACTAGCATAATACAAAACCCAAATAAAACAAAGAAAGCAGAACATAAAAACTCAAGTGCAAAAGAGGGACGACTTACCTCGACGAATGACAAACTGGAGACGATGATGAAGACCAAAAAGTTTGAAGAAGATGACGACAGAAGTTGGAAGAAGAAGAAAGCAGAAGGAAACTAACAACGAAAAAACTAAATGAGGGGCTTTATTTTCATGTTTAAAATAACATGAAATGATTTTGTTTGTTTTGAAACAAATGATATCATTCTCGTGTTATATTTAACAACGTTTGAACATTTGGCCATGATTTTTCATAAAAGTCGCCATTGTAGACAGGGTAATATTTTGTGACAATATCATGGAATCATCGCTAAATGTAGACCATTGGTGACGAATTAGTAAAAAACATCGCCAAATAATTGTTCTTTGTGCTAATCTTTGGGGGAAATTTTTGTTGAAGTGATGCTAAAGGAGGTATTTGGTGACAATCAAAATTGTCACCAATTCTTTTCATAGATATATTTTAAAAAAATTTAATATATAATTTCTATAAAATAGTATAAAATATATATATAATAAATAGAGTTTTGTGACACCACATAAAATTGTCAAATCATATATTTTAAAGATGATAAGTAAAAAGTATACATTGATGTAATATAAATTAATTTTGTGTTTTTAGTTTTATAAATTTTTGAAATGACATTCTTGTTACCTAAGTTTATTTTTAGACTTACTAGCATTGTCAATAATATTAAATTTGATTTTTAAAGAATATGATATTAATATTTAATATCATATTTTCATTTTTACTATATTGCAATTATTTTTTAATTATATTGCAACAAATATAATTATATATGGTAATTAATATAATGTTATATAAATGTATAGATAATAATTGTAATTAGTATAATGATTTTTGAATGTACAGATAATAAATAAAATTTCTCATTTCTTATTTATGTAATATATTAGTTTATTTAATCATAATTCTCTATTTGTTATATATAAATTATGTACTGTTATATAAAATTTCTATAATATGTATAGAGTGTAATATATAGGAATAAGATTTGATGACGAATTATAAAAATCATCGCAAAAGTTTCACATTTTTGTTGCCAAAAGTCAAGCCAAAAATACGTTGTTTTATGAAATTGAAAACCTAATTACCCAAACAGAAGACATAAATTGAAAACTTCCTTGCCGAAAGGGTCTCTAGATGCTTCCTAATTAGGGCTGAACCATCAAAGGTGATCTTCTTCTCCAAGTTGGTCAAGTTGCCAGGTATGGGTTCCTTTGTCTTGTTTCTCATCTTTTCTTCTTCTTTTTACCTTTGGTTGTTTTTCCGTAATAGGTAGTTATTAACTTTCTTTTGGAGGAGTCACATATCACTCTCATCCTAGGTGAAAGCTAACATTGAGGTATGAAATTATGTGGTTTTTTTATACTAACTCAGTGTCTTCTGGCTTAATCCAGATTTATGAATATCATGTTTCTCTCTGATATCTAATAAAAAATTTCAAAATAATTAAGATTTTCAATCTTAACATATACATTTATATTTAAAGTTTAAACTATGAAACTTGAATCAAACTAACAAAAGGATAAATAAAAAGTAAAAAAGAGTGAAAAAAGTTTAAGTAAATAATAAAAAATGTACTTAATATTCCATTAGTATCTGTATCTATTTCTTCAAGGAATATCAATAAGTAAGGAATTTATAGAATCACATTGGAGGTTTTCTTGTGAGTGTTTAGCTTTATCAACTTACTGGAACGGTCTTTCATTCTATGAAAGACACCTTAATATTTGAGGATGTTGATTTAACGTCTCTTTAAAAATGAATTGGTGTTTGATATGATGACTGCGTATATATTGGAGAAACTTATAGCTTATTTTTAAAGGACTATTTTTTATAACTTCAATGAGAGCTTGCTTGAGGAACTTTACATATGAACTTCTCGATTATGGGATCATCACCATCATTCATTTTCTTACAACGAGAACATTAAGCTAAATTTATTACCATTATCCTATAATTTGAATTTCATTACACATTTTTGGTGAGGTTATTGAAGTAAACACGTCGTTAATTTCAATTGAAGAAGCTAACCTTAATTTAAACTTGAATTTCAAAAGAAAAAAGGTAAGGGTATAGGGAGCTAACAATATGATATATAATTTTTGATTATTTAGCATCAATTTAAAAAATATGATATTCATAAATCTAGAGAAATATGATATTCAATAGGTTATAAACTCAACTTCAACCAGTTATATTGACTTATTAACGGTGAATGACAAATATAGAATGTGCTTATCCAGGGAATTTTTTTATAGTTTAAAAGTTAAGTTCCGATGATCTTTGCTTTTTATGTGAATATTTTGTTAATTGCATATAAATTTATATAATTTTTCGTTTCCTTATTAAATTGTACACTCTACTTCTATATTGATTATAGAAGATTACTTTTTTTTGTTTCTACTGTCTTTTTAGAACAAAATGTTAACATAAATTCATCACAGAATGTCAACGTGGCGACTAGTTTTTGATGGAGAAAATGAGCTCTAATAGGAGGAATGTGGAAGAATTGTCCCTGATGAAGATCAAATCGATGAAGATCAAATCTCCTCATCAAAGTATAATCACCGCTTGCCTTCAATGGTTGATCTTCTTCTTCAAGGATTTTAGTATCATCCGAATTACCTCTCATTCTTTATTATTTGTATCTCATTTTTTGTTAGGAAGCTATTAGATGAACGTCTGATTTTATATACTATGTGTTGAGTAAAGCTTCCTAGAATCTTAAAGAGAACATAGATGAAAATGGAGGAGGTAGCGATGTCTCAAGCGTCCATATAGGATTAGGGAAAATGGTTGATTTGGAACAGTCGTCGATATAAAAAATTATGTCTGTTCATTGTGATGATGATGGAGTCATTCAATCAGGTATGCATGTGTTCGAATTTGGGTTCCTTACACCATTTGATATAGCTTTTTAATTTCTATACTGTTTGTTCCTTAACTGAAATGCATGGTATGTGTGATTCATCTAATTCAGCGATCTATACTACATCTAGGAAATCATTCACTTTTTCTTCTACTAGTTTAGTTAAAGCCAAAAAATTGTTGGAAGACGGTGTCAATAAACCAACTCCTGGGAGAAGATCTTTCACTGTTTTAATTAATGTCTTCGAACGTGCAAGGTACCTTCTTAGGAATCCAGACATAAGGAACTCCTTTACCTTATTTACTGCGTCTCATGTCACTTGGAATCTAGAAAAATAATTATTTTTTCTTTTCGAAGGAATAGGCGTGAAACGCCATTTATTGCTTTATCTGTAAGAATTGTTAAACTTCTAATTAAAATCTTGTATTACTTACCATATATCAATATTTATTGTTTTTCTGTAAGAATCATATATCATTGTATTACAAACTTCATGTTAAAACTATTTGAAAATTTTGTGACATTACATAAAATTATCAAATCATATAATTTAAAAGAAAAAAAATAAAACTATAAATCAATGTAATATTAATTAATTTTGAGTTTATTGTTTCATACATCATTGAAATGATTTGACATTTTTGTTAAACAATTTTTTTTATACTTTCCAATCATTGTCAATAATATTAAATTAGAATTTTCTCAATATAATATTAAGTCACTAAATGATTAAGTCAAAGTTAATCAATTCATAATTATAAATAAAATAGTTATTTTGTTATTTAAGCTTTTAGCGACAATTTACAAGGTCGTCACCAAAAATCGTCGCCAAAAGATAGCCCTTTGGCGACAAAAACAATAAACCATACATTGCTAAAGGTTTGTAATTAGACGCTTTTGTACCGTGCGTTGCCAAAGGCTTGTAATTAGCGACGCTTTTGTAAAACGGAAAGGCTTTGCAATGTTTTTAAAAATCGTCGCCAAAAACTAACTTTTAGCAAAAAAAAACATAGCAAAAACTCAACTTTGTTGTAGTGTGGTATGCTGATGATCGAATGACATTCCAACTTTCTTCTCCGTTTTCCCTTTCACCTGAAAGGGAGCGATCATTGACTACATCTTTGCGGCCATTCATGACCTTAACATTTGATTCTTCCTTTTTGTTGTTGCTGGCATAGGATAATAATTCGTGTAAGTACTTTGGTTTTCATGGTATATCCAAAGTAACTGATTGAATAGTTGCATAATATGTGATCTTCTGTACCGCACAAGAATTTCTTACTTGATTAACTGTCGTTAATGTTCATTTTTTGTTGGATAATGAGAATAACACAATCTAGCAGCCAATTCAAAGCTGAATTGGTGCAGACAAGCATAGAGGTTAGGCTACTGATGAGTTGTGGGCGGCAGAACCAGACATACCATGCTAGTCGCTGAAGTTACTTTGCCATAAACTGTTGGAACTATTATTCGGTTTTGCTGATCTCTACTGTTTGCTTAAACACTTAGAAATGTTACTCTCTGGCCCAAGTCTCAGTACTAATGTTCTTTTTCTTCCCTACTTGCAATGTAGTCTAAACAAGACATGACTCATGGCAAGTCAACAACCCTTCTTTTTGAAGTATTGGTTCACCTTGCGCATTGATAGCACAAAGATTTCAAAGATTTCTTATCTAGATCCTTTTTATCTTGAAAAATATATAAACAAAAGAACCACTTGCATTCATAAAAAGCGACCTCTTGTGGCCGTCATTGGCCCATCCTCCTCCACTGTGACTCCCGTTTCCTTACCAAACGTCAATGCATCATATTCTTTAGGAAGGTTTTAAAAGAGGTCATTCATTTTCTTGGAAAAGTATTAGGTGTGGTAGCATCACAAGATCGTCCAAGAAGAAGACTACAAAATTATAAACTATCGAAATAAATGTTTTAATGGTATTGTATGCAACTATCTTGGTAATGGGAAGACTTGGGACTCCTTTCTGCCTTTGAAACTTGTTGTGATTGAGACTTTGCCATGTCTTTAAAATTAATTATCAGATGACTCAGTTGGCTGGCTCAAATTGAAACTTTTGCAAACCTTAGAGGAATGCTATCTGACTAACCTAGACGATAGTTTGATAGTGATAGCAATTTGGGTTGCTTTGGTTGTTCAACCGAGTTTTTAAGTAATCCGTAAGGATGGACAAAGTTTTATCTTCATTGTTTGATAACTTTTATAATAAAAGTGTTCCAAAGGTCTACCTAATAGGCCATTATTTTACTTCAAATGTGCGTATCGGACTCAATTTATACCTAAACACTACTTTAGAAAATAGAATGACAAAATTAATGTTTTTGTTTTTTATTTTTTGTGAGTAAATTAAGAGAGTGGTAGCCTTTCCTTAAATTCCATACGTTGCTAATTTATCATATGACTTATCAGTGAAGGATCTTAAAGATTAGAATGGCAAAATTGGCTCAACTTAATCTACTCTAATTTAAAGTCAATTGACTAAATTCGAGTTGAATTAACTTAGAGTCAATTTTGATATGAATAGATAAAGTCAGTTTTGATTTGAATATATTCAAATGAAATTAGTCATTTTGTTTAATAATTGTAGAAGTAATTGATAAAAAATATGTTTTGACTCTCATATTGAACAAGTATGACTTGAATTGTTTGATCTAAGCCCAAAAAATCAAACAATACCTAATTTAATAGTCCTTTCAGGTTCTAAAGATTCTGATGACAAAATTGGCTTAACTTAATCTACTCTAATTAAAGTTAATAGACTAAATTTGAGTTTAATTAACTTAGAGTCAGGTTTGATCTGAAATGATTTGAATAAAATTACATCATTTTGTTCAATAGTTGAACAAATAATTGATAAAATTGATGTTGTCTTGACACTCCTATGATATGACTTAAGTTATTTGGTCATAGCCTATAAATTCATATAACCCCAAATTCATAGGCTTTTCAGGTTTAATACGACTTATTATCAGCCCTATTAGAAATAGTTTTCTAGTAGTATTCAAGTCCTTATAATGCTCTTTATATTGCTTTCAAGAGAAAAAGTTTAATTTGTAAACTTGCAAACATGTACTTAAATATTTGAAAATCTTTTAATTCCAATTTTACTTCATCAATTAAGAAGCCATATAATTGCATCAACTATCATATTGATACAATAAAATAAGATGTTCAATTAATAAGATCTTTTGGGCCAATCATATTGTATTTGGAAACAGAAATGGTGTTAATAGATATTGTTAGTTTTCGCTTTACAGTTTTGGTTGGTTGTAATTTATTGACATAATTATTTAAAGACATGATTCTTTATCTTATATAGATTCAAATGTATATGATATAATCCATGTAAAAAAATGTACAATGCAAATGAAATTATGGTGAAATTATAATTATGAGATTCATATTACATTTATCTATCATCCTTAAATTGTTCCTAATTATTATTCTATTGACACTGGATATTAATAAAATGTAAGAGGTCTTGCACATAAAATTTTAACCACGCTATGTAAAATGGTTTTCAACATTGAGATAGTATAATGCAAGTAGATGTATAGAGTAGACCTAAAAGGTATAGTACCTTGATGAAGTTCCACTCAATTTAGCCTATAAGAAGCATAAACATGGATTACAATTAAAGACATTTGGTATAGTATGATAATTATTATCATTGGAAGAAAAATGATTGCATAATTTTTCTTACTAAAACGAGATATGATATCACATATATTTCTAATTCATACTTTTGAGTATTTGATGCTAAATTTGGATTTAACATTATTATAATATTCAAGACATGATAAAAAATAAATTGTTGAGTAAAAGTAGTTGATTCAAGTTTATGCAGATAGTTTGTATATGTTGGATTAAAGGAGACTTATAATTAGGCTTGGCAAAATTGCCCACCCTAACCCGACCTGACCTGACCCGAAGTCAACACATCCAACCAGAGTTGATCATGCTAAGCTCAGGACTAATGCTAAGCTTACTTATAATCAACATAAGTAACAAGAATACAAAGTAATATAATTGAGACTATCCTTTTATGTCATATTAGCTAAATCAACATAATGAGAATTATAAAGTTATATAAAAGGATATACATAAGTATCGTTTTAATCATGAATCATATTAAACTTATGAAACTTGCTGAGTTGGAGAATAACCAAATTAACCTTTGGTGAAAGGATGATGATAATATTGAATTGTTAAATTTTATATATGTGATATATTAGATGTGGTAACAATTCATAAAAGAATAATACTTGTATTTCATTAAATTTACTAATAACTTTATAAGATATAGTTATATGCATTAAATGAAATATTTATTTAAAATTTTAGAAAGTTCAAATAATTTAAATTTAAGAAGAAATTAGGCATTTAGAATGTGAAAATACTTTGATGAGATTGATGTGGTGAGATGTAAATATTTTGGTTATCAATATGGAATAAGATTCTTTAGTGAATACTTCTATAAATAAATTCCATAATAGTATAATTCTTTGTAAGGAAAAAACACAACATGAGATATTGTATGATGCAATTACCTTTATTAGTTCCACTATAATCAATTAGAACGATTTCATATAAGATATAGAATTGTAAGACTTTAGAAAAGTCAAAGTAAATAATTTTGGGATGTGATGCTTAGTTGAAACACATGATCTAATAAGTTTAGAGTTAAGTAGAATAATAAAAGATTATAAGATATCCAAATGTTGGATACAATTTTACAAATCCCCTTGAACAAACTGTTTGTTTTAATGAATACTTATAAGAGAATTATTCTCAATATAAATAATGGGAGTAAGATAAAATTTGAAACGTTCAAGTCTCATGACAATAGATCCAATTAAAATTATTGCCTTTATTGATATATTTATCATATAATTGAAAGGTAATTAGAGATTAAAAAATTCACTTTTATGATGAATTCAAAGAGTGTGTATTGAAGATGATTGTGAAATTTATTATGTTTTTAAAAAGGTTAATGAGAGTCCAGTTATCTTCTTTGGTGGGAGTATGTAGAGGTATATTACTTATGAAGAATAATAATTCATATTTTCAATTATTGCATTTATGATTGTCTAAGAACAACTCTTATTGGATATGAAAATGTAATAACTTAATTTTGATAATTAAGTCTATATAGATATAGATACAGAAGTTGTTTTCGTATTCTGAGTCCAAATATATAGATTAATGTACCAAAGGTATTTTGTATTTAAGATATCTAATAATTGTGAAGTATTAAAGATATCTATTATTATATGTATGAGTTAATATTTGAGTTCAAGGTTATTTGGATATTAACTTTAGAAATAAATCCTAGTTAAAGTATATTTTACTTAGAATAATATTATTTTAAGATTGGAAAGGTTCTTATACAACATTAATTGCTAATCAAGCCGTAATATATTTTTCATTCACTACAAGAAAATCACAAATTATCGAGATTGGAAAGGTTCTTATACAACATTAATTGCTAATCAAGCCGTATATTTTTCATTCACTACAAGAAAATCACAAATTATCGACGGAACATTACCGATAGAAACAAGATTATAGTAAATTAGCGACAGAAATTGATTTTTCTTCAGTAATATTGTTGGAAAAATGGTATTTTGTGACAGACAAAATATCCATCGGTAAAGGCGGAGGGAAACTGTCCTAGTTATTTTACTAACAAAATATAGTGACAGAAGGATGATGGCTGTCGGTAAAGTAGGCGGCAATGGTTGGCAGCAAAAATAAGCATCGAGGTGTATCGACGAAAGCAATGTCCATTGATAATTTATGAACGGAACTATTATTCCATCTATAAAATTAAATTAAACGTCGTCGTTTGCTTTGGCTTCAACATTTTTAATAAAAAGAAAATAATATCGTTTGGTTAAACACCAAATGACATCATTTTCGTTTAACCTTAAACCTAACCAAAGCCCTCCTCGTCCATCATTTATGTTGGTGAATAATGGAAAAATACAGTGGTTTTTCTATTATTTAGAGATGAACTCGGGTTGCCTACGAAATATTCGATGAAATGTCTAAATCTATGTCAAATAATTTGTCCCTCATTTATGATGAATTTATATTATGTTTTAGTTGTCCACATTTCATATGAGAGATATGTTAAGACAATTGAAGTGTCAGAAAAAGTAAAGAAAAAACGAATTGAAAAAAATAAAATTTAAGCAATTAACTTTTAGGTTTGCTTCCACTTGTCTTTTCAAACAAAGGGTCATTAGAATTCAAATAAAATTATATTTCATATCTTATGACTACTTTTATTTTTACACAACCTATTGAAAATATGTTTATCCATATGCTTTCTAATCTTAAGGTTTAAGAAACTCATATGATAACGCAACTATCACCCATATTAATTCTAACATCAGTTCTATTATTACCATCTTTTTATTTAAATTTGTTATCTGATAGAAAATTGATAAAAGGATCGCATTGTTTTTTTTTATTATAATCAAACTTTTGCTGGATATAGAACCTAAGAACTTGGAATATAATTGGTTTGGATAGAACAATGTAAGGCTTTTATCACTTGAATACACGTGATCATCATCAGCCCTCACTCAGCCATCAAAATTGAATTTAAAACATTTGTTGCTTTCTTTGATTTAGTGAAATAATATTATTAAGTCCCATTTATGAAATTATAGAATGGAATTGCCTTAATTCCTATATTGAAACTAATTCAATTTGTTGATGTTTTTTGTTGCTTTTAATCCCAACTTTGTCCTTGATGTTTTTCAATGGATAAGAAACGAGTATTGCATTTCTCTTTTAGTATAATTGCTAGTTCTTATTGTTTTGAATTAGTTCAAATGGACAATTGGGGCCTTACGTCAACACCAATTTTTTCTGGTCACCAATTACTTTCTTATAATGGTAAATGAATTTAGTAGAATTATTTGGGCTACAATTGATAAAAAAATATCAAAGGTTAACAACATTGATCTTGTCTTTTTTATCAATTTGTTCTTACTTAATTCCAAATACAAATCAAAACCATTTGAATAGTATTATATCTATTGTGTTTGATGTGAAGGCCTTTTCTTATTATGTGAAGAATCCCAATCACTTAACAACCACTTAAAATTATAAAGAAAATGAAATTCTACGACATAAAACCAATACAATCTATGTCAAGATATAATATCTCAACCCCATGACCAATTATAGTTAAGACCATATAATAGGTTCTTAAACAACCAAATTAAGTAAAAAGATGCAAAAATGTTAATAGAAGCATAACATAAGTATAATCTATATCACAAAAAGTATATTCTTAAAATATTGTAAGTATAGTCATCATGTCACTAAAAAAAATTTACTAAATCTAACCTCATGAACTTTTATACTAATAAACATCAAGCCAAATAACCAAAAACAAAGAGAAGTGGCATAACATGACCTATCAAGTTTTGACAAAATTTTCATCGAATTCATTATAAACATTAACTTAAACACTAAAACTGATAGTAGCATTAATAAGAGGCCAAGAAATTATAAACCTACAACTATAACATGCAACCATAAATTTAAGGACATAACACAAAGGTAAATAATTAACATAGTGCTAAAATGTGAGAAACCTAATAAAATACTTCATCTAATTATAATTTGTTTCATAGAGGGGTCAAAAAGAGAGAATAAAGAAATCCCAAAGATCTTTTCTATTCAAATAATTATTTGTAATATGAAAATCCATATTCCACTCAACCAATTGAATATACTACAAAACCATTTTGAACAAAGATGTCATGTATAAAAAACAAGATAAGGCCCTTTATATTGCAATAAAACTATAAAAAAAAGTTAACATCTCTTTGTCACAACATTAGTTGGAAAGAACAACAAATCTTAGAAAAAGCAACTTACATATAGTTCTAACAAATCAAAGTCACTTTAAATGCCATAAATAAATAATTAAAATCAAGTACAACGTATACCATGCATCATTTGATTAACCATCATTTTGTCTTCCCTAAGATGGCTTTGAATTATTTACTAGTTTAACACTTTAAGGCATAACACCATTATTAGATTCATAAATAATAAATAAAAATTTTTATGAATAATTAAGTGCATAAATGATAGCTTCAAAATCCATTTGCATTTCCCTATTGCTATTTAAAAAAATCTATAAGTAGACTGATTTAGATGTCACTAATGAAATTGATAACAACTCTATCTTTCTCTTCTTCTTCACACCAAAATCTCTTTGCAAATAAAGTAAGCAAATTTTTGTTTAATGTCATATTTTCATCTATATTTAATACCTATCTTGAGTTTTAGACTCTAAAAAAATTTAAATTACTTTTTAGTTATGCATTTAATTATGAATCTAATAAAAAATGAACATAAAAATAAAACTCAATTTTAATGTAGGGACAAGTTTTTTAAAAAAATATTATTTAAATATAAATCCAAATGCCCCTAATTAATGTGTCAAGTTATGTCAATTTACTTGATAATAGTCATTAACGGGGATTAATGTTGAAATATATTTCAGAGTTTAACAAAATATGCTGTCAAAATGACATCATATACTCACACACACATGCACAGAGAGAGAGAGAGAAAAGAAGAATTAACTCAATCACCAAAAATATAATCAACTGCATAGGCTCAGTCACAATGCTCCCTTTTATAAGAAACAAAAAGTAACAAAATAATAAATATTTGACACAAAAGAACACTTCCTGTTGGACCACAAATTGGTCAATTCAAAATGGAGTGATTAAGCTTGAAGAAAGTTGCACCTCTTATAGCCCCACTTCCAATGTATAGCTCATCCTCATCACTCTCACTTATATAGGTCTTATATATAATTTTCCTCCTCGTTAGACTTTAAAAATCACCTCTTCTTGTTGAAGTAAGCCCTGTAACTTATTCATCTACATCTAATAGGTTTGTGATTATATTAGCTTTTCCAATGGTATGATCCTTAATTTTTTATTTTTGTTTATTGTATTTCTTGCAGGCCTTGTTCTATGTTGAAGAGCATCGATAATTGTACAATCTCATTTGTCTTCTTTGTAGTTTGCGATTGTCTGTCTATCAAGGTAAGTCATTCAACTAAGTAATGTCTACAGTCTGATCGATTTTGTGTTGTTAGTTGCAATTTTACCTATATTAATGATTGATGAGATTTGAGGATGGGTTTAATAGTTTAAGTATTTATGTGTGGGCATAGTTTAAATTGAAACATAAAGACTTGAACTTATAGGTGATTAACTCAAACTTAATATTAACATAATAAATTCACATAATTGACATGAAAATTCTTTGCATAATAGACCCCTAGGATGATATATAAGCCAGAAATCCGTGATGCAACTCCCATGAGACTTATCGGTGAAAAATTTCACGAGCCTAGGAGTCATAACAAGAACTTGCTTTCTCGATTCACAAGTGTAAACAAAGCCACGTAACATAGTGCTTAGTTGGCATATTGTTTTATTTAACTAATACTCACATATGTTGACTTTTCTAATTGTGAACTCATATGGTAGGATAGGTTGGTTTCAATTTGGAGAGGAAATGGATAGAGACCTGTAAAAATTTAAGGGATATTCTGTAAAGTAAAGATTAAATGTTCTGTAAACTTAAGGAAAATGGAGGATACTAGCTATGAAATCACTTTTTTAAATAACAGTTTTGCAAAAATGAGTAACGTTGATAGATCTTGGATGTATAAATGATTAACACCTAGTAGTTTCATTTATCCTGAGTTTTTTGAGGGAGTTGAAACTTTTATTCACTATGCATATTCTCAACTTGCATATATGGATAGTTCAAAGATCAGAACTTAGAAACTGTTGATGACAGTCAGGCATATCTTAATGCAATGAGTTGTAGGGACCGTCGTGGAAGGATTTTCAGCTTAGGTTCATTTGCAAACACATGTTATTCGCAATCCTCCACATCCACTATTGCTGCATCTAGTAGGCGGTTTGCATCAAATAAGAGAGTCCTTTAACTTAAGAGCACAATAGAGAGGCTGATGGAGTACATAACCTAGCTCCTTCACCACCTGCATAGCTTCTGGATAAGTGAATGTATTTGATAGTCTGCTACTCTTAAGTTTTTGTATAAATTCTTAATTTACAGTTATTTTCAAGATACTTATTCGCATACATTATAATTTTTTATTATACTATTCAGGATAATGTTTACATTTAGTAATCAATGTTATATTATTTACAGAAATTAAATGTACAAAAAACATAAGATTATCAATAAAAAACTCAGTTAGGAAGTAAGAAATGATAGTTGAAATTTATCATAAATAAATTTCCCGACAGAAATACAATATTTCGTTGCTAATTAGCTACGGAGTATTATATTCTGTTGGTAAGTTACCGACGAAATATATTATTCTGACACTAAGTTATGGACAAAATATATAACTTCGTCGTTAAGTTCCTGACAGAATAATATATTCCGTAGGTAAATATTTTGCGATGCATAATATCTTTTGTCGGTAACTGAGCATTGGAATGATACATTCCGTGGGTAAATTTAGCGACAGACTTACAACTTGCAGTCGCTAAATTCACCGACGAAATACTATGATTCTATCAGGAAATTAGTGACAGAATATTCTAAATTTGTCGGTAAATTTACCTTAATTTAGTAACATAAATGCAAAAGTTCGGCCCTAAATTTACCAACATATGTACAAATTTTTGTCGCTAAATTTATGATGGATTTGTTTTATCTGTTGCTAAATTTTACCTACCGCAGTTTCCCTGATGACTCTTTTCATCGATAATTTCCGTCACTAAATTTGTTTCCTGACAAAAAATCTTTATTTTCCGTCGCTAAAACCTATTTTTCTTATAGTGATTTAGTATAAATGTTTCATTGTTCTTGATTAGTATTGATTTGGAAAAACCTTGATTAAGGTATAATGACACTTTTAAAATAGTTTCTAAATGTCATTAATTAAATCAATTATTATAGATGGAGAACTAAAATGATTAATCAAATATAATAGCATTAATTTTATGCTCTATATTTAATCGAAAAATTGTATGATAAAAGGATTGAATTATACGAAAAAATCATGCATAAAGAAATTAGTTAAAAATACTTTATCATATCTAAATATTTGAGTGGTCATGTTACATTGCTAGACATTAATTTTAACTTATGAATATAAGTTATTTAATTAAAAAATTAAAGATGAATTAAAGAAGTTTAATTTATCTAATCTTTAATATAATTTAGGGTTATAATTTATCCTTTGTCCACATTTTTAAGAACCTAATAAGTCACATATAAAGAGCTAGTTCAAAAGAAAAAATGAGTTTTAATCAAGTCTAACTTTATTTTAAAATTTGATAAACTTTATCAAATATGTGATATTCAATATTATTTAAGCTCAATTGATACTTAATTAGAATTATTATTATTATAATTTTATTTTAATTTAAATCACTAAAATCTAAGATTTATTATAAATAAATTTAAACTTCAAAAGAGCTAGTGCTTCTTATCTCACTCTCTTTACAACAATAATAAAATTCTCTCAATATGTTTTATAAATACTGTAAGAAACTAGATACACATGTGACTAAAGTGATTAAGATGAATTAATTTCAAAAATAGTTAAAAGGAAAAAAAAGTTTTAAGTCTAACAATAAGGTATAAATTATGATGTATACTTTCTTATATTTTGTTTATTAATCATACTATAGATTTAATGCAATCTTTTTTCTTTTGGAAAATCAAATAAAAATATTTTATTTTTATTTTTCTACGCATGCAATCGAACTCCGCCCAATTTTCCAACAAATATGTTATAGTCGTTATTGAAATAGTTGCATGTGGCGATCTTGTAGTAGATGTTTGGAACAAAGGCTTATCCGACGCTTGCAATTCAAGCCCCAACAACTTGATAATGTTAGGAATTGTCTTCGAACATAGATAATTTTGATGCCAATTTGAATGAGGTTGCGCAACTGACCGCTAACACACCAGGCAGGATTATTGATCTTATCAGAGAATCAGAAAGGTTGGCTATGATGTTCGGTACGTACTTGATGTAGTTCACAGTTCATAGAGTACGAGCATTGCGTGGAGTTGCCGATGAATTGCTGAGTACTGCACGTGAAGAGAATATTCAGGTTTTGCAATCCCGTTTACAACTTGTATTCTCGCCAAAGGATGCGTCCTTGCCTCCACCATCATCTGAACCGTCATCTTCCAGTGTTTCTAATGAATCTCTTGACAATAATAACGACATCATCTTCATGAGTGGTAGAGGCTTCAGGCAATTCTCGGCTTTCCATGGTTTCCATATTAATCATCCACTCCGCTCATACCACCAATACTTCAGTGCAGCAAATTTTAAACTAGACCAGGAATCAACCTCTGATTTAATCAGTTCCTATTCTGTAATTATACTCTTGCTAAGGGCCTTAGTTTACAAAGTGAAAATGTTGGTGGACTACTCCTGTTGACGCACCAGAAAAATGAGAGCATCTGAACTCATAACAGATATCTCATTTTAATCTGTCAGCGAAGGCACTCAGGTACCTGCAAGAATAATACATTTGGGTTTACGTGAATAAACAAATGTGTTTAAATATTGATCTCCAAAAGCATTGAACAGGAGGTTCATAAAGCTTAAATATTGATTTCCAAAAGCATTGAACAGGAGGTTCATAAAGCTTATATGCAAATCCTTTTTGTAGAATGAATATGCTCCACAAAGCATACAAAGGAAATCCATCATCTTCTAATATCAGCATTCATTCTAACAATACCATCCTGCACTGAAATTCTGCAATAAAATCTCTTTTCGAGAGCATCAATACATTGATTATGTGTGTTCTTGTCTGTTACATAACAGAATGTATTCATTGTATTTGTATCCTATATTTAAGGTGATCTATAAGCAACTAAAATAGCATTGTACCTTGCAAGTAGATGAACAAAGCCATGTCCTAGCCCAAAATCTTTTAAATAACCCAAAGAATACGCCCCTGCAAAGCACAATCAAGCATATTAGATAAATGCTCTTAAAATTGCACGAATAGCAGAGGAACTAGCAGCTTTAAGGGAGATGAAAATATGTTCATGACTTTTTCATGCTATTAGCATGGCTTAAAGGGCAGATTCCTGACTTCTCACGATTGAGGGCCTCTACTCTTCCTGCTGCTTTTCAAATCCAGAGATTTCCTTCATTGGTTTTGGAGCTCCATTTCTTCATTCCCCAACATTGAAACCATCTCCATGAGACTAGCAACTTTCGGGGAGATTATGTCATGTTTCCTAGCCCTTTTATGCTATTAGCATGGCTTAGACGGTTGACTCGTGACTAATTACTATTCTTCCTGCTGCTTTTCAAGTTCAGAGATTTCCTTCCCCAACATTGACACCATTTCCTCGTTCCCCAAGTTTCTGTAACCTTCAATAAAAGCTTCATAAATTCCTGAATTTGGTTCAAATCCTTTGCCAACCATCTCTGCCTGAAGCTTCAGCGCTTCATTCATCTTCCCCTCATCACACAACCCTTTTATCAAGAACTCATAACTCATCCTACTAGGATAAAAACATGCATCTCTTGTTGCAAACCTTAAGATCTTCAAAGCTTCAGGAAGCCTTTTCTTTTCACAAAGCCCTCCAATCAACGCATCTATTGTTACAGCTTCAGCCCTAAATTTCTTCCTAATCATATCCTTATACACTAGTATTGCAGAATCAAAGTCCCCAACTTTACAATACCCATTCATGAGATGCTCCAGAGTAACACTAGTACTTCCAATTCCACAAAACCCCATTTCTCTCACGAAATCCTCGGCTTTTCCAACCTCCCCAATCCTGCAAAATCCTCCAGTAATCGTATTGTAAGCAACAAGATCAGGCCTAATTCCATTTACTCTCATTTCTTTCCATATCTTCTCAGCTTCTCGCATCCTTCCACCATCACAAAACACTGCCATCAAAATGCTATAACTATACTCATTCCCAGCACAACCAAATCTTCCCATTTCACTCCACATCTCCTCCACCATCTCCATATCACCATCCCTATAAAATCCAACCATCAAAGAATTAAAACTATTCACATTAGGCCTAACTCTAACCACCCGTTTCACCTCACGTTCACCCTCATCATTCTCCAAGGAAAAAACCTCCCTGAAAACCCCATAACCTGCATACGACCCTTTACACTGCGAAACGGAAGAAATCAGCGAGTTACAAGTACTAACTTGTGGGCTAATCCCACGAGACCTGAGCATCCTAACAATCCGAATAGATCCATCAATCTTTTTCATATCTAAACAAGACTTAATCAACAAATCAAACACAAACGGAGCGGAGTCACAGTCCCTATACGTTCTGACTAACACCTCAAACAACTTCACAGGCGGATCACCATGGCCAAAACACACAGATTGCACTAGCGCATCTCGGATCACGTGCTGGGCACGCGACTTAAGGCGTGCGCGAGAAAGAAGGTGAATAATGGTTGAGTAAGAGCGAAGATGGTGGTCACAGAGAGAGTTGCGAAGAGTGAAGTTGAAGAAATTGAGAACGAGGTGAGGGTTGGATTTCAGGTGGAGCGCAATTTGAGAAAAAGTGAAAGGTGTGAGCTTGTTTGTGGTGGTGGAGGTGAGGAGGTTGCGGAGGTGGCTCCAACGGGACTTGGAACGGTGGTGGGTGAGCAGATTAACGACGTCGGCAACGAGAGGGGTTTGGTCTGACAGCGAAGATGCGGTGGAGAGAGAGGAAGAAAGTAAGAGGGAAAAAGGGCGGGGTCTAGAGGGCTTGGAGGGAGAGATAAAGAAGTGCTTGAAAATTGTACACACCATTGGAGAATGGAAACAAGAATCAAGACACACAGCTTCTGAGAGTTGAAACTGTTTTCGGCTTAATGACTTCGTATCGAGGGATGGCGATGGCAGCGTAGCGTAGATTCAATTATTTTTAATAGATCTATTTACAGATCAGTGTAAGCTTAGATCGGCAATAAAATAACATCATTTGTTTAAAAAATTGAAGTCTTATATGAATCTGAATTTGAAAAAGTTGACGAAATTAACCCATTGCCATTTTTATTCATATCCCGATCTTGATTTCTTCTTCATCAATAACAATTATTGTATTGTTATGGATATACTGAAAAATATTTTGCGGCAATTTAATAAAATTGACTTACCAACAATGAAGTATGCAGTTGGATCCATCCTACGTAATAGTTGATTCGTTTCAGATAGATATTACCTTCAAGCAACTCCCGTTGCCTCTACTTTTTCAAAGTTGGGGAACTACAAAACTATGAGAACTACTGCTGTTTAAGGACAGGATACTTTTGTCTTCAGCCAAAGCAGGAATTTATTCATATCTATCTCTTCGCGCAATCTTCCCAGTACAATTGTCTAACAATTTACCTCACAAGTTTGTTAGGCATTTCATTATTCTAAAAGTGAAAGCTCTTCATTTGTTCTCTGCTCACTGTTATTGCAAGAAACAGTCATTTATCTGGTATGAGCAAATTGGAGGGTTGACATAACTAACTTGCCTTAATTAGGTCAGGAATCTATTCTTCCATGTCACTCTCCTTCATCAAGAGTTCATAAACTACACGAGTTATTTATTCTCCATCCTCTTCCATGTCAAACACATTCATCTACATATCAACACGTGTGTTAAGTGTGATCATACAATACATATGTAGAGATCATCCAGATGCTCAATTATGGAAGTAAGAATATGGTTTGGACGCTTTGACTATGATTAGACAACAATATCCCAGAATGTTACCTAATCAGCAGCCACTTAATTCAATTCTCTTTCTTTTTGCTCTAATGGAACTTCTATGTTCTTCAATGAGTTGTTTATCCAATGTTAAAGGGAACCTAATAACTCTTTGATTATTTAAAATCAAAATTATATTTCCACTTCCAATACAGTCCATAACTTGAAACATCTATTAGTCATATCAATTATAAATTGGAGACTAGTGAAGAGATACGACCCATCTTCCAACTTTAGATAGTCTGTATGAAGCTGCTCATGTGGATACTAGTTCCTAAAACGCAAGCAGTTGAAGATTAGAATCAACGAAAAAAAGAAAAAAGCATATATTCTTAAAGTGGAAAGCGGTCCAATTATATTAAAATTATTTCTTTTATTTGCACTTTTTTTCATAACCATCCCTATATGTAAGTCTTCATTTGGCAGAATTAGGTCATCTCCATTGTCAGAGAGCTCATCAAGAAAATGAAATACAGTGAAATATCACATTACTACCACCCCCAACATGCACTGAAGTTCGAGTACTCTGAATTCCCATTCAAGTGCGATGGTTGCAAGGAAGTAGGCATAGGTTCGCGCTACAGATGTTCAATCTGCAACTTTGACCTTCATATGCAGTGTGCAGTCCCATATTCTTCAATCAACCACCCTTTTTACACCAAATGTTCTTTGCAATTCTTATCCAAACCACCTGGAGACAGTCCCCGTTTCTGCAACGCATGCGAACGATACGTTACAGGTTTTGTTTACCATTGCAGGGACTGTGAATTTGATCTCCACCCTTGTTGTGCTAAGTTGCCTATGGTGCTTGATGATGGTGAAGTGAAGCTGTACTTGAGCAGGAAGGAGAGTGCTTCGTGTCTCAAATGTGGACGTAAAGGGAGGAGTTGGAGTTACAGGTCAAGCTGCAAGACGTATAATCTGCATGTGGCTTGTGTTAAGGACATGGTGATCGAGAACTGGGATCAATTATACCCTCCACGTTCTGACACAAACTCTAGGAGGGTGGAGCATATAATTCCTAGTTTGAAAAGTACCCTCTTAGTTCCTCACAATAAGAGCAAAGGTAAGGTGAAAAAATGTGCAGAAGTGGCTGGATTGGCTATGCAATTTGTTGTGTCAGCAGTGTTAGGAGATCCAACGGCTCTAGTTGCAGGGTTTATCGCGTCCTTCATTTCAAAAGCTTGAAGTAGCAAGGTATGTCAGTCTAGCTATCCGATAAATCCAAGATTTTAATTAAATTGATCGGTTACAAGATATTGCCGTCATTATCCATAACATAAAGTCTTAAGTAATATAGATATAATTTTTGTTGGGAAATAAGTAGATATAATTATGATAACAAAATATCAAAATAGACTGCAATTCAGAATTTAAAATTTTCTTTTATATCTTAGTTATATGAGATAAATGAAATCAAACAATGTAAATAAACAAGTCTATGTACCTAACCTATGATGTGAATAAAATTACCTTAAGTATTTAGTTAATTGAACTTTATTATGTTCTGGAGTATGTTTTTCCTTTGAATGGAGAGGCTGATTAAAAAGTAAGCTATATATTTTTGCCTATAATTAAAGATGGCAATGGACCAACCTATTCGAAGATTTATTTAAGTGTTTAGATCAATTTTAGATGATTTGAAACTTGATCAGGGCAAATCAAGCTCAACAATTATATAATTTATTATATTAAAATAAATCAAATAAAAATATTCAATGCTTATATCCTAAATTTAAAAATAAAATTTCAAATTTGATCCAAAATCTAGTCAATTTGAATTTGAGTCCTACCTATAAGGACAGAATAGGCAAGGCATCTTCTGAAGATAAGTTTAAATTTCCAGTAATTGAAATAATTAATTGCATCTTGGTTCCCTTTCCATGTAGACTAAGAACAAATCGTTATTATAGTTTATCACAACTCAAGGTATTATTTACTATGATTAAATGGAACCACCTCCAGTAAAGAATCTGGAATGTCAAAGTTTTCACATGCTTAACAAATCCAATAATTGGAACCTTCAAATTAAATTGTGGGTGTGGGTCTCCTCGTAGTGTATACGACTTTTTCAAGTAAGCTAAAATCACTTTAGAATCTGTAACTTGTAGATTGGCACGAGCATTGGACGGAATTTCCAACAAAAATATGCAATAAAGGGCAAGAGAGTTGTGAGTATTAATTGATGACAATAAAAAGATTGGGCTAAGTGAATCATACAGTGACTTTATTTTTCTCTTCAAACTTATTTCTTTTTATTCCATTTTCGTCTATATTCTGTACTCAGTTAAGCATCTATATATTCTGTACTCAGTTAAGCATCTATATATATATATATATATATATATATATATATATAGTTATTTCATCCTCAAACAGAAATATTAGATCTGATTCAAGACAAATACTGTTAAATGTGTCCAGTACAAAAGAAGTTGCTGACAAACAAGGGAAGATTAAAAGCCAAATTCTCTGATTAAATTCTTATAAGTGTTTTAAGAACTAAAATGAACGCAACAAAGTAACAAACAATAGAGATTAAAGTATAGAGACTTTGGTCTTATAATAATGAATCAACATGTCCTAAACGATGAAATCTAAACACGCACATTATATAAGCTTTAAGGAGTTGGCTCCAACATCACAAAACCTGATGGTAAGGTTGAGTATTGATTTAAAATATATTTTGACTTCGTCTTTATTTAAAGATAGTAAGATAGAGTAATAGAAATAAAGATTAAGGAGTAGAAAAGATAAGATTTGTTATCTGTTAAAAGATAAAATTTTATCTTTTAAGATAAAGTTGTTATCTGTTAGGATTTAAACTTCATTGTAAAAATCTATATGAAGTCATCAATTTTAGAATAAAAAGAAGCAATCGTAAAGATTAATTAATTGGTATTCATTATTCTTGTCTCCAATTTGTGTCAATCAATATTCAACACTCTCATTTGATTTAAAATAGCACTTCTCTCTAAATAAATTGTGAAGCACTTCTCTTTAAATTTGATGTACTTCTCATCACCATCATCAATCTTCAATTGTTAGAGCACTTCTCTCCACGGTGCATATCTCACCAACTACTCTAAAATAGAGCTTCTTCTTTTGTCTTTTGCGTCATATCTATCTACGCTTCATCTTCAAGTTTGCAATTCCTTTGGATGTGCCCAAATCTGTTGCACTTGAAACATTGTGACTTGCCCTTGTACCAACAATTTTTCTCTTCATGACCAAGCCTTTTGAAATTGCTACATTTAACAACTTTGCCTTTTCCCTTTGAAGATGAGGTCTTGCTAAATAAGCTCTGTCAACTTTATCTTCAGTTTCCTCCTCTCTCATCATTCTATCTTTTTAGGGAAATAGGAGGAAAGAAGAATAATAAATAATAATTAATCAACACAAATCGATAATATTTACTACTACTTTTTATTATGAAACTGACGCCTTTATAAGAGCTTTAACAATAAAGTTTAAATCCTAAAATATAGCAACTTTATCTTAAAAGATAAAATTTTATATTCTAATAAATAATAAATCTTATCTTTACTACTCTGATAATCTATATCTTTACTATCCTATTTTATTACCCCAAATCCTAATAGATGACAAATTTTATCTTTAAACAAAGACGAAGTCAAAGCAAAATTTAAATCAATATTCAACATCCCCCCTTGATTTAAAATTACACACATGGAGCACTTCTCTCCAAATAAATTATAAAGCATTTCTCTTCAAATGTGATGCACTTCTTATCACCATCATCAACCTTCAATTGTTGAAGCATTTCTCTCTATAGTGCACATCTCACCAATGACTCAGCTTCTTCTTTTGTCTCTTGCATCATATTTATTTGTGCTTCATCTTTAAGTTTGCAATTCCTTTGTATGTGCCCAAATTTGTTGCACTTGAAACATTGTGGTTTGCCCTTATGCTAACAATCTTTCTCTTCGTGACCAAGCTTTTTGCAATTGCTACATTGAATCACTTTGCCTTTTCCCTAATGCCTAACTAGCCAAGAAAGTATTCAAACTCTTGTCACCCTAATGCCTTGGTCAAAATGTCATCCAATTGATTTGTGGTTCGTACATAAGATATGGCAATGTGTTCCTATTATATCTCATCACAAATAAAGTGGTTGTCGAATTTAATATGTTTTGTCTATTCATAAAACACCCAATTTGTAGCAATGTAAAGGGTTGTTTGACTATCACAATACAAACATATTGGTCCATCATATGAAACACCCAATGACTTAAGTAAACCTTTAAACTACTTCAGCTCGCAGCTGGTTGTAGCCATTAAGCAGTATTCAACTTATGTGGAGGATTAAGGTACTGTCTGTTACTTTTTGTTCTTCCAAGAAATAGGAGAGGAGCCCAGGAAAAAATTAAGTGAAAATCGGATCATTAGACTAACTTGCTTAGTAAATCACAATAGGCATACAAGCATAAATCACAATTTGCACTAAAAAGAATGCCTTATCCAATATTTCCTTCCAAGTATCATACCACTTGCAAGGTTGCCTCCAATTGTTCTTGTTAAGGGCACCACACCAATTGAACTAAAACATGAACACAATAGCTGAGCTCAGGTTTAATAATAGTAAAATACATAAACCGGCCTACTAACTACTGATATTGCTCAGGATCTTCTAAGAATGCACCTTCAGCAATTCTAAATGATGATTTTTCTCTATAGAAAAAGATACTGGTTTTGCTCCCAGTAGTCCAGCTTCAATAATAATATCAAGTTAATATTGGCATTAGCAGAGAGAAATTTCTTTTGGTCCATAAGCTACTTCAATGCCTAAGAAATACTTTAGAGCATCGAGATCTTTCATATAATCAAATACTCTTTGAACTTCTCAATGGCCTTCAAATTATTTCCAACTATGATTAAGTCATCAACATATACCAATACAGTCAAGAAACACATCATTCTTGCTATAGGTAAACAGTGAGTAATTTGAGTCGAATTGTATGAAGCGATACTTCTTCAGGGTTGCCAATAGTTTGAAAAACCAAAATCGAAGGGCTTATCGCAAGTTATAAAGGGATTTCTTCAATTTTCTCACCTTTATTGAATCTGTCGTTGAGAATCCCAAGGATTTTGCTAAGCAATTAATTAGATAAAACAAATGACACATATTTATCTATTTCTACTGTTTGCATGTCCAACTTAGTGCATATGGATTTACAACTTTCTTGTATTGCTTATAGAAGGAAAAATATATGTTAGATATGGAAAACAAATATATGATACTCTTTTAGGCTATTTATTTTGCCTCTGTCATAACTAGTGTTTTCTTCTCTTATTAGAAATTTAGACTAAATCAAATGGCCTAGAATGTCTATTATAAGCAAGGTATTCTAAAGAAAAGGAAATATTTATGTTAGGTTTTAGAACCAGAATTTAAACAAAAATATAATAAAAAAGATAATGTAGGAGGCAATTTATTGATGGGTTACACTTTACATTAACGTTGAAGGCCTAAATATATTGTTAGTGAAATAATAAACTTAGCTGATATCTCATTAAAGATTAGTCAAACAAATCAAAAGTTTAAAAATTTAAATCCTAACAGATAACAACTTTATCTTAAAAGATAAAATTATATCTTCTAATAGATAATAAATTTTATAAGATAAAATTTTACCTTTACTATTCTATCTTACTACTCCCGAATTTTATCATTAAACAAAGACCACATTTTTAACAACTTTGAATCATTCTCTGACATTCCCTCTTGATTCAAAGATGTAAGACTTCTTTATCCTAATCCAAACATAAGCTAAATAAGAATTTATCCTAATCCAAGCTCTAACACCAAATGATACAGAACCCTAAGGCTAAAGAACCTGAAACCCCTTAAACATACCCTTTGGATAGAATATGAATAAGACGAAATCCCCAACCCTGATGAACTCCCCCATTCAATTATATGAAAGGAAACACATATAATAAAGTTGATTTGAAAATAAGAATAGAAATTCACAAGTGTTTACCTTGATAAGAACTATATTCTTGATGCAATAGAAGAAGACAAGAAATCCTCCCTTATAGAATTCGTTATTAAACCAATCTAACCCTAAACAATGGTTATTATGATGTATTTATACCTATTGAAAAGAGAGAAACCCTAGCTATGTAAAAGGCCTTTAAATATGGGCCTTTCACCAAAATAATTAAACCCAAACTAATATTTCTAAAATACAACCTATTAAACCTAAAAGTTTTAAACAAGCCTAAAACACAAGTAGTGGGTTGTCAAAAGTTGTGATTCTAATGTAAAATAATTAATTAAATAAGAAGGAAAGTCTTCTTGCTCATTCTGCACAACTTGATTAGTTATCTTGTCTTTGAACTTCTTAGCTCTTAATCTTGTTATTGGTCCCTACGGCATTACTAGCTCATCTTTGGAGCTATTTCGCTTACAAAGTCCCATATTTATGCTCACATCATCTCCTCCCTCTTCAAAAGGATTCGTCCTCAAATCTGAATCAAAGTCAAAAGGAGATAAGTCAAAAACATTAAAATTAGCACTAACATTATACGCACCTGGCAAGTCTATCTTAGATGCATTGTCACTGATGCGTTCCAATTCTTGGAATGGTCCATCACCCCTTGCATCAAGTTTTGACTTCCTTTGTTGTGGAAACCTTTCTTTTCACATATGCACCCAAACCCAATCACTTGATTCGAAGAGAACTTGCTTTCTACCTCTATTTGCTTTTTATGCATATATGCGATTCTTTTTCTCAATTTGTGCACGTGCTTTCTAGTGCATTATTTCAACCAAGTCAACCTTCTTCTTACCATCCAAACTAGTAATCTTAGTCAAAAGTAAAGACATCAAATCCAACAAAGTTAATGGATTAAAACAATACACAATTTCAAATAGAGAATAACCTGTAGAAGAATGCATAGAATGATTATATGCAAACTCAATGAATGGTGAACAATCTTTCTAAGTTTTCAAGTTCTTCCCAACAATTGCACGGAATATGGTTTCTAAAGTCCTATTACTTATCTAGATTTTTCCATCAGTTTGTGGATGACATGTAGTAGAAAATAAAAGCTTAATACCGTATCTTTCCCCACAAAACTCTCCAAAAGTGACTTAGGAACTTAACATCCCTATTTGGAACAATGATCCTTGGCACATCATGAAGCCGAACCACTTCCCTAAAGAAAAGATCAATAATGTTTGTTGCATCATCTGTTTTTTGGCAAGGAATAAAATGAGTCATTTTTCTAAATCTATCAACAAAAACAAATATGTTATCTCTACCTTTCCTAGTCCTAGATAAACCCAATACAAAGTCTATAGATATATTAGTCCAAGGTGCACTAGGTATAAGCAAAGGTTTATACAAACCATGAGGCATAGACCTAGACTTAGTTTATTTACATGCAATACACTTGGCACAAACCCTTTCCACACATTTTCTCATATTTGTCCAATAAAAATGTTCATCAAGCATATCTAAGGTCTTTTGCACACCAAAATGCCCCATTAACCCTCCACTATGTGATTCTTTAACAAACATCTCTCTAATAGAACAAGCAGGAATGCAAATTTGTTTACCCCTAAAAAGATATCCTTTATGCATATAAAACTTATCAAATGCAGCATGTTCATAAGATTGATATACATTAGCAAAATTAACATCTTCCACATACAACTCTTTCAAATGCTTAAATCCAAGTAACTTAGAAGTAAGCATAGAAATCAAAGCGTACCTTCTCGATAATGCATCAACCACAACATTTTCCTTACCTTGCTTGTATTTAATCACATACGGAAATGTTTCAAGATACTCTGCCCAACTTGTATGCCTTTTGCTCAATTTCCTTTGTCCCTTCAAGTACTTGAGGGATTGATGATTACTATGTATCACAAACTCTTTAGGTAGTAAGTACTGTTCCCAAACTTCAAGAGCTCTCACCAAGGCATAAAGCTCCTTATCATAAGTGGAGTAGTTGAAAACTAATCCGCTCAACTTCTCACTAAAATATGTTACTGAGCGATTATCCCACATTAAAACAGCCCCTATAGTAATCCCAGAAGTATCACATTCAATTTTAAAAGTCTTGGAAAAATCATGTAATCGTAAAACAGGTGCAGTACATAACTTTTCCTTTAAAGTATTAAATTCATTTTCCTGTTCTTTCTCCCATCTAAAACCAACATTCTTTTTAATGATTTCATTCAATGAAGCGGAAATAGTAGAGAAATCTATAACAAATTGCCTATAAAAGCTAGCTAAGCCATGGAAACTCCTAACCTCACTAGCTGACTTAGGTGTCGGGCATTCTTTAATAGCTTTCACCTTTTCAGAGTCAACCTCAACTCCCTTAAAACTTACCATAAATACTAAGAAGACAACTTTATCCATGTAAAATGAAAACTTCTTAAGGTTTGCATACAACTTATCTTTCCTAAGCACATCTAAAACAGTCTTAACGTGCATGACGTGTTCACTTAAGTTCTTACTATAGATCAAGATGTCATCAAAGTAAACAACCACAAATTTACCAAATAATTCATGCAAAACATAATTCATTAAGCACATGAAAGTACTAGGTGCATTGGATAAGCCAAAAGGCATAACCAACTACTCATATAATCCATATTTAGTCTTAAATGCATTTTTCCATTCATCACCTTCTTTCATCCTAATATGATGATAGCTACTTTTTATATCAATTTTAGTGAATATGCAAGCACCATATAACCATCTAACATATCATCTAATCTAGGAATAGGATGACAATACTTTATAATGATCTTATTGACCGCTCTACAATTCACACACATCCTCTAAGTTACATCTGTCTTCGGCACTAAAAGAACTGGCACAATACAAGGACTCATGCTATCCCTTATATAACCCTTCTTAAGCAATTCATCTACTTGCCTTTGTAATTCCTTTGTCTGCTCTGGATTGCTTCGGTAAGTTGGAAGATTAGGAATTTGAGCTCCTAGTACCAAGTCAATCTGGTGCTCAATTCCTCTCAAAGGTGGTAACCCATGGGTACCTCTTCAGGAAAAACATCATTATAATCCTGCAACAAAGTCATAAACACACTAGACAAACTTAGGTTATGGTCAGTGTTAGTAAACAAAGTTTCCTTAAACTGAATCAAGATTAAAGCTCTCTTGCCTAAGTATGCACTCTTTAACTCTCTTTCTTTTGCATAAAAAGATTATTGTGCCTTAACTTTTTCACTCCTCTCAATTTTTTTTGCTCACTTTTCACATTCTTTACTTTCTTTTCACTCACTAACTTCTTCTCTCCTACACATCCTACTTTCTTTTCCTCACTTGTGTAGTCACTCACTATTGAAACTTTAATTTTATTCTGTTCTCTTATAGCTTCTTTTATCTCTTCTTTCTTTTTCACCTCACTACTTGAATCCCCGCTTGATGATTGTTGAATTTTCAATTGTTCAAGGTATGCTTCTTTAGGTGATAAAGGAGCAAGGGTAACTTTTTGCCCATTATATATAAAAGAATCAATATTCATGTACCCATCATGCATAATATGCCTATCAAATTGCCGTGGCTATTAGAGTAGTGCTCTAAAGGCAATCACCATTAGTACTTTTGTACAAACTTTATTTTGATTAATAAAGCGAAATGCACTTTTTATTAATTTGATATTCGTTTATATATGAATTGATGTTGATCTTAAATCTAATTAATGAAGTCCATGATACAAAAACATAGCATGAAGGAAATCATGATGAGATCATGATAATGAGATTCTTATTATATGCAATTATGTTAATATCTAAATAATCCCTAGTTATATGATTAATAAGACAGGAAATTATTAATTCAGATAAACTAGCACATGTTATACTCCTTGATTTGATCAGGCAGTAGATCTCACAAACTGTAAGCATGAGATGTTTAGAGTTAACATGTGAATACTTACTATAAGTAGTAAGTACATCAGATGACCAGCAATGAGATTATCATATGGATGATCTATCAAATTTCAATGATTAATCTCATCATAACAATAGTGCAAATATCCTTAGCCTTGTGGTAATGAAGGATACCTTGGATACTGATCCTATACTTTGACATCATTCCTTGTTTCCTTAAGACAAGGTCGTCCATAGGGTGATGATTAGGTACAACTATTGGTATTCGAAGGTAATAGGATAGCCAATAAAGGATACACTACTCCTGGTAGAAGGAGATGATACCCACGGCCTCTTGTCAGGGTCATTACTCAGGAGTCTCTGGCGAGAGCAGTTATGTGTCATGAAGAGAGTCTTCAATGACGCATAAAGTAATGAGATCCCAGGATAAGAACTAACATCACTTTAACTAGATGTGATGTAGTTAGTATAGTGGGAGTCGACACATAGCCCATACGCCGAATCAAGTAGGGTATAGTAAAGTAAAAGGACGAATTGCACAGTAATTGTCTGTGGAAAGGTTCGTAAGTCAACAAATTAACTATTGAAGAGTTCGTGTGATAACCCACTTATATTATGTTAAATTGGCATTATGAAACCATCCATGATTTGCTCAGATTAAGAGTTAATTCAAGTGCCTAAAATAACCAGGAACTAAAGGATCACACGCATAAAAGATCGAATGAAAAACATAGTTTAAGATGAATATACACCAATGTTGCGAATACCGTACCGGATTCGGTACCGAATTGAGTTCTAGAACAGTACTATACCGGTACCGGTCAATACCGGGTACCGTTTCTGGCAATTTTTTATATTTATGAAATAGTCCCTGAAATTTTTAAAATTTGCAAAATAGTCCACTGATATATTGTACAGT
>JANZXP010000196.1:38306165-38328413 GCA_027576715.1 Erythroxylum flavicans
TTATTAATTATATAAAAATATTATTATTAATTATTTAATAAATTTTATTCTATTATATGTTATTTATATTTAAAATTTTATATTTATATTTTTATTTATATAGAAATATATAAATACAATTAAAGAATATTTTTTATATATTTTCTATTTTCATTAATAAAAATTTTATTATTTTATTATTAATTATATAATATTTTATTATTAATTATATACAATTTATTATTAATTATATAGAAATATTATTATTATTAATTATTTAATAAAATTTTCTATTATATGTGATTTATATTTAAAAATTAATTTTTTAATATTTTTATTTATATATAAATATATAAATACAATTAAAGAATAATTTTTATATATTTTCTATTTTCATTAATAAAAATTTTATTAAAATTCTTTATTTTATTATTAATTATATATTATTTTATTATTAATTATATACAATTTATTATTAATTATATAAAAATATTATTATTGTTAATTATTTAATAAATTTTTTCTATTATATGTGTTTTATATTTAAAAATTATTTATTTATATTTTTATTTATATAGAAATATATAAATACAATTAAAGAATATTTTTTATATTTTTCTATTTTTATTAATTAAATTTTTATTATTTTGTTATTAATTATATAAAAATATTATTATTAATTATTTAATAATTTTTTATTATATTTGATTTATATTTAAAAATTATTTATTTTTATTTTTATTTATATAGAAATATATATAAACAATTACAAAATATTTTTTACATATTTTCTATTTCATTAATAAAAATTTTATAAATTAATAATAATATTTTATATAATTAATATAAATTGTATATAGTTAATAATAAAACAATAAACCTTTTATTAAAATTTTTATTATTTTAAAATAGAAAATATATAAAAAATTATTTGTCACGGTTGTGCGTGATTTTTTTATTGGACATGATTTCTATTTTAAAATCATAGCATTAAACCTCTTGCAACAATCATTTTAATATCAGGAGTATAATTATTATACATTCTATTCCATTTTATCCATCTTCCAAACAATGTTTCACTACATTACATTATGAATCCTTCCATCCCTCCTAAACAACTTTTCACTATATTACATTCCATTCCATTATAAACCATTCCCTTCCGTTCGATTCCATTCCATTTCGTTCCATTAATTAACGTCCAACCAAACAGATCCTAAGGAATTTGCAATATGATGGTTGGCAATCTTGGGCAGACTTTGCACCAAGGGCAGATATAATTCCAACTTGAATCCCTTATATGTCTTATACAAAGATGAATCATAATCAGTTGCACATTTATTCTTCAAAGACTTATACACTAATTTCATCTGGTTTAGAACGCAACAAAAGTTGGAGAGATATTGTGACAAAGATGATTAGCTTCAAATTGTTCAATGGCAAGTAATATTTTCAATGGAGCAAAGTCTAATTCCATCTAGTTTAAGATTGTTTTCTTTTGTTGCATATATATCATATGGCTGGAAAGAAATCATCCCATCCATAGGAAAATTGAAACTCATTAAGCATTTATTAATTAACAAGATCATTAATTAGATCAAGGCAATTATTAAGGCTAATCAAGCTCAGGTGAAAATCACTGATATAGAAAGAAAAAACTAGGAATTGTTGTGAAAGTATTATTCCTTTTCTTTTCAATCTTGTCACAACTCATACTTAGGTACTTCTTTGTGTATTTAGGTAGTAGTTGTGCTAAAACCTTCATATGTTTTAACATTTTGTATGGCTCTTCAATAGGCCAAATATTCTTTTGAATAAATTTATTTACTTTCCAAAACGAACTTTTTAATTCCACTATAATGTAAGGAAAAACATTAGTGACAATAAAAGGACCAATCTATCTAGAATTTAACACACTTATTATAAGCTTTAATAAAGAATTATATAATAACACTATCCTTCGCACCTCAAATTACTTCCTTTAGATCATATTATCATGAAACAATTTGGTTTTTTATTTATAAATTATCAAATTCTCACAAGCATCCAACCTTTGTTCCTATAGTTCTTGCAATTATAGTTTTGTTGCCTCTCCCATCTTTCTCCAATCCATGTTGCAACATCACACCACCCAATAAGCTTTACGGTCAATCTCCATAGGTAAATGACAAACTTTACTAAAAAGTAATGAACAAGGAGATGTTCTTGTCAATTTTTTGTAGACTGTACAGTAAACGAAAAGAACATCATCTAGAAATAAACACCAATCTTTTCTTCTTGGATTCACCGTCTTTTCCAAAATGGATATGCTTGTCCATTTATTTAAGAATAATATGTGATGGCTACTCAATGATGCATTTCATACTTTTTAAACAAAGCCACCATTGCTCTGTCACAAAAATGACTCCCTCGATCATTAATAATGGCTTATGGAACTTCAATTGTATTAAAAATATTGGACTTTATAAAACCTTTCATTTGGGATAATTGCTCATCAGGAAAAGTTTCATAAATAGATAAAATATCTTCAACCCTCAACAAAATCCATCGTATCAACCTTGTTTTAAACTCCTTCTTTGTCAAAAGGTTTTTCAATACTGCATGGTTAAAATATATAACAACTTTAGAGCCAAGCAAATAAGATCTAATTTTATTTAAAGCAAAAATAATCGTTAAAAGCTCCATCTTAAATTGTAGAGTAATTACATTGTGTAACATCCAATGTTCTTGAAGTATAATAGATGACATGACTTTGTTTCCTAATCCTTTATCCTAATATAACTCTTACTACTTACTAACATCACACTTGATCTCGAATGGTAGATCCCAATCTAGTAGCTGAATAATAGGTGCATTTATCAATAATGCCTTAAGCTTGTCAAAAGCTTTTTGACATTCTTTCCTATATAGTTGTAGTAACTTTGACAATGGTATACCAATCTTTGAAAAGTATCCAATAAACTTGTGATAACTTCTTACATATCCAAGAAAAGATTATAATTCAATAACATTTGTATGGTAAGATAAGTTCATAATTAAATCTACTTTCGCTTTATCAACTCCTATACCCTTGATGAAATCACATGTCCCAAAATGATGCCTTAATTAACCATAAAATGAAAATTTTCATAATTCAACACCAAATTTGTTCCAATGCATCTTTTGAGAGCCTTAGATAAATGATTTAAGCATTCATTAAATCTCCATAAATAGTGAAATCATTTATAGACACTTCAATACAATTCTTAATATACTCAGAAAATAAATCATGCACCTTTGAAATGTACCTGAAGCATTATAAATACCAAAAGGCATTCAACTAAGGGCGTACGTTCCAAAAAGGCATGTAAACGGTCTTTTCTAATCTTCCTAAGCAATTACTATTGGATCATACCCTAAAAAACCATCTAAAAAGTAAAACAATGATTCACTAGTAATTATTTATAACATTGGATCTATAAAGGGTAATGAGAAATGACTAAAATTATGCATATTTGTCACCTATTCTGCACACTTATTATCACCAACTCATCATTTTGATTTTATATCACTGTCACTCCAGTTTTCTTTACAATATGAACTAGGCTCACCCACTCATTATTCGGCATCAGATAGATTGTACTTGTATCGAGAAGCTTTATAATTTCTTTCATTATCACATTTTTATTGTTGGATTGAGTTTCCTTTGTGATTCCCTTATTGCGTTAGCATTTTCTTTTAGAAGAATCCTAGACATGCAAATTGTGAGACTTATGTCTTTTATATTAAGTAAGGTCCAATCAATTGTAGTTTTGTACTCGTTAAAAGTTCTACTAGCCTTTCTTCTTACCCTTTAGTCAACCTTTTAGAGATGATTGTAGGTAGTGACTCTTCTTCACCTAAATAGATATATTTTAGATGATCAACTAAGGCTTTTAATATCTTATAAAATATAAGGCAATATTTTCTTATAAGTTATAACAATTATAACATTTAGAGTTTTTTTATTGTGTTAGCATGATTGATAATGATTTTATAGCTTCATAAGTTTCATTAACTTGGTTATTCACTTCTAATTTTACATTAAACTCTAACTCATTACTAACACTTTCTTCTTCAATAATATCCTTCACTATTGAATCCAAAATATCCATATGATAAACAAAGTAAAAATTGTTTGGGTACTTCATTGCTTTGAAGATATTAAATATCTTTCCATCAAACGTGACAAAAAGGGTAGTCTCATCCACATTAATTTTTTTTAGCATCTTCATGAATTTCCTTCCTAATAAAATTAAAGCTAATTATTCTACACTATTTCCACCCCTTTTTAAGAAATAAAAGTCTACTGGAAATACCAAACCATTAACCTAAACCAAAACATCCTCTATCACTCCAATAAGACGCATATAAGAATGATCAGCTAGTTGAATAATCATATTAGTTTCTTGTAAAGATTTTAGGTTTAAAGATTGATAAATTATGGTATGACATTAATAGATGCACCTAAGTCTAGTATGGTACGCTCAATTTTCTTATCACCAACAATAAAAAGGAGTGTAGACATACCTCGATCTTTTTTTTGTTCATTTCCTATTTGTCACAACTAATACATTCTTACCAAAAATTATTCTCTCTTTATCTTTCAGTTTCCTTTTATTTGTGTATAGTCCTTTCAAGAATTTTTCATTTTTTGGAATTTGTTGGATGGCTTTTAGAATATGTGCTTTAGATGGTATAGGTAAAGAAAAATAAGATTTTAACATAGTTGCATCTTTAGATGGAAGTTTAGCTTTCTTCTCTCATTATTCAAGCATTTCTACCTTCATTGTTAAAGAAGAGTCATAATGGATCTCCTTCCTACTTCTCTATGTCATTCCACTCACATTCTCTTTAAGATTCACCACTACTTGTAAAGGTAATTTTCTTGAAGTTTGTGCTTCCAATTTAATAATAAAGGTGGCTAATTGAGTGATTTGATTTCTTAAATTTTGAAGGCTTGCCCTTGTTTTATCGTAAAATTGTTAAGTGTTAATAGCAAGCGCCTTAATAATTTCATCTAAAGATATACCTAAATTTGAGGGTTGAGATTAAAATGTGTAGGTGTTAATGTTAGCATTTCCTTAATTTTCATAACTAAAATTTGGATGATTCCTCCATTTCAGAGTATAATGATTTAAATAAGGGTCATATTTTCGTTGAAGTTGACCGAAAAAATCCCCTATTACAATAGCTTCTTGAATAGAGTCTTGTTGCAATGTAGGGAACATATTCATAAGATGCCCAACGAATAAGCATATTCCTCGTACCGATTGTAATTGAACTACGTCTATTGGACAAACTAAAGAAGTTAAATATGAAAATTTATCCTCAAGGTTAGTAGTACTTTTCTCACTCATGCACTTAACAACTTCGTCCATCCTTATTATAAATTACTGAGAATTTTTACCATGTTTGAAATCAATTGCCTAGTCAATTATGGTGTTTTATTGACTAAAGTTCCTCACTAGTTGCATCTATCATACTCCTATCCATTAGCAATACCCTTTATAAAAATATTGAATCAAAGATTACTTAGGAATCTAATGGTGTGGGCAACTAACTCATAATTCTTTAAACTCTCCTAATATTCATATAATATTTATCCATTGAATTATCTTATCATAATATCTTCTTTCCGATATTGGCTATTTATGATGCAAGAAAGAACCTATCTAGGAACAAGCTTTTCATTTCATTCTATATTATGACTGAGTCAAAGGGAGGATAATAAAGCTAATCCTTCACTTTATCTAATGAAAAGGCTCTAAGATTAATTTACTCTTGTACTACTCTTTGTGGCTTTATTCTATAGTAGACATTATGGAATTTTTTTCAAGTATTTATATGGAACTTCACATGAAAAACCATAAAAGATAAGGAATAAGTGAATTAAACCAAATTTCAATTCAAAATCTACCTTAACATCTGGAAAACTTATGCATAAGGGTTATTGATTTAAATTTGGTGCAACTAACTCTCTTAACATTCTAGTGTTAGGATTTGCCATATTTTCTTCAGCTTTTTGAAAATTTGAATCTCAACTTTTACCTCTGACGCTGAATGACTTCTTCCTTGCTTAGTCTCTTTACTTAAACGATGCATTGTCTTCTCAATCTCTAGATTATATTGCAATTCACTTGTTTAAGAAGAACGAGTCATACAAGATAAGAGATAAGTAGGAAACTATAAAATAGAACCTAAAACTAAGAAACTAGTTAAACAAATTGTCGATGCCCTTAAAATTAATCTCTGGTTCACTAAACTTTTATAATAGTTATGTAACCAAATCGAATCTTTAAAAAACTAAAAATTAGTTTCTTAATTTGAATTGATAAAATAGGATTAGGGTTTGTGACTAATTAACTATCTAAGATTATCAAGGAATCAAATAAATCAAATTATTAGAAAAATGAGAAATTCAAGTTTACTCAACTCTGATTTAAGGGAATGATCTCATATAAATGTGACTTTGATCATTGGTCTGAAATTTTTTTTCACAACTCAATCTATTAATCTGAAACCTATTAGGATAGTCATAATAAGTTTCATTTTCCTAAATTTATTGATTCAAACCTACCATTCAAATCAAAACTTACCATTAATTGGTTGAGTATAATAGCATTCTATATCAATTAAATAATAGCAATAAACTCAATAGAAAAGACTAAATCCTAGATTAAATATCTACAAATATTTAATTTTGTTTTCATGTTTATGATAAGTTAAAAATGCAAATAAATAAATGACCTACTTGTTACTTATACAAAACATTCATGATAATTATGGATAACTAAACTCAAAAATAGCAATATAATAATCAACATCGAATTAATTTGTTAGATAAATATTAATTAATCATAAAATAAAAGAACAGAAAATAAGAACTACCTGAAGTATAAGAACAAAACTTCTCAAGGTTACAATTAGAGTTTTGATTCCCCTAAAATAAAAAATTCATATTTAGCTACATATAGTTATAATTCCATAACAAAGATAGACGAAAGAAGAAAAACAAAAAGGAATAATAATAAAGGTGGGTGTTATTTTTTCCTCCTCTTCTCCCACTCAAAAACTAACTTATTTTAACATTACAATGATATTATTTAAACAAATCAAAATCCCTACATAAAAAGGCTGAGAATAAGTCTCTTAATTGAACTGAACTTCTTAAAGTGAATCTAGCTTTAGGTGTGATCTCGCCTTATCTACTTTAACTATCTATCATCTTTGACTTTATCTTTTCAAAATTCGTGGCTTTGACAATTGATGCTCTAATGAGATGTTTCAAACCAAATTTGGTCTAGTCTCCACTTGTCATCTTTAAAAATAGAATAAATATTAATTTTACCAATTAAACACTAAAATCAACTCAAAAACAAAAAAGATGAATCCAACTAATATAAGCAAATTACATCTTATCAAATTTCTAATAGAATACATGCTAGAAAAAGTCAAAAGGAGTATCAAAATGGTAAGACAACTCCTCATAATTTTGCTCAAGGTGAACAAAGGATTGTAATCCTTAACAATCATCCAGGCCACAAAGATGGTTGAGATCTTGAAAAGGAGTAGTAAGGGGAACATGTGTAAGAAGTTTTGAGTATCGTAGGAGAAGGTCACTCAGCCTTGTAGGTTTTTTCAAACTAGGAAAAGCATAACGCCAAAGTGACAAAAATTTTAGAAGACTTATTGGCCAACTGTAAAGATATTGTTATATAGGAACCATTCAGGTATGTCGTGGATTAATTAATGTTATAATTAACCGATGCCATATTTGATTATGGTTAATATTAGGTACCATTCAATTTTTTAAAATAACAAATAATTTTTGAATTTTTAAAATAAATAAAATTGTCCCTCAATATATTGTGTTACATAATTTTTAATTTATACCAACCTTGTCTCAAAAATCATAATAAAATAAATTTAAAATAACAATTATCTCTTTATTTTTGTTAATATCACTTTTCATATATTCACATATAAAAATAATCATAATTAATGTAAGAAAAACGTTGTTTAATTATCTTATAGATATAAAACTAATAATAATGCAAAGTATTTAAAATGTTATAATTTACATCATATAATAAAGAATAATTACATCAAAATATCATATATTAAGAATAATAAAGGTCTATTACTCCATAAGCATTGCAACATGACTTCATGCCGATGAACATAGCCGAGTAGAAGTGAAAAAACTTAGAAATTTATTTAATTGAATATCTATCTGATTGCATTGACCATGATTTTCATTTGGTACAAATTTCTCAACATTGAGAGGAGTCCTCATCATCACCATAATTCAAATTCATCTCTTCAAATGATATGTCAATACTTTCTCATTCAAGATTATTTTTCAAATTCTCTCATTTATGAATCTTGGTTCTTCAGAAACTCAATCCGCGAAAAGATCGATATAAGACAAATTAGAGTTATATAATTACTTATTCTATTATGGATCCTAGTAAACAAATAAAATAAAATAATTAAGAAATCATATTCAACTTAATAATGATAATAACATACCCTTCTCGAAGCTTTAAGTGGTATCAAACAAAGACCAAATCATTCAATCTTTTGTATTTTAATATATTTCTTTTCTTGTAATTGATAAATTAAAATGGGCTCCAATTCCTTTTGCATCTTATTTCACTCACACATTGACTCAAAATTTGAATTGCAAACCATTGTAATTTTGGAACACCACTTTCGAATTGGTCCCACCAATCAATTGTAAGACAATAAAAGTAACCTTATAAACAAAATAAAGTGATGATTAATTTCAAACAAGTAACAAAAGTAAGGAAATATATACTTGTATTTAGTTTCTCTCTTTGATGAAATGTAATGGGCATCCTAAAATCATCACACACATTCTTGTATGCCTTCATTTATAAGTTAATAAGAACTTACATCATCTCATGTGCAAAATTATTGTGATAGTTAATAACATTCCCCCATTAACTTTAACTTTCTTTGTAAAATTTGGACTAAAATAAACACTAGGATTTAAAAACTCCACAATAACAAACATCAAGGAATAAGTTGTCTTTCCTATCTTTCAATAATGCATACACGATAAGGTGTATATAAAGAAGGCCTATTTTTATATTAGCCTTGATTGCATCCTTCGCCCTCTTTATAGCATCATAAATATAACTCATCGTTGTCTTCTTGTCACAATCAGTTAGACAAAGTATTCTTACCAAAGGCTCACAAACTTGAAGAAAAAATTGACATTGAGACCAAAATTCATGATCTTTAAGTATAATTTTAGAAACCTTTATTTCAGCATTAATCCTGACATACTGAAATGCAACTCACTTATCACTTATAAATATTTGTCTTAGCTCCTTCTTCATTTGAGCAAAGCATTAAAGAGATTAAAAAAATTAGTTGAAAATCTTGTAATGTTAAGGTGAAACAAATTCCTATCATTGGTAAAACTTTTTCTCATCAAATTTAGAAACCATGCACAATTATAGATGAACTTGGTCACTTTTATTACTTTTTGCATAGTTTCACCAATAGTAGCAAAGTGTCTAGGATCTGTTATATTTTCCAACAACAGGTTAATGCAATATGCAATACAAGGAGTCCAATAAAAAACATTATTGTTGCTGCAACCTTTTGTCAACTGCTTTATAAGCATAATTATTATCAGTGATGAACTGCACAATATTTTCAAGCCTAACTTCATTCATAGCTTCATCAAATATCTGAAACAAAATATCACTATTTTTAACAGTGCTAAATGCATTAATAAACTTTAAAAATGTTATTCTTTAGTAGAATAAACTAAAAAAATTGATAATAGGTTCATGTCTTTTATTTTTCCGACTATCACATATGATTGAACACCTATAAGATACTCAAGTCATTCTTCTTTTATCCAAATAACTTTTTATTTCATAAACATAGCTACTCTAAAGATTGCTTTTATATTTATTAATTAAAGGAGATTTATATCTTAAACCGTAAAAGACAATAACATCCACCATACGATGATAATAATAAGACTGAGTAACATTGAATGATAAACCTATATTATGCCACAATCTAGTCATTGTCATGTATTCATTATGAATTGATTTTTAGATTATAAGGCCCTATGAATTAAAGGTTGAGTTTTAGGAGCTGTTCGTGGTATAAAAAAGTTAGATCATATCTTCTTCTCTTCCTTACATCAAGTGTAACAATCCCTTCTTATTGAATAGGAATACCACCTTCAACATCTCCACTATCATTCTGATGACTGAAAAAAAAAAGTCCGCTACCAATTTATAATTTAGTCTTTACCTTATGTCTTTCTCATATTTATACTCTTCAAGCAAAGTTTTCATTTTCCATTTTGAGTTATTACTAACTTTCTTACAAGGTTTCACATTTCCTTTGTTCTCAGTTAAATGCATCTTTAATATGGTGATTCCCCCACCTCTCAAATGTTTACAATTAAATGCTACGGTTCTTCATTTCAATAATCAATCTAGCATGAGCCTAAGTTAGATCATTAAATCTTCCCAAACCTGAAGAGGTTAAATTATCATGAGAGCTTAAACTTCCCTTCATTTATTTGTAAAAATAAATGTAATTAAATAAGTACAATGTACTAAATAAATATCACATACAACTTTTAATTGTAAAACTTTTCTACCATGAAAATAACTACTTTCTTAAATTCTTGTTAAATCTAAATTTTCTTTTTTTTTTCAAAAGATTGTCATCACTTCATTGTTTAAATTATGTAAATCATTTATGGGTTTATTTATATTTCATGTTACAACACTATATGTACAAGACTTACATGGTTTGACATTGTCTTTTCTAGAAAGAATTTAACTTTTAAAGGTCACTGTCTTGATTAATATCAATATCTTAATGCAATAATATAATAAATGAGAGTGAATGAATACTCAAAGAAGTGTTGTTAATTCAGTATGAAAATAATAAATTTGATTTTTAGTTGCACTTTGAGATAAACGTTGAGATAAATGTCTTCTCTTTAATTTTTTAATGTTTTATATCAATTATTGTCATGGATTAATATGGATTAATAGTTTTCTCAAATAATATATATGAACTTTAGTGAAAAAAATGTGTCATAATTATAACAAATCAAAATTAGAGAAAAAAGAATATAATTTTTACCAAAAAAGTTGAAAATTTAAAACTAAAAATTAGCTATAATTTGTACAAACTACAAGTCTATAACACACTACATAATAAGTTCACAGTCATTTACAATTATAAAACTATTAAGTATTAATTATCAAGTATCCTCAACCTTGATATTGTCTTAGACATAAAGTAGAACAAGACGATGCAGGCAACGGATAGAGTAGCATCGAGCTAATGAGCCAATAGTGAAGGAGTAGTAGAAAGAAGAAGCATCAATGAGCTAGCAACTAAGAAGCAATAAGGTATAGAAGGGACATAGCGGAGAAGCTCAGAAGTAGCAATTCCTATCAGAGAAGCAAATGGAGTGATTGATGAAGAAGTGGCATAGCAATGAAGCCATGATGACAAGAGAAAAGAAGGCAACACTAAAAGGCAGTGATGAAGTTTGGTCTATGAGTGAGTGAGGTGTACGGCAAGTGGAAAGTACTTGATAGATATATTAGTTTTTTTAATTCTAGTATTTAAAATTTTGAAATTTACAAAAGTTACCAGTATTTTATTAGTACTCTTGGTATTAGTTAGTACCCATCGATACCAGGCAAAATTACCGATACCAATCGGTACTAATATCCAATATAACTTACATATTTTTGTACCATTTTTTGTTTGATATGAGAGATATTGGCTAGTACTAGTTAGAATGGTACGAAATCTATAATATAGGAATTAATCTCTCGATCATCACCTATAAGTTAAACATTGATCCTAATCTTAGGACTGTAAAGTTTATGCAAGCACAACTAACTAAACATAAGATCCATTAAATGAAGGATTAGAATAGTTGCAAAGACTAGATTTGGAGAATATGTTAAGGGTTAATATTCATCTTTAACTAAACATATACTCAAACACAACCATATCTCATTTTTTGTTTCTCTCTAGGTGTAGAGATGGAACAAGGTCTAATTCATCGATTTGTCCTACACCAGGTTCTTCTTTAGACGTAGGATTTAAGGTTCTAGTAAATAATACGGCCTGACATATGGTCATATGCTAGCAAATATAAATATAGAAAATAATTTGTGAAGAAAAAGTCACCAACATTGTCTCGTCCTAGATCATATCTACTAGCGATCAAGTTTTTTTTATTAACACAACGTATAGCATAACTATGTTTACCATTAAAACCCTAATTTTTTATTATTATTTAAAGAGTATTTTTACACAATGTGAGGGTTTTTAACATCTATTTTTATTAAGAGTTGTGAGTGCTTCTTTCATTATTCTTTATCGAACTTTAAATTTATCCAAAGATCTTTTCTTTATAGTGTTCAATTACTTAATGAATTTGGTTTTTGATTCTTTATAATTAATGATTCAATTCTCTTTATATATATAATTTAGAGTTTTATTATGTCCAAACTTGTTTGTGGTCCGCTAAGATTTTATTCTTAGCTGGATTAACATTAGCTGATATTGGAGTTTAGCTTTAAATCAAGCATGGTTATCAATTAAATTATTTTCTATTTATTTGTATGAATTTTTGCTTTCCCTATGACTTCGTAGAATCCTTTTCTTGTTTCTAAATTGATAAAATAAAATCAAAACTTTGATATCTTTTTTATTTGGGAATTTTTCTGCCTCTTTCTCTCATATTAGGGTTTCCTTTTTATTCAATTCCTTATTTTGTTCCATACATAGCATATTGTTCTTATGGTAGTGATATACAAAATTCTTTTTGATTTTTATTGATAAAAAAGGATCAACTATGGTTTTCATCAGGAAACTGACCAAACCTTAATAGACGCAAATTTGGTTTAAATGAATCATTTCTATTTTTTGTTTTATTTAACTCCTTTGTTTCTTTCTTAATATGTACTTATTTTCTTTTACTTACAATTTTTGGACTTTATAAATTGAAATCTTGATTTAAATTTGTTTAATTCTTCTACTGTTATGTTGTTGATGTACGTTTGTTTAATTCTTAAAGAACTTAAAAAGGAAGCAAATAGTGTTAAAAGGTAAGAGAGTATGAGGTTAGTATTAAGAAATCCAACTAAAGAGTGAAAAATAAATGGTTTGACATCTTAAAGAGTAAACATGTAAGAGAATGAGAGAAATTTTTTGTTGCTAACTTTTCTTGCAAATTTTATATATGGCTTCTAAAGGTGTTTCAATGTTGAGGAAGAAAAGGAATTAATGTGAACATAAATTATAATAAGGTAAAAGACATATTGGTGAGGCGATCCCATCAATTTGTGAAATTACAAATGAGCAATAACTTCGAGTTCCTAATGGGAGAAGACTTATTAGACACAATCTAACACTTTTTCTTTTGGAATGGAGGAATCCGCAGCCGCTATCTTTTAGATGTGCACTGAGTAAACCTCCAAATTGACGCAATAGCCTACAAATCAGGCCAACCAGGTACTCCACACTAGGCAAGCTCTGTATGACAGGCTCGATCGAGAGAATGTAAGTAGGGAAATTCGAAAATAGGACCTTTTGGCCCTATGCCCCCCCTCTCCGACTCCACCAACTCGACCACCCCCTAAGGGGCAACACAATCTAACACCTCTAATAGAAGTTGATAAAGAGAATGATGATCTAAATAATGATAAAATTGATATAACTTTTAAGGTTAGAGGGGACATATTTAGGCCTAAAAGAGGAGCTTTATGTGAATGGGATCCTAAAGTTCGAGCTAGTGTAGATCAAAATTTGGGTAGTATAAAGATAAAAATACCCTTTGCTGAAGGTAGAAACGATTCAAATGGAAATGAATCTATGCCAACATTTGATGATTGTAGTGATGGTGGAGTTTCATATACCGTCAAAGAAAAGTTGCTTTCTACTAGGAGAATATTAAGTCTTCAAATTAAGGAGGACAACTTAAAGCAACAATAAGAGAACATCTCTCATACTAGATATCATGTTCATAACAAGGTATGTAATATAATTTTTATTAAAAAAAATGTACTAATGTAGGTAGCACTACTCTTATAAAAAAAGTAAAATTGGCCTACTGTGAATTATCCAAAACCATATAAGCTACAATGGCTTAATAAATGTGGACAAATCATAAGTGAATAAGCAAGTACTGGTGTCTTTTTCTATTGGAAAGTATAAAATGATGTGTTTTGCGATTTAATACCTGTGCAAGTTGGTCACATATATTTGCTAAAGCTATTCAATGATAGTAAATCACTATAGGTCAAATGGGTACGCTCTACTAAACTTAAAGGAGTTTATGAGTATCCAAATACTTTTCTTATTCTTGTGATTCAAAAAGAATATCATTATTCCCAAAGTTTAAGATTAGAGGAAGAAGACTTTTGAAGAGAGGGGATATGATGCAGTAAAACTAGCCAAACATGATATAGATTATATGAATGCTTAAAACAGATATAAGGATTAATTTGAGGGTTAAGATTCATCTTGGATTGAGCACGATCATATTTCAACCTGTATTTCTCTCTAGACATGAGGAGATTAGACACAATCTCATATATGAATCTATTTCAGATCATATTCCTCCTTAAATGTAGGAGTTAAAATTCTAGTGAAGAATATGTCCTAAAACACAATTGTGTATTAGTTTATGTATCTCTTGAGAAAAATATAATTTATGAAGGTGTAGTCTTCAAAATGATTGTGTTCTAAGTCTTACCATTATTGTTGAAGTTTCAAGTTTCGGTAACGAATACCTAGTGCATGGCCATATACCAAATCCTACCTTTACTGTTGAAGTTTCGATAATGAATATAACCGAGTGCATGACCATATACCAAGTTGTATCTGCTACAAAAACCCAATTATTTTATTTAGTGTTTAAAGAGTGTTTTTACACAATGTGAAGATTTTCTATATCTTTACTTGTTGAAAGTTGTGAATACTTCTTTTTCCTTATTTTTTTTATAGAACTTCAAATTTATCAAAGAATTTTTGTTTGTAGTGTTGAATTTCTTAATGAATTTGATTATTTACTTTTTATAATTATTAGATCAATTGAATTGATATTAATTATACCATTTGGTGAATATTTTAGACCATTTATAATCAATGTGTCAAGTGAAAATCACTTTGAGGTGATCCTCGTTATCTCTACTGTAAATATATGGAGTAGCTAGTTTTGGAGTTGTTGCAATGAGAAATATTGTATCTATTGTATGTATTTGCAAACATATGTGAATGAAAGATTGAGAAGTATTTTTTTTAATACTCTCTCCCTTTTTTTTTTGCTTGCTAAGAACAACCAACGTTTTCATTATCAAGCTCACTTTACTTGGAGAATTTTTTTTTTAATAATCTCCTTTTTTTTTTTTTTGCTTGCTAGCTAAGAACAACCAACGTTTTCATTATCAAGCTCACTTTACTTAGATTTGGGGTTGTTCATGTAATTTTACGTTGTCTAAATTTGATTCCCAAAGCCCACCAAATCATCATCACGTTTCACAGAGGTTTCATCTTCGCCAGAATTATGCACATAATGCAAGTTCTCCTTGTTTCTGTAGGCAATTTCTTGATGGGCCCACTGCTGACTGGACGAATCGCATGGAAGCATTCCACAAACATCAGTCCAAAACTCGATCTCAACTCCTCTTGGAACCACAGAAACTTGGGAGGCTATCCAAATTTCCTGCTTATTCCGCTACAATTAACCAACTTCCTCCTCTTCTTTTTCATGGCTTCCGCAACTGCCTCTCAAGCTTCCTGTTCTCTATTACTAGACAGGAGTCCAAGTGGTACCAAACTTGTTAAACAAGAAGTTTATCCCACAGCAAGAGGATGCAGCATTACTGCAAGAAGAAGAAGAAGAAGAAGATTGATGAGCCTTGGAGTTCGTGCATCAGAAGAACCTAGAAAGCGACAGAGAGCACCCCCAGGAGTGGATACCAGAATTCACTGGGACAACCCTGACGAAGGTTGGGTTGGAGGAAGCAGTGGTTCACAGAAAAAGCAAAATGTAGAAGAGCAGGGCAGCTTGCTAGCAGACCAGTTCGCTGATTTGCTCAATGATTCTACCGATTCTCATTACCAGTGACTGCTTTGTTTTGCCTATTTGAACTTTTTTTGGTTAAAATTCTACATATGCACTTCGTAACTGGGGCTAATATGGAAATTGATCAGATTCCTAGGTGTCCCTGTGGAGGCCGATATGGAAGAGATCAAAGCAGCATACAGGCGCTTATCAAAGGAGTACCACCCAGACACAACTTCGCTTCCACTGAAGGCAGCCTCCGACAAGTTCATGAAACTCAGAGAAGTTTATGACGTCCTGAGCGATGACGAGAAACGAAAGTTCTACGATTGGACGCTTGCCCAAGAGGCTGCGAGCCGACAAGCTGAGAAATTAAGAATGAAACTGGAAGACCCTTACACTAAAGATGTGGAGAATTACAAGCCTGTACCTGACATGGTAGATCGTCTTGGTGGCCGAAACATGGATCTTAGTGATCAAGCTGTGTCTGCTCTAACCATAGATGTCTTCGTCATTCTCTTTGCCATTGCTTGTATTGCTTATGTTATTCTTTTCAAAGAACCTTATTACTAATTTTTGCTTTTTCATATTTTACCCGCAAGTATATAAAACAACTACCAACAGTGATACCATGATCTGGTTTCAGAATTTCCGTTCTCAACCCCCATTCATTTTACTTCTTACCCAAAGATGTTTCAAACATATTTATTTTGTTGGCTTCTGAGGCTATTGGTATTCGCATGGCTTCTGAGAATGTAAGTTTCAGGTGTTGGACTGATGAGCATAAGCTACGTGGAAGGTAGTTTTACGAATGACTGTTTATTTGTATACTCGCATGTTAACGGCAGTCCTGTTGGAGATATTTTCTGTCGAGTCTTATTTGCGATCAACTTTTAGATCTTTACTTCAGCCAGCCACAATGAGTCAACGGTAATATTGAGTCTAAAGCCAAGCAAGGTGAAACAAGTCCACAACTTACTTTAGTTCATAACCCAAATCGGTCCGACAGGGCACAATCTTATTTGCAGTCAAATTTGAAATGAGCTTGAATAGTGTTCAGTCATTTGGTCAAGTAGGGTTTCCGACACTCTTGCCATCAGCTATCAATTAATTCACCTCTTGGATAACCAAGTAAAAGCAGCTTTAAATCTCTTATTCAATTATACTTTCCATCTCAACTTCTCTTTTTGCCACTTACAATGTCATTTCTAAACAGCAGGAAAGTTTTAACAGTACATTAACCAACTTTAGAACACGTAAAAGAAAATCCTAAAACAAAATTTATCAACAACGGTATTATCTCCATAGATTATAGTTAGTGTTACATGATTGAACTAGTAATAAGTATTAAACCCTTCAATGGCCTGTATCTCCTAAATCTTGATCCGCAAGAAATTTCGCTCTTTTCTATGCAAATGCTACAAGATCAGAATATTCATATATGATCTACTCTGCAATATTCCCTGAAGTATGGTTCCTCAGTATATGGGCAGTCCATCTGCAAAATGAAAGTAGCAACATTAAAACTATAGCCACATTCAGCCTCCGAATCAATAACATTAGTGTGAGCCATGAGAAAACAATTAAAAAAACAAGCTTAATTGGTAGACATTAAATCAGTTCTCTCTTTCGTGATTCCACAGCAAACCATACTCGCAAGGGGCAACATGCAACAGGAATGTTTGATCACAAAGTGTGAAATTGTAGTGTGGTTATAAAATCATAGACATATCCAATCACCATTTTGTTGGCAAGGGCTAGAGGAACTAGCACACATAAGTGTAATTAATGACTGGCACACATCCAAGTCCACTAAACTCTCACACTAGTTATTAAGTCATAAACACTTGAGACGGCAGTATTCCTTTAGGCAGTTATACCGGTCAAGCAATTCCAGCTCACTTAATTAGTTTATTAAACCATAGCTACCAGCTTTATTACCAAAACTTTCTGCCGCCATCAGTATGAATTGCAAGGTTTAAAAACTTGGTAAAGAAGTCCTATAGACTCGGTTAAAACACACTCGCATCACAACATACACAGCATATCTACCAGAAGGTTTCATTGTTAGAACTGCAACAGCTTATCTCCCCTACTACAATCCGTCCAGCAATTCAACTAAATAGAGAAAAGAATTGCAGAAAATGCAAGTGTCCAACACCCTCCACACAATCAGCAAACACAAGAGATTTCATCCTATAAAACAAAGATTATTCATTACATATTTTTGTAAATTCTACTAACAACTCAGGAATATACACAGAAAAGTAAGCCTTAACTACTCCAAATAATCAGATTTTCTTCACTCTCCCAATTCCTAATATATACGAAGAGCGTCTTCAACTAAGATCCATTATCAATCATACTACCGATAGCAATACCCATTTACCACTATTAAGAATCATATAAAAATTACTTTCAAAGTTAACTCATTTTCTTCACCCATATATGTATCCAAACACAGACTTCACAATCTATATGTTGCAAAACATCCAATCCAACTCTAACAAGCACTAAAAAGAAATCCATAAAAATCCAAACATTAAAACACGAAATAAATATTTCAAATTCGAGAAACGAGACCGAAGGTTTAAGCGACGGCGACGGTTTGCTGCTTAGAAGGGCCAAGATTGGACTTCTTCTTGGACTTGTCGTCGGCGAAATCCTCGGCGTTGTAAATGACGGTAATGTAGAGAGAACAGCTAGGGCACCTCGCAATCTCCTCGCCGAGTCGGAGATCGTCCTTGGTGATCTGAAAAAGGTCGCCGCATGGACAGGGGTACGTGTAGGCTTGGAGCTCCTTATTCCACTCCATGTCCTCTATCTCTACGTCGTCGTATGACATCGCTATAGGACTCTTATTGACCGGAGATTCTGCTCGGTGAAGATGATTGATCTGAGAGAAATCAAAAGCTGGCTTGAATAAAGTAGGGCTTCGTTCGCACCGCGTCTCTTCTTAATCAACCATAAGTAGGCTGCCGACGTTCTCTTTGTTTTATAAAAGGGTAAAGCGCTAAATTGAACGGGATCATAAATTAGGAATTCCAATAGATCGACCCGGGTAGGTTATCTCGGGCTCGGGCCTGGGGATTAAATGAGATTATTCAGTTATCTCGGACTTGGACCTGTGATACTTATTATTATTTAAAAAAAAAATTAACACGATGTGGTCAATTGCCAAGCCTAGGATTATTTACCTAATATAAGTTAGAGTTAAACCAAATGTAATTATGAAATTTACACTTCTTTGAGGATCTTGTGTATATGTTAACGTGTAAATTTTGGCTTAATTTCAATTTAAAAATGAATAAGATTAATATAAATCTAAATTAAATATGAAAATTAAGCTTGAATTAGTTTCCATTAAAAGGTAACGGAATTTTAATTAACCCTTTTTATTAGTTTACCCGAGAACCAAATAGATATTAAAAAAATGAACTTTTTCACATATATAAAATGGGTATATATTATGTGGCAAATTAAGAGAGTATCTTATTGTTTGCAGGCAATGGCTTGGTTGTAATTGATATGTAATATTAATTAATTAATATTTAAAATTTATGTAATTTTTAATTATATTTAATTAACATTAAAGATAAATTATTCAAATAATTACCGCAGTTTAAAATTTGATAAAAACATAATTATGAGAATTCAAATTATAAGTATACATTATTCCTATTTATAATTGCATAAAGTCGAGATAATGGTAAAATTATTGCATAACATAGAATAATTTATCTCATAAATTAAAGTATTAATATATTCAAATAAATGTATAGGTATTTATTAAAAAATAAGTTTACTAAAGTGATTTAATGATAAAAATTTTAAATATGATATCTTCAGTTCTCTTCATTATTATGATTATATAATGAACCTTATATTCGAGATTATTAACGTGTCTCATATGAGAATTATAACGTTCTAATGCTAGTAAATGATTCACTGCCTTTAATGTAATTACATAGAATGTTCTATTATTTTCAATTCGTAATAATTTCATAATTCTTTGACTAGAGCAAGTTTAGATTTAAAAAGTTTGTTTCTAAATATAAATAAATTAGTTACTAATTTATGGGAATGAACTTGATTACTAATTTATAGGAATGAACTTGGTTGTAATCGATTGTGTTAGTGTACCCATATATACACATCAAGCACATTCTTTCTTTCTTTTTTTCTTCCCTTTTTTTTAACACAAAACCTAGTCAAAATTTTCTAGAAATTCCCTTTCTTTTGTCCACTTATAAAAATCATACACCATCTCACATCAATCTCTTCTCCAGAGTTCACTTCCTTGGCTACCTAATCACTTATGTATATTGCTTTTAATAATTCTATCATATGCACAGTATTTTTATAATATTGATATTGTTAATTGATCTTTTGTTGTTATTTTTCTCTTTCAACAATTGTTTTTTTAATTGTATTTGGTTGATGATTGAAAAGACTTTTTAAATTTCTACGACTTTTAAGTGAAAATCATAAGGATAAATTGTTTATACATAGGTGTTATACGAAGGACTATGACTGTAAACCTTCCTCATCCTCTAAATCTATATTGATCAAATCATATTTCACAAGAGTTTTTAGAATGAGTTCGTAATAAAATACCAATTCTTTTTACCCTTGTTACTCATTTAGTTTATGAGCCTTTTCTACCTTCAACACTAGATGTTGTTAACATGTTTGGATTTTTTGTAGCTAGTTTCTTCTCTCACTAATAATATACCAATGCTAAAAATTCTTTTTTGCTAATAACAAAAATAGTATAGTCACAATTTTCAATTGAATTATCAAATACTCTAATGAACTATCATAATATTTAAAATAATAATAGTACTATATATGTTACTTTGCCTATGTTTCTATTGCAACTTCCCAAGCAAAAATAGTTACTTTCATAGTAGTAATATCATATATAAGTTATTGCCTATTTTTTTGTATATTATATAATTACTAGCAAAGAATTTTGATTTGCACTTAATTGAAGCAAAAAAACTAGAATTGACAAGTTTACTCCTATTGGGACAATTCAGATATATTTTCTTAGACAATTTACAAACAATTCAAATTGGCTTATTATGTTACAATGGTATTTTCCTAGCTATTTATTAGAAATTGAAAAGCATTGTAAGATTATTAAACTTTTGAAATCATATTAATTTGGTTTTTTTGACTTTTATATATAGCTAGTCATAATTTCTTCATTCGAAGCAAAATTTCAGGCATTTATACTAGTGTTAATTCAAAGACTGGTTTCCAATTTGTTGACATTGATATTGGAACTTATTTCAAGAGAAGGTCACTAATTGGAAAGTTTACTTATATATTCTTTAAAAGATTGTATACATTATGTTTCTTGGTTGTTTTACTAACATGCTTAAATTGTCTTAGCAAGTTATGATTTAACACCTCAAATTTAAGTTAATATTATTAGTAGTGTATGATATCCTCTTCTACATTTAGCAAAATATAGCATTAAATAGACTTTTTATACCCTTTCATAATCAATTTATTGTACATAGAAAAGGGAGATAGGCATTAGATGAATTTCCCCATATGTAGTGATGAATATATATGTGTGGTTGATCATTCTTTTGAAAAGGCTTTTTCGAAGGTGGCTAATGAGAATGAAATTTCTTGTCCTTACAAAAAATTTTGTAAAATTATTATTGGTATATAAGAAATATTACTTTTGATCATTTAATTGTTGATAAAGTTGCTCCAAGATATGATGGTTGGAAATTTAATAAGGAGTGATCAATTAATGCAAGTATGGATGTGGATGATAATAATGAATTTTATGGAAGGTCTATGCATGATAATATAGATGATGTATGACACATTTAAAGATAGAGATGGAGGTACCAATAATGGCGTAGGAGTTAGTAATGGTCCAAATCCTAATGCTAAAAAGTCCTTTGTGAAAACGATCTAGAAGGGGGATTGAATAGATCTTTTAAACTTTTTCTGTAAAGTGCTACAAAAACAATGAATTAGAACACACAAAATAGATAATCAAAATTGAAATATAAAAGAGTAGGGAAGAAAGGCAAACACTGTTTTTATAGAGGTTCGGTGCTAAGACCTACGTCCTCTACCTAAGCTCCCACTTAGGATTTTGGCAAAACACTTTA
>JANZXP010000196.1:38330403-38359855 GCA_027576715.1 Erythroxylum flavicans
AAGGGTGAGAATTTGTATTCTGGCTTCGAGGGAAATACTGTATTGATCTAGGCTGAATTGGATGAAGTTGCCTTCTTGGAAATTGTAGATTATTTTTCTAAATTTCCAATGATATATAGTATGAAATTTTTGGGGATTTTAGTTGAGAGATATGATTATTAGAAGTTTGGGATGTTTCATAGGATGGACTTTCAGGAAAGCTACAGTATTTTGAAATTTTAACCCACTTAGAAGCAAATTTATTTTTTAGATCATCATGGAATTTGTAGATCTAGAAATCTTATTTAAAACAATCTTTGAACAACCTTAATCCGATACTTGTAGTGAAAGTTATGCCCTTTTTTCTAAGAGAGATCGGAGGAAGAAAAGAGAGAAGAGAAAACGAGCGAGCGCGCTAGGTTGCAATCGTGCATGGTTCTCTCGCCAGGTCGCGATCGTGCTCGACCCATTGGTCCTTTCCCCCAGCCTAAACATGTTTCACTCTTTTGACCCTAACTTTGTTGTCTGACCTCCAAACGACCTGATTTTTGAAGCATTGGACTCCTAACAAATTTCTCTACCTTTCCATAAAAAATTATAGCTCTTGGTTAGATTAAAGTGAGGGGATCAGTTGGAAGAGTGTGAGTTGGATATTTGCACTGAACATGCTTCAGCATTTTGATGATATCTTGATCTGTGGAGCTCTAAATGAGATGATTATTGTTTTTAAATAGGCTAGAGACATATAGCTACAAATTATCTGAAGGAATCAAATTTTAATTAAGTCCCTAAGACTTCCAATTTCTAGAGTGAAGTTGGGTATAGTGTACTGTCTTTTTAATGCAAAAATAGTCCAAAAATGTTTGGGCTATAGCTTTCTGATTTTTGAACCAAATTGAATGATTTTGGTGTCATTACAGACTTAAGACAATGGGTAACAAATGTTATGAAGAAGTCCAATTGAAATTCCAATTTGCGTTTTCCCAAAATCTGTTCGGAAATAGGAAAAGTGAGTTCTTTTTGATGATTGACAGGTGTGGGCATGCCACCCTTGTGGGATGCGCGTCCAGATGTCACTTAGGATGTCGGACACGTGACTCGCAAGGGCAGTGTTCCAACAACTATAGAATTAAACTAATCGTCTCTTGGGCAACTACGTCAAAAATTTGATCTTGGTTTTTCAATGTGTACAACTATAGAATTAAACTAATCGTCTCTCGGGCAACTGCGTCAAAAATTTGATCTTGGTTTTTCAATGTGTGTAAGTTTTAATTAATTAACCTCGATAATTCACAAGCCCATGGGTCGTTTACGTAGTACCTAAGGTATCGATCCCACGAGAAGGGATAATCTAATCCTAAAATCTAAGGCCAAAACAAATCGAAGAAATTCGAATGTAACGAAATTAAAACAAGAATGCAATTCAATCAAGCAAATCAATTCAAGAATCAATCATAAAATTATTAACAAATTAGCAGTTGCAACACACACTTAAGAATCAACCTAAGGAACTACCAATTGAGAGAAAATGTTGCGAATACCGTACCGAACTTGGTACTGGATTAGATTTTGGTACGGTATTGTACTAGTACCGATCAATATCGGGTATCGTTTTAGATAACTTTTTAAATTTATAAAATAGTCCCTAAATTTTTTTAGAAATTTCAAAATAATCTATTGTCATATTGTACAGTTATACTGTATAGTTTATAAGTTTACATCAACCATGTTTCAAAAAATCACAACAATAAATAATAACCACAATTAATATGAAATAACAATAATTTTCAGATATTTCACATATGAATAATAACCACAATTAATATGCAAAAAGGAAATTATCATTATACAAGTATAAAATTAAGAACAATACAAGGTATTTGAAATATTACAATTTTATCATATAATAAATAATAATTACATTAAAACATCAAATAAAAAGAACAATAAGCATCCTTAACTTTCTAATTGTTACAATTTACAAGAAGAATTCATGATAAGAAAAGAACCAATTAGAAATAAAACCTGAAAAATGCATATATTATTTAATTTACTATTAATTAAATATATTATTTAATTATTAATAAGAATTTAAACAATTTTAATTTAATATTACATATTAAATTAATTATTAATAAAATTGTAAATAACTTAATTTAAATTAAATTTGTAAAATTAATTATTATATTTTTAAAATATATAAATTTTATGATTTAATAATTAAAATATATTTAAAATAAATATTATTTTATAAATAAAAAAATTTAAATTATTTGTTTTAAAAAATAATTTTTATTAATACTTTATTAATAAAGATTATATAAAAAATTAAAATTAAAATAATTTATTTTAAATTTTTATTTAATGTATAATTATTAAGAGTAATAAAATATTTATTTTATTTTAAAAATTAAAATTAAAAAATCGTAATAAAATTGAAATAAATAGTTAATTAAGAAAATGTTTGAAAAGGGAGGGAGGGAGGGAAGGGCACGTGGGAGGGAAAAGTTTTTAAAATTTTTTAAAAATTTTACAAAAAAGTCCTTCAATTTTTAAAAATTTACGGTATTGGCCGATATTCGGCTAAATACGGGCTGATACTGGCCAGTATCAAGTAAAATTGGCCGGAACCGACAGATATTTGTAGCCGATATTTTTAAACAAATTTCGTACCAGTTAGAAACCGGTACGATACTTACCAACCAGTATGAAACAGAAATTAAAACACTAAGTCATACTCATATATCATTAAAAGATGATTAATATTAATTTGTGAGTTTTCGGAGAAGTTGATAAGTATGCATATTGTTACATATAAATTAAAAATTAAGAGAATATGAAAAATTTTATCAGTACAAAATATTATACTTACTAATTTGATATAAATTCTTTATAATAATTGATAGTAAATTATTATAAATAAAGACACATTATTTAAAATATTATAATACTTGCAATTGCAAATGGTATAACTAATTATATCAATTTAAATGAAATTGTATATTAAAAAAACCCGTGCATAACACAGAATGGAATTCTAGTATTAAGGCAAGAGAAAATGGAAGAATAAAAGTAAGCACTAATGCCTTGTAATATACCCCAGAGATCATACTCTCATCTATGTTGATAAGGGATAGTCCAACAACGCAAGGGTCTCGGTAAAATCAAACCTGTAGTCCACAGAGTTGAGGGGAGAATCGAAGGAATGACAAGAAACTGGAGTTTGATTATGAACATTGAACACCAAAACTTCATTACCTACTACTATAAGAATCTCATTGTCCTTCCTCAAACTTAATGCGATGCCAGACCTTGACCGCGATAATACTCTTATCTCCAAAATTAATCCTAAACTGTTTGATCCAAGACTTTGATATGCCGTACTCTTTCATCATCCATATGTCCCAAACTGCAGACGTCCGGCCAGTTCCATAAATAAAGGAAAGTGAGTCTCCAAGTTGAGCTAACATGATAAGTGGGAATAAGTTTCCAATTAGTACACAATTGAAAGGCAGCTCCATCTCTTTGAATACCTCACAGCTTGCATCAAAAACAACTACAAACCAATAAAATGCGAACTTCTTAACTCCAATCCAGTGCTAAGACCCATGTACAAACACTGGACGTTCAGAAAATATGTTGCCTGGGGGAATAATGGCAATGCCTCTCCACTCGTTTTTGCTCAGCTCATAAACCTTTGTTGTTTTGGTTGGACGTTCAACATATATCATCTTGTAATCATTCTTAGTTTCGTCATACCAAAAGCCTACAGTTCTTCGTGGCATTACGCAAGCGACGGGATGAGGTACCCACAATTGTTTCCTCAAAACAGGATTCCACAACATGCAGTCTCCTTCACGGAAAGATATGTACATCAATCCTCCACAGCACTGTTGCTGGTAGTTTCCATCCCATTTTATGATAGGAGGCGTAGAAAAAATCTCTTGGCAAACAAAAGAATCATCCTTTTCACTGTATTTCCTGTATTCAATATCACTTCTATGTCTTCCGCTTGAAGTAAGCAGCATATGATATTTCCTATTTCTGTTAATAGCAATCGTAGTGTGCTTGAAAATAAAGCTAGAGTTATGGATCAAAGACTTCCATGATTTGGAAACACACCTGAATCTCACAACTGATTTGACTGGTAATTGTGGCAAAATTTCTTCTATGGTTTCTTCAGGTATAGAAACAAAGCTGTGAGAGGGTACCTGGATTCTGCCTCCACCGCTCCCTTCCAAGGTCATAGCTTCAAATAGAGTAGCTAGATTGAAGAATGATCCGATTTGATTTCAGTCCCATAATAAGTTGGTCTTCCCATAGATATACTATCGACATGGCTGCGAAAAGGGTAGCAGAGTTGGAGTTAAATTAGATTTTCTTTTTTGAATATATAGGTTTTCACATTGTGAAGCAACTGGGACTCTAATATATGAAAATTTCCAAATGTGGTTGGAGTGTGAGACTTACCGAAGTCACGTGTTTTGTTGAACGTCTTACAAATAAATAAAACAATCAAATAGTAGATAAAATTCTCGTCTATTTTGATTGGCACGTCTCTATCAAATTAGTTGTAATGACGTGAGAACAATTAAGTGGTAATATTAATGTTATGAATATAGCACTACTACTGGATTTGATTATACTACGATATTATATCGATACTAGTCAACACTAAATATTATTTCGGGTTATTTTTAAAAATTATAAAATAGTCCATAAATTTTTTTAAAATTACAAATAATTTCTCCATATATTGTTCTCTATAATTTCTTATTTAATTAACCATGTCTCAAAAATTATAATAATAGAAATTTAAAATAACAACAATCTATTTATTTCTATTAATATTACTTTTTATATATTTCGCGTATAAAAATAACTATAAGTAATATTAAAAAAAGATAATTTAATCATCATATAAATATAAAACTAAAGATAACACAAAGTAATTAAAAAGTTGCAATTTTATTATATAATAAGAATTAATTACATCAAATAGAAAAACATTAAAGTTCCATGATTTTATAATTATTACATCAAAAGTTTGTGCCAAGAACCACAACCAATCTAGAACAAAACCTAAAACAAAAAATATTTATAATTAAAAGCTTTATATACATGTATCACATATAATTGAAATTTAAAGAATAAAGGAAATAAAAACCCACTACTTCATTTGATTGAATATTCGCTCAAATTGTTTTAACCTCAATTCTCGTTTGATATAAAATATTTATCGTTGAGAAGAGTCTTATCACCGTCATCATTCAAAATTTCTGTAATAAATTACATATCAATACTTTTCCATCTAAAATTATTTTTCATGTCTCTCTCATATTTCAAACTCAATTCTTCAAAACCTCAATTTACTAAAAAACTGATATGATACAAAACTATTTATTCTATTAAGTAATGATGTACAAAATGGACCGGTCGATTCTATAGGTTTTAACTTTTTAGTTAAATTTTTACTTTCAACCGTTATGAATAAAAACCGGTCGGTTAATAATAAATGGGCAGGTAACCGTGAAGAACCGACGCCTAAGCCAATAATCACACAAAGACAAAGGGATGCAATCGTAGGGATTTGGGTACTTGGAGATCCCGAAAGGCGTATCTTTTAGCTAGTTAGTTTCTTTTTTCGATTGATTCTTGTTGAGTTCTATACATAGAGTACTTGGAGACAAGGAAGTAAACAAGAAGAGCAGTACTCGACAAACCAGAAAGAAAGAACATGTAAAGAGCAATAAGGCAAAGGTTGTGGGGCAAATGGGCGGCAGAGATAAGAGACCCTTTCAAAGGCATTAGTCTGGCTCGGAACTTACAACACCTTCGAGGAAGCTGCCAAGCGCATCCAAGGCGAGAAGGCCAAGCTCAACGTCCTTTTTCTACCGAAAAACACCCGGTTTATAACTGGGAAATATGTGGGCATTTCCCATTTACTCGAGAGTTCCACACTGCACTTTTCACAGTTTCCATTGGCATCCTGGTTAATCGACACCTACACTATACAAAGCATCGTTACTTTGACATCTGGGTATGAATAATTCATAACAGAGAAATAAGTTTTTAAATTAGGTGAGAGAGGGTTGCAATTGTAATATTGACCTTTTTCTAATTTATTATGACATAATAACGCGTAATTAATTCATAATTTGCAATTTAATTTAATTGGTATTTTTACGTCTTAATGTATTTTAATTTTTGATTAAAAATAATTAATTGTAATTAACAAACATATGCCACATGTTTTATTGGTCCTTTATGTTTATTTTGATAATTATTTTAGTGTTATCTCTTCTGCTTCTTCTTATCTCTTCTTTTTTCTATCTACTCATAAAGTAAAGACATGATGCAACTTTATTATTTATGTCGTTGGATATATGTAATGTGCTATTAATTAGTTATTAACATGATTTGTGATACTTTTTATATTTTGGAATTATTGGATTATGCGTCGAATTTGTATTACAAATTTATAATTGACAATAATTTCACTCATTACTAATTTGTAATTTATTTGGATGCAATAAAAGAAGTTGGTATAAATACTTTGGATAAAAATATAGGTTACGAATCTTTAAATTATGTTGGAGAATTTTAAGCTTTTGATAATAATGAAACATACGAAATACAATTTTGATTTTGATTTTTATTGTTTTTGTTATTTTAAGTTTTAAATTAGACTCAAATTTAGTGTTAATTATTAGATTTGATTTATTATTAGTTCATTATATAATAATAGACATAGGTGTATTTTTATTTCAATAAAATATTTTATTTTTACTTATTCTTATAATTTTCACTTCTTATTTATTATATATTGATTGAGCCTTTAAACCTTAAACATTTCCTTTGACCAGTTTGATATTCGATCCTTTTTTTAAAACATTGCTATTAAAATTCCTCGTAAATAAATAAAAATAAATTATTAAGAAATTACTAGAAATTATATTCAACTTAATAATGATAAATGATAATAACATACCTTTCTTAAAGCTTTATATTATATTGTACAAAGACTAAGTCGATTAATCTTTTGCATTTTAATATATTCATTTTTATAATGAATTAATTCAAATGTGCTTCAATTCCTTTCACACCCTATTGCACTTATATATTGACTCAAATTTTGAATTGCAAACTTTTGCAATTCTAAACCGCTACTCAAGTAACTGTAAGCCAACAAAATTAATGTTATAAATAAAATAAAGTAATAATTAATTTCCAATAAGTAATAAAAATGAAAAAAATACTTAGGTTAAGTTTTTCTCTTTGACAAGTAGCAATAAGTGTTCCAAAATCACCAAAAGTATTCTTATAAACCTCTATTTGTGAACTTACAAGATCTTACATAATCTTAAAGGCAACAACCGTTGCCATAGTCAATAACATTTCCTATTATTTAAGTTTCTTTGTAAAATTTGGTTTAAAATAGATATTAGGATTTAAAAGTGTCCTAGCTGCAAATAACAGAGAGTAAAATTTTCTTTATCATTTTTCATTAATGACTTCAAGATAAGATATGTACAAAGAGAATATATTTTTCATATTAGTCTTGATTGCTTCTTTTACCCTCTTTATTGCATCATAAAATAACCCATTTTTATCTTCTCATTATTGTCAGCTACAAGAAATACTCTCACCAAAGGCTCATAAACTCATATGACAAATTAATGTGAATCAAAATTTATGATCTTCAAGTATTATTTTAGAAATATCTAATCCAACATTAGACTTAACATGTTAAAATGCAACTTACTTATTACTTATCAACATTTGCCTTAACTCATTCTTCATCATAACAAAACACTGAAGTGATAAGAAATTAGTTGCAAATCTTGTAATAATTGGACAATACAGTTTCCTATTGGTAAAATCATTTCTCATTAAATTTATGACTCATACACGATTATTAGTAAACTTGGCCACTTTTTTGCTTTTTGTACAGTCTTACCAATGATAGGAAAGTATATAACATTTATATATTTTTCAACATTAAGTTAACGCAATATGAAACACAAGAAGTCTAATAAAAAAATTATATCTTCTTCCAATTTTTTTGTAAGCAAAATCATTGTTAGTAATAAACTGAATAATATTTTTTGACTCAACTTCATTTACAACTTTATTAAATATTTAAACCAGAGTATCAACATTTTTAACAAGACCAAAAGCATCAATAAACTTCAAAAATAATATCTCCTTTACATAATAAACAAAAAATTAATAATAGACTCGTGTCTTTTATTTGTCCAATCATCATTGATGATTAAAAACTTATAAGTAGCCTAAGTCATTCTTCTTTTATCCAAATAACAGTTTATTTCATAAACTGAGCTACTCAAAAGTTTACTTTTATAGTCACCAATTAATGGAACTTTCATATCCTAGATTGTAAGAGGCAATATCATTCACGTAATAATAAGAATGAACAACATAGAATGTTATACCTAAATTACACCACCATTTAGCCATTACCATGTTCACATTATGAGTCACTTCTTAGACTGAAGGCATTATAGATTGAAGGCTAAGCTTTAAGAGTTATTCTTGGTGTCAAAAAGCTAGCCACTTTTTTTTTCTTGTTTTCCGTACATCTGGAGCAATATTCCTTCTCATTAGGTAGGAATATCACATTCAACATTCCCAATATCATATTAACCACCAAAAGGAATTTTCACTATCAATTTTGTAGTTTAGTTTTTGTTTTCTATCTTTCTCATATTGATACTCTTCAAGCAAAGTCTTTATTTGTCATTAAACACCTTGTCTTACATTTTTACAAAGCTCCATATTATCTTTGATCCAGCTAAATGCTTCTTTAATCTGATGATTTCTTTACCTTTCAAATGTTTGTTGCGATACAAACAAATAGTATGGTTTTTCATTCCAAAAATTAATCTGACATAAGTTCACATTGGATCGTTAAATCTTCTTAAAACTTGAAACGGTTGAATTATTAGACGAACTTAAACTTTTCTTTATTTATCTATAAACTAAATAAAGATATATGTCAAAATTAAATTAGTAATTTCATAACAAAATAAAAAAAAAGCCTAATACAAACTTACAAAGCAATATTGTTATACGGAGATATCAATAATTACCTTCCTTACTTTTAAAATACACATGTTAGGTCAACGAAGAGAATCCAACTCCATTAAGAATTATCTTTTAGTAATTATATGTATATATATATATGTGTGTGTGTTCCAATTTTTTCTAATTAGAATTACGTGAAGGAATTAAGTAGTGGATAATCTATCACTTTTAAGACATACACATTATGTAGGAGTTATATATCTTCTTGCTGCATATTTTGAAGTGGTAATCCGATGGATGTAATTAATTCTCTAAAATGAAAGAAACATAGAAGAATATAATCTATTTAGGCTTATTAGAACCTACATATTAAATTCTTTTGAAACTAAATACTTCTTTTTCTCCAAAACATACATATTCAAGAAAATATAAGCACATTAATTCATTCATTATATAATTCATAAGGTCGTTTATCAGTTTATGTATTTCATATTTCAGTTTCACAAAAAGCAAATTAAATAATTAATATAATTAAACATTATATATAATATAAACTTAATGTATGTATTTCATATTTCAGTTTCACAAAAAGCAAATTAAATAATTAATATAATCAAACATTATATAAAACATAACCTCATTATCACTAAGTTATTAATATATGATAAAAACAAGAAGTCATTAAGGTTATGTTCCTAATCTAGTCCAAATATGTACAGAAAACAAGCGGCAAAAAATAACCCAAGTGAGCAGGGAGTTGAGCTGGCGAGTCGGGTTTTTCTGGAGCGCGAGAGGGACGGACGGCGAGAGAGAGACTGTTGAGAATCTTGTGAATTTGTTTGTGGCTAGAGTTGCAGCTTGGACTTGGAGGCTACTGTGCTGTGACTGTTTGAGAGTTGGCGAGAGAGAGAGAGGCGAGAATGAGAGCTGCTGTGAGTCTGTGACTGTTGCCGATAGATGAGATCTGAGAGTGAGAAAGGTTGAGGAGTGTGAAGAAGAAAGGGGGAAAGACTAATTGGGTTTTCTATTTGGGATAGTATACAAATTATTTTTTTGTGTTTTTGCAGTCTAGTCCGAAACATTTGTGATTTTGCAAGTCCGTCCGATAAGAAAAAAGCCTTGTATTCAGATGTTGCGTTCTGTGCGAAATAGAAACTTGGCTGTCCTCAAACATGCCAATATAGCCCTTTCCAAAGGTTGTGGAGCCAACTTTTACCTCTGTATGACGATCTGGGGCTGGCTTCGCAGGTAAACAAGGGAAACATGGTTTGAACTTGTTCACCGAACAAGAGACACACTGGCTCATAAATAACTATGTAGGGCATAGGAATTTAAGGGAACAAATCCCATTTCAAAATAACCAACAGCATGCACCAGTATTAAACAATCTGATTCATATAGGCCATTGGAGCAAGATCTTAACACAAGTTACGATGAAGAAACTGGATGTACAAAAGATGGAGAATGGATCTACCAAAATTTTAAAAGTGAAAAGAGACAATACCAAATTAACCACACCCATAATTTACATCTGGTTTTGCAACTACTGCTTCGAAAGGAATTGCAACCCTCTCTTTCACAACACATCGAGATTCGCCATTTTCCACAAACAGCACTCTCCCAGGAGGGCATTCGAGAACCTCTCTGTTCTTTTCTTCAGTAGCTGGTTGTTGAAACATGCCCAACATCCTTAATTGGTCACTTCTTCTGCTTCCAAGATTTGGTCCAAAACCGGCTAGGCTTAGCACTGATATGACACCAACAAAGGCAATTGCTGCCTTAGCTGCTGCACCAAGGAAATTTCCCAAGCTGATTTTGGATGAAGTGTTGGTTTGGTTTATATTCTTCGTTGCTTCACCATTTTTTACTAAACTCAGCATAGATTTTCGTGATCGAATCTCAGTAAACAGGGACTGTGGAGCAGGGGTGGGATATGGAGGAAGTAGAAGATGATTATTATGTTCCACTGTTTCACCAGCAAATGCAGAAACTTCCCGTATTACTTCAAGTTCTTGTCCTTTGTAATCCTTTAGTTTATGCAATAACAACTTGCGGCTATGTTCAATCTCACCGAGGGCAACTTCCCTTTCGTAACATTGCTGCTGCTGTAAAGCCTAACACGCAGATGAAAGCAACCAAAGAGTTAGCAGCAATGAATGTCCTACTCTATCCAATAATAGTTATATCCGTTAAGACAAAAAAGAAGATATGTTTAGAACAATTAGGAGCAAGAAATCATTCTCTTTGAGCACATCATACAGTATGAGTTAACATGTAATGACAAACTGAAGAGGATCCCTCCACGTTTAGGCATTCTATAAGCAACACAATCACTGGTTCTCTAACCAATTCACCTCGATCATTATTCTGCTTAGTCCACGCAAATATACTACAGTCAGTAACATCCAATTTCTGTAACCTCAGTATATTTAAGCTGAAGCATTGCTTTAGAGATGCTCAACAGAATTTTTGCCACCCCAATAACAGAACCTAGCGTTACATGCTGAAAGCATTCAAGTGTCCGAATTGTGCTTCACCTTTCTCAGACAAGTTCATAACAGAGCCAAAATAAATGACACACAAGTCCCACACAACGAAACTCACAGTCACAACCAACGATCATCTATTATAATATAAAATTGACAGCGCAAAGTTCTGATAGTTTTTGCCTAAAAGCCCCAACTATTGTTAAAAACAGAGAATTAGGTATTGTATAAGAGACCTGCAAGTTGGAGAGCTGGTGCTCGAGCGATTCAAGTGCATCCTTGATATGCAAAAGCCCCTCAGCCTCCTCATCTTTTTCCTCTACTTCACCCGACAACCCATCTTCAGACGGTGCATTGAGATTCTTTATCTTCTCTCTCTTTTCAGTAAAAGGAGAGCTTTTGCTGTCCCTGTTGTTGATATCAATATTGGTGCTAGCTTGTTGGATGCAATTACAGATCTTTAACCTCAAATCTGTGGCTTTTGCTAAAACAACCTCTACCCCTTCTTCTTCCATCTCTCTCTCCTCTTTCACTTTTTCTCTATGAAGATCTTCTAGACATAAATAACGAAGCAGACGTACAATGGTAGTTGTTTCTTGTGGTGACTTTTATTGTTTGATGGTTTTGAGAGGTTTTGTTTCTATTTAGAAGCAGAAGCGTCAAAAGAGCTTCCGGGGTTGGAACTTTTTTGTGCTATACAAGTGATTGTGGTGCACTCTCAGGAGATAGATATTTCAGTTCAAGACATTCAACAGAGAAAACAAAAAAGCTGATGTCTAACTTTCTTCCTCTTTAAGGTTTTTCCTGATTTCATTTTCATTTTCATTTTTTTGAGTTTGTTGTTTGGTTAGAGCACCAAGGGAATCTTGTGTGCTTGTGTGGGTCAGGGTAATTTTGCTGCTATGTTCACGTGTTTGACCTGTGACCAAACGTTTTCATTATGTTTTCTTCTCCCATTTTGTGTTCTATTGTCATTTTCATGTAAGTAAGAATAAGTAATGCCAAGAAAAATTAAGTTGGGGAAAGGCAGGCACTACACACGTATCTATTTCTTTGGTTTTCTGAGAAACACGACTTTTGTACATTCACAGGCTGGTCCACTAGTGTGTCTAGTATTGCTCTTCTCTATCTAGTCAAAGTAGGAGGCCGGTTGGTGAGAGTTATCGACCTGACAGGTTGTGCTCAAAGATATGAAAGTAGGCAAAGCTTGAGGGCCTTGAGACATCTTATTGTCTACCAGCCAAAAACTATCAGTTTCCACTAGCCCTACTGGAGTGCCAAAAGAAATTTCTAACTCTAGGTGATTTGATCTGAGATCTAAGCAGTAAATTTACAGGAGAACTAAAATACAGAGACAGGACCTCTTGAATGGTTTTAACTCTTCTTACAGGATGTAATGCAATGCAGATGCAACAGCTTCAGGGCAATTATGCTCAATTTGCAGGTTGCTTAATACAACTTCCATTATTTTATGAAACATATGAATTTATCTAAAGCCTGGTTTTATGTTTCACACACTTTATATAAGAAGTCCAAATAGGCCGGAGGAATCACGGAAGGCAACGTATACGCTGGCAAGTACTTCTTAATGCAAGCAAAAGAAAGATTTTCCTATTACAAGAAGTTGCATAATCAGAGTTCTTGTCAACGATCTTTCTGCTTCTCAAAAGACATCAACTCCATTGGAAATTGCTGGCAAGACAATTAGGAATGACAGCTGAATCACAATGTACACGGGATCTGAGAAGATTGGTGATCGTGAGGGATTAAGCTTCTTAGGAACTGGAGTTTTCAGTATTTGGTTAAGTAGGGCAAGTTAGAAATTCCACGTTTAGCCAATCTGCTCTTCATTCTTCTGAGATATTTCAAATTTCTAGTGTTGAAATCAACAAGGATCTACCCGATTGACCTTGGAAACATTTTTGTGATTCATCAGTCATTCCACATTTTGACGCTAAAAGCACTGAAAAAACAAGATGGCAAACAGAACTGCACTGTAGCTTCACTGGATGATCTCCCACTTGGAACCAGTGTGATCAAGAGACTAATAGACTAATTCTCTGGAAAGCAAGTAACGGAAAGTGAAATTGTGTTGGATCCAGTCAATGGTCTTCCCAAATTTCCTGTCTTTACTCTGTTGAATGGTCTTCCTCAAAGAAGCAGGTAGTAAGTGCTCTATCATTTCCAGCAAGCCAGAAGGGCAAAGATCTAAATCCTTGGCAAAAGAGTCAACAATCTTAGGTAAAAGGAGTTTCTTGTCTTTGTGTACAGCAAAAGTTGATTGAATGTATTCTTCTTTTGCGGCTTCCAGATCATCAAACACTCTCTTGGGAGTGTATACTCGGACCTAATTAATTGAATCACATTAGCTGCAAATGACAAGAACTGAAGAAGAAATGAAATGGAGTGTACGAAGATTTTTCTTCTAAGCATTCTCGTCATGCTTATATTTTTCTGAAATGAAATATATCTTGAGATCAATCATCTAATCTGCATATTACTAACTGGTTTACTTGGAAGATTTATTTAGCATTTTAAGAAGTTCAAAATCATGCGCACTGTAACATACTGCAGGATCTGAATGGCTTCCTGAGCAAAGTGCAAAATGCAAGCGAGGTTCAGGGTGATCGATCGAGTAGCCCGCTCTTGCATCTCCAACCTTGAATTTTGATCTCGAAGAGAACAGCTGTCGCAGCCACTAAAAGCAAATATATGGAAAATTAGATGTTTAAAGGGATACTTTATTCCTCATGATAATATATTCTGGAGAAAGTGAAAGTTATATAAGAGGCTGCAAAGATAACTGAAGAAAGGGTTTTTCATTTTCGAACTCAAGTCGCACAAAGAGATGACAATCAAGTTTCAGAAAATAAGATTACTTGTCCTGGACGAGGCAGTCGACACCTCAGTATCTGACTTTGTATCATGTCCACATCAACCGTGTAACCCCCTATGTTGTATGCAGCCTGAAACATAATAAATTTACTAAATATGGTGCTTATTTTTCTCTCTGAAAACAACTGAGTTTTGTATCACCTTAAGCACTAAGGATACTCTTTTTGTATTATTTTGTGGAATCCCATAAACAAAACATGCCTGCAGGAAACGCATTCAGATTTAGGTCCGTTAGCAGCAAACGACAGAATGCATTAGAAAACGAATGACTTGATTGATAGTACTTGGTATAGAAATGTTACATGCATCACCAGTGCATTGTGCACATTGATCCAGAAAGCTAGCTTTTCTTCATGTTTCATCTTTCTGGGATCAACTTCTTCCAACCGAGATACAAGTGACCTGAACCAAACTTAAGCAATTATGATAAAGAAATGTACAGAATTCTTTCTTTTATGAGAAATAGATTGCGATCCTCCGCAGGTCTATATAGCACTCGCCATCAAAAAGTTTAATTTTGCTTTAGGGAGATGTTAACCTGGGCTGAAAATTGAAATTCGCTTTACTAAGATGTTAACATAGGCTGAAAGATGGCGTGGATGTAATATATACTTCAATCGACATTCATGCGCCTTTGAATCATACACCAAAACAGGAAAATGTTCTATTTTCAGTTTACATCTACTTAATCAATATTGACGCTCGATAATAGCATAACTGCTAGATGTTTAAGAAAGTTATGTTGCTTTTCATGTTGTTTCTGAGTTTGAGGGTCACTTAAGCAGCTTCAAAGTCAAAGCAAGTAAAATGCGGTGTAAAAGTTAAGTCTGTTCTCACCTAAAGTAGTGGAGCTTGTTCTGTATTTCTCTTAGCTTCTGATCATCTCTGGAAATCCAGTGTACCTCTACCATTGTGCAATATGGTCCGCTGAATTCTTTTGACTTCCCAAAAGGGTTGTCCAGAGAATAATTAAAGGATGAAAATTTGCCATAGTTGGGGCTCCAGATGCTACCCTGACCTTGAGTTGGGAAATCGCTTGGTGATGAAGAGAATGAAGTAGGTGAGGAAGGATAATCAGGAATGACCAAAGGTGGGTCTGAAAGTTCACAGTATATGGTTGAGATAGATTTTATCATCTCCTCAGAAAGCCAGTTTGGTGTCTCTGTGGCATCATCATTAGCACGGCTTCCAAAATGATCTGCCAGACTGATTACATTAGAAGCGTCATTCTGAGCTTGCTGAAGAAAACACAAACTAGATATGTTACTGAAGGGCCATCACAGGAACTATCAACAAGAAAATTCTCGTTCAAACAAGCTACCTCCAGCATGGACAATGGGAGAGAGTGGTATGAGTCTAGAGCTCTAGCTACAGATCTCATTGTTCGAGAACTTCCGGGCAAATGCTGAGACAATGAGGAGTGACATCGCTGAATACCAGAATCGGAAAGCTTGGCCAGTCCAAAGATGTCATTGCTTTCCTTCTGATGATTTTGAAGACTTGACTGATTAGGTGAATTATCTTCATGTTGCACAAGATCATGCTCGTGCATTACTGGAAACTTATCTTCATGAATGATCGAATTCATTTTAAGCCCCGCATCCGTGGATGATATCATTGATACTTGTTGATCAAACATCTTTCTATACACAGAAAGGAGATATTTTTCCAGATACACGACTTCCAACTCCAACACAGCAACTTCGTTAATCAGTTCCTTAGCAGGCTGCAAATCAAGTGGATAGTAAATAGAAGATAGAAGTGTTTCAATCAACTTCCCAAACTTTCTAAAACAGACGAGAGTAGAACAAGGGAAAAACAGAGATGTCGAGAAGGGGAAGCATCTAAATCAACAATGTCAAAGTATAACTCAGTGTGGATCCATACATCAGTTCTTTCAATTTATGAACACTTACCTTAGGAATGGTTTTATCGTTCATAATATCATGGGAAACTGTCCTGTAACTTAATGCCTTCTCCAGTGCACTGCGTACCATAAACTGAGCCTGCAACTGGTCTTGAAGCTCTAGAATCTATAAAAGTCAACCAAGGATGGGTAAGATAAATTGAATTACATAGCCTCAACATTTCAATTGACACATAAGACCTATAAATACTCTCTGATTGTTTGGTTTACATGGGAAGTGTGAACAAGTTTTAACTTCTTTCTGTGTTTAAGGTATATAATAAAACAATAAAAGAAGTCAGAAGCATATCTGCACTTAGTTTACAGCACAGTGACAGCTATAGATTGCCAGGAACAGTGTGTTATGCTTGTGACCATCTTCAGATTAATGTGTTTCATACTGAATCCCTTTATGCATTTTACAGAAAGCAGGAACAGCAAAGGGTGACAGACTGAAAGTTTAGAATGCTAAAAAGGAAATATAATTGCTCTCCCCTCTCAACACAGGGAAATTTAGATACCAACCTCTTGTTTTAGAGAATCTTGAGCCCCCATGTAAGGAGGTTGCCTCTTCTTACCTTCCACAGGGTCGTCCCTCTGTCCCATTTTCTGTCAGGGAAGAAAAAGTAACGGTAAAACAGATGGAGTGGAGACACTAGTTCTTTCGTATATGTTTGTGGAGACACTAGTTCTTTCGTATATGTTTATATGTCAAACTATATCTACTGAGGTTGCTCCAAGAAATCATATAACAAAGATGCAGGGAATAGCAACACATTAGTCTTACCAATTTCAGGTGGTTAGAAGCTCCAAAGATGATGTCCGCTTCGTGTTTTTCAATTTTACTTTTTACTGGATCACTGCAAAAGCAATAAACAGCTGAACCAACGCAAAAGGTGAAAACAATGGACATTAAGCTGCAACTTTCAGTCTTTCATAACACGCATGTAGCAGCTAATATCTATAAGTAGAAACCATGAAACAATAGTTTAGAGACGTTCATATCTTCATTAACATCGAGGATCAATATAGACCTATAAAGGGAACAGGTTAAGCTTTAGTATCAATACTCACCTGTTGGATCGCTTGTGCTTAGAAACTGTTGCCTCCATGAGCTTGAATGGCTTTAGTGTTGAACTATCCCGCCACTTTACTTCATGCATGGTGGCAAAGAAAGATATTGTCTTCAGACCCCACAATTGAAAACTGGGCAACAGAGCATTAAATGCGGCAAATACTACCATAAGATATTGACAGGCACTAAGCAAAGAAAAAAATACACTACAGAAGGGAAAAATCCAAAGTCATTAAATGGTAACAGAATAAACCCTGGTTACAAGAAACAGGAACCAGAGTGTGTGGAATGAGACTACTCACAGTCACAGACGTTGGTTTTTGAAAAGGGTGTACCAATTAAGAGGCAAATCGATTCTTAGACATATCTAATGCGAAATCCAACAAACCCATTGTCCTTTTGATAACTATCTATTGTATACATAGCGCAAAAGATAAACATTCTTACACTCTTATGTAGAGTGTCATAGTGTATAGTGCAAGAAAAAGGGTTGTCAATTTTTTTTGACTAGTCCCTTGTCCTAGAAAGCAATGCCACCTTTCAAGCTTTTGGAATGGTGGGCTTTTTGCATTGCATGAAAAGGAGCAAATCTCAGTTCTTGGCTTTTTGATTCAATGTGATTGTTAAAAGTGGAAGTCAGGCATTTAAAAAACAAAAGGAAGAAAAGACAAAAAATTAGGAGGTGATAAGCCAGAGTTCATGGGATTTGGATTGTACACTTCATATGGTTTTCATGTCATTTCATTTCGGAAGCATGAATAACAAACAATCCTATCCCGTCACCATCCACAATCGCAATGCATAACGAAGAGATTAAGAACATTGTAATTCGTGCCAATGCATTTACGACATTGTGCTAATAAACTCACTTTTAGGACCTTGGTTTATGCCTAACACACTGATTTTTTGGGTCTATAGGGGTCAACAATGTCAGAACCTCCTCATCTAGGTTTGAACTACCATATAATGATGTCTTCTGTTGTTACTTCCAATTATATAAATTCAGTAAAACCAAGTTCGCATACATATATCTACAGCAATCAAGTCGTTGGAAAGACATAAATATGTGAAAGTTGGGAATTCTATAAAATCAAGAGCGAAGTTGATCTTGCTTTATCATAAACATTCTTTAATGCCTGAGTTTTTCCAATCATGAAGTGTAAGGTTGCTAGCTAGCAACACTCTGCCAAGGAAGAAGCTAATAGTGGTGGCCCCAAAATAACTAAAAAGAAGGAAGCATTTACAAAAGATAAAGCACCCTCAAAAGGGCTGAAAGTTAGAGGTCAAGGGGGAAAATACACGAGATTGATATGAATTGACTGGTTTTGTGGGCTTTACCGATTGTCTAATCCTTAGATGTATCAGGATACAACAATGTAAGGTCCCTTCTGTCCGGTCAAAAACCTGCTGGGAGGGAAAAGCTTCTTCCCTTTTCATATTGGTTAAAGAGCTAAATTGATTAGCAAACAATAAAATTTAATATAAATGTGTTAGGATCACCAACCGATAACACCACTACAAACTACAAAGTCAAAATGTTTCAAAGAGTTTCGAGTTGCACTTGCACATGTAACTAGGTCTGCAGGTTATGTGTACATTTTGGTTACATGGGACTCCATATTTTGGTTTCCAGGACCATTTTGTAAAATGCACATGGCCTTTGATATCATTTCTTATCTTTAGTGCTTTAGAAAAGAGGTCAAAAGAAAAAAAAAAGAGAGAGAGAGATAGAATAAGATCATGTGTGTGGCTCTGTATGATTTAGTAAAAAATTGGATTTCATGGCAATTGAACTTTGTGATGGATATTCATGTCTTAGATACCGAAAATTTCCTCTTTTCACATTCCAATATTATAAAAGGTAGTAGTATTTTCAAGCCTATCGCAAATTATATACTTGAACATGCTTTTGCGAAACAACCATGAATTACCTCTGTCATCATATCAGAGAGATTATTATAGCTTAATTATCATAGGTGGGACTTTAGAATAGCAAATCGAGGTCCGGTCGTAAATGAACTCAGGGAAAAACAACCTCGTTCTTACAACAACCAATCATCAAAATTGAGGCTGAGAAGTTGGCCTGACATGCTTGTGGTTCTCAGAAAGTCACAGCATGCTTGGTATCAGACTTTCTCGGTTGACAATTTGCATACACATTTTCCTTTCACAAACAAAAAGAAAGTATATGAATGTTGTTAGAGACCTTCTTAACACACTTCGACCACAACCGTAAGTTTGGCTTCTAGTCTGGGTTTCACTTTCTTATTGTTGCCACCTTTTGCATATTGATTCTGATATTATTGAAGCATTTTCACTTTGGCGACAGGTTTCTGATTCAGCTGAAGTTAGCAATTAACACGAGCATCAAAGAAAGCTACACAAACCAACTGTTTTGAAGATGCGTTGAATAATAGATCTTCAGGCATGGAAAAAAAAAAAAAACACTTGAAACCCAAGAAACTAAACAATTGCCTCGTTTTTGAGCCGAAGCATAGGAAACTGACAGACATGCTTCGTGAGACAACTTTAAAAGCTTCAAACTGCATTTATGAGTTTTGTCTAAGTTAAAAATGAGCACAACCTTTACAAGCTCCTATGCCAATTGATTTAATGCAAAACATAGTAATTAGCGTCTTCGTAAGATCAAGATCAGATTACACATTAAAAGCTCCCGTACTTCTATAACTTTTGGAGGTCAGGTAGCATAGCATCAGCATGTAAAAACTTCGCTTAAAGATCTAGGAGACTTCAAGAAATGATAAAAATTGTCATTTCCAATGATTTTATATCATTCTTTATCTCATGCATTCGTATTATAATGAAGCGATTAAGCAACCTAAGGTACGGATGACGAGTTTATCTTTACATGGAATAGCAGTGGAGTTCTGATTGCATCAAATAAAAGAAAAGGCCTCGCTTGTTTTATGTATAGTTTTGAACTTTCTGGTGCAAGTGTAGCAGACATTAGTCTTGTAAACATGTAATTGCGCAACCCGAGAGGAAAGAAGGTTCTCTCAAGAAGACCAATCGATTTTATAATCAAGTGGGCTTCAGATTTATGAAAAACTAATCTCTATGGTCAAGCAAGCAAGAGTCTCGAGGGAAGAGGCTAAATAAATTAGCATATTTGAATCAGTCAATGCCAATGATAAGAGAAAAAAGGAATCTTTTCTTGGTGGGTTTTGAGATCCATCCACACTTTCTGGGGCATACAATATTTAACTTCTCCTTACCCTGAATACTTCACTGCTTTTTCTTCATGTACACTGACAAGCCCACAGCCCTCTCAGACGTGAAAGTCATGTCTGAGACAAAATAGCCGATAATATAAAGTACTACAACGATAAATACAATATCTCGGTAGAAATTCGCTTAGACGTGAGATTTGGACTGATTAAAAAGTATGCAAACTTATTCTAATTAATAGATAGACTCTTTTTGATAGACCTACATGAAATAAGGGGGAAAAAAAGCTATGTAAGTACTGTTTAAAGAGGATAAAAATAAAAATAAATACAAACAATGACATAAAAAACAATAAGAATAAATCTACAATCCAAAATAGAAAGATAAAGAGACAAATAATTTTAATAATTAAAAATAAAATAAAAGATAATAATAAATAATATAATAATAAATAATAAATAATAATAAAATAAAAGTACATAATAAATAATAAAATAAAGAATAAAAATAAAAGATAATATATGTAAATAAATAAAAAAAGATGACAAATAAAATAAATATAACAAACAAACAATTACAAAAAGCTAGAGTGCTACGAGAGAACTATTACAAATAAATACAAGATATAATAATAAAAAAATAGTTCAAAAGACCTATGAAAAAGAGAAAGATCTCTCTATGTAAGACCTTTTACATAATGTCCTTGGCTCATATCTTAGTTTGCCAAAATTTCTTATTGAATGCTAAGTTTTGAGAGAGTTCTCGCATAGTCATATCATTTCTGATCATCTCCCTTAGTTCTTCTCAGGTCTTCCTCTTTTTCTCTTATAGTTCATAAGGACAATCTTCTTACATTTTCTCACTAGCGCATCAAGATGTCTCCTCTTAATATGTTTAAACTAGCTAAATTTGACTCTCTTAATTTCCTTCAATGTTTGCACCCTCAATTTGTTTTTTACCACTACATTTATGATTTTATCTCTTCTTATAAGGTTACACATTTAACAAAGTATCCTCATCTCTGCCACTATTAACTTAGGACTATGCACCTATTTGATGGACCAACATTCAGCGAGCATGGTTGACCTAATTATTAAACAGTAGAATTTATCTTTTAGCTTGAGTGATATCCTCTTTTTACATAAATCTCCTAATACACCCCTTTATTTAAATCACCCTAATTTGAAATAGTGAAATATGTCTTCATCTATCTTGTCATTGCTTCAGATGATAGATTCACGGTACTTAAAACAATCTTTTTGTGGTATAACTTCTGAACCAATCTTTACGTTAAAAGAATCTTTTGTGGTATAACTTCTGAATCAATCTTTACCTCCATACGAGATTCCCACTATGGCCTGAAAAATTACACTCTAAGTACTCAATCTTAGTCCTGCTTAATTTCAAGCTCTTTGACTCTAACGTATCCCTTTAAAGTCTAGCTTAACATTGAAATCTTCTTTTATCTCATCCATTAAAATAATGTCATCAACAAACAACATAAATCATGTCACATTCCTTGAATATTCTTAGTAAACTTATACACCACAACTGCAAATAGGAGGGGACTTAATGAGGATCCTTGGTGTAGCCCTATATCAATAATGAAATGCTTTGTGTCTCCGTTTACTGTCCTTACCTTGGTCTTAACACGTTTATACATATCTCTAATAATATGTATATAGGTCATAGGAACTCTTTTACTTTCTAAACACCTCTACATAACTTCCCTAGGTACCTTGTCATAAGTCTTTTCTAAGTCAATAAAAACCAAATTGGTTTTCTGATATAAGTGCTCACTGGTATGATCAAGTCTCCTAAATCTGGTTATAGGCCTAGTAAGACTGAATTTTTGTTATAGTTCACCAGATTTATGAGTTTTCCTTCCTTTGTGACTTATTTTTACAGTATGATAGCTTGGGCTCGTTAAAGAGAACCCAATGATCTCCAAGAGTAAAAGTACTCAAGAATTTTTCTAAAAATACCTGCTATTATTGTTATCTTCAATTTCCTTTAAGGTTTACAGATAAAAATGCCAACAACTAACCCCGTTAAAATAGCAAATTCAAATGTACAATAATTCAAACATAATAACTAGCCTGCTGCATATAGCAGTAACTAATAGTAAATATATAAATTGAAGATAGCCATAAACTATTCATCATTCCTTCTTCTACTTTTGTTGCCTTGGTTAGTAAACTTTCAAAGGTACTACTATAGCAACCAAGTTTGATTCTCGTTGTTTAATGACTATAACATCACTCTCCCTGGGAATGGCACTTATCCTCAAGTGCAAAATTAGGATAACCAATTTTCATGTGATCAACATATTCCTAAATAATATCTATAAATTCAAAAGGATGTAGTAGTTTCGCAAAAATTTTGGTTTGGTCGCAATTGTTTCTAACACAAGCCAAAATAGAAAAATTAAATGTAAAATAAAAAATCAACACTCTAAATTTGTTAATGCAGTTTGACACACCTTGCCTATGTCTAAGGGGCCCACACCCAGCTTAATTACTTTCACTTGTGATACAACAATAGTTTTACTCAAGGCATTACAGAGCCGACTCACCCAACCCTTGACACTCCTTTGTCCTCACTACCTGTGAAAGTAATTCACACTCAATAGTATGACCATCTCGTACTAACTTTAACAAAGGATTTTCTCAATAGTATTTGATAATAAAGGATGAAAATAAAATAACCCAAGTGATTGAAATAAAAACGAACATAAACACAGACACTTGAGAAAGAAAACAACTCCCTTAACAATGTAGCTTCTTCAACGAAAGATGGAAAGTTGTCCACCAAAAATCTGTTGTGAACCTTTAATAATGTCACTGAAATATCCCACGCATAGTAGCCACCAAAAACCTCAAACAATAAATGTTTCATCATTGAAACATCTTACAAGAAGAGCTACAAAAACACCAAGGCTGCTAGAAGTTTCTCACATGAAAACCACTATCATCAGCAACCCAAAAATCTCTCACAATAGACAAAAAACACAGCTCCTCCAATCTGGAAAAATCACGAACAAAATAAATGTTTCGTCACCGGAACGTTGCAGAAATTTGAACTGCAAAATTCACACTAGGTGATGGAATTTTATGCACACCACCACCACTATCGACAGTCACCAAAACTCACACTATCAATAATCGATCAGCCCAACAACACTCACAAACATACCACAAAAATCGGCTGCTAAAATTGCCCTTAATTTTCATTCAACAACAGAAAAGAGTGTAGCTGGCCATCAACAATTATTTAGCTCACTAAAGTCACACTAGAACAAAAACAAACGCAACAGCAATGATCCCACACACATTTACCAATAGTCCAGTCAACTCACCCAAGCACCAATAAAACAACACAGTTGCTGAGACTTCAATCAACAACAAAGACAACCTTCAGTTGTCATTCAAAGGCTGGAGAAAAATGCTATTGCAAGATCCACACAATCACCGATTGCCTAGCCCATATATGTCATCTAATACTTGATAGAAAAATAAGCAACACACATAATAATATCTTTTCAGAATCAGCTACTGAATGTTTGACAGCGCGTTGTAAAGCTAGTCAAAATAAAATAACTAGACTACTACTGTAGCAATGGTGAGTCTAGGTCGATCCCACAGGGAGTGTTCGGTTAGCCTATGAAATGAAATTAATTGATGGTTAGGTAATTAGGGAGGGGGGGGGTGTTTGGATTTAATAAGAAAAGAAAATAAAATAAACCTAATGAAAACAAATTAAAGAAAACATGCAAAAAATGATAAAATTGGAAAATTTGATAGGGACCCGATTCTTTGGTACAATCTCGGCCTACACCCTAATTAAGCATATTTCATTAATTTGTTGTTCTCAAACCTCTCCTAAAAACTATTAATCATGGGTTAATAGTTAACCCGAGTTTTCCCTTAGGTTTTGTTTAATCACAATACAATCGTTAATTAAACCTAACTACTAAATAACCTAGGATACAATCTCTAGATTTAATTAGGCAGTAGCAGTACGAACTAGGAAATTGATTAATCAAGGCAACAACCACATACGATGCATCATTTAACCTAGGTCATGTTTTTTTAATGATTACAATCATTAGTCGTTACACATGAATTTCAACATAACAATTACAAATTAGATAGAAATTGTAGCAATGGGTATGCAATTAAATAATTCAATGAACGCATTAAAATCATCCTTTCATAATACCCAACGTGTTCATACACAAATAACCGAACAATAACAAAAATTCAATTATCCATACACAAAACTCAAATCAATTAACATAGGATAACACAATCAATTTGTAATGAGAGAAAGAAACAACAAAAATAGGAAAATACACTTAACCCGAGTTGTCGGCGCCAATGTCTCCTCCGAACTAGCGTTGGGATGTTACCCCTCTATGAGTCTCTCCTGGAAAAATATTTCAACCCCACTCATATAACCCTACCGAAAACCCCCTTCAGTTCTCCACTCTTCAGTTTTCTCTCCTCGCTAGCTACTGTTTACTATTCGTCAATGGGATAAATAAACATATATGTCCACCATCACTGTTCACTCTTCCTGCCGCAAGCTTCCTCTTTCACAGCTCACTCTCTCTCTATTTCACTGTTGTCTTTGATATGATGAATAATACCTAATGTCCCAGTCACTGTTCACGCCTGTGCTTATAACCTACAGACTCCCTTTTTTAGCTTGAACGATAACGTTTGCACTTAACGCATACGTTAAACGCAAACGTTGAAACACAAATGTCCATCTGTGTTTTATCTCCTATTTGCTCCTCCTGCACTTCGTTTTGGCTGGACTGCTCCCACTTTCCAACGTCATTTTGCTCCTATATCCAGTTGCTTACATGTCATTTTAAGCTTGTGTTAATGCCTTCATGCTGTTATTTTGTTCAACATTTATCCACCTATTGCATGCTTTGCTCCTCACCATAATCTATGCAGCTCACGTTCTTTTCTTCATATCTTCATTTTTCTTGTCTTTTAATTTTCTTTGTCTCACTCCATGAAGACAAGTGAGTATCGATCTTCGAAAACTGGCCAAAATGTAGTGCTTTCGAGTCACTTTAATTTCTTTGTTTTCAAATTATACCTAAAATCATATATGAATTAAAGTGAGTATCTTAAGCATTTTCGTATCATTAATTACTAAGTGTAAATGATTAAATGTATCAATAATTAAACATATATCAATTTCCCCACAATTAGCTTTTGGTCAACCTCGGGCAAAACATCCAAATTAAGCTTAAAGACCCGATACATTTACTCAATTCCCATATTTTCCATGACAATATAATCACAACCAAAGATTAGTGATTTTCAAAAATCATAATAAGAATTCAACATTCAATACTTCTACTCATGATCAATCAACAAGTATCATCTTCAAAAACCAAGCAATCTAATGGTAGACCTAGAAAATGTGTTTAACTAAAATACATCTACAGGTACACTTAACACCATTTATGATCCCGATAATCTATAACTTTGCATATCATTTCATTTCTCGACCACTAATGTTCACATGCAAAATCATGGATCAAAGGAATTTTTAAGGTTGTAATGTGGTCAAAGGTAAGGTGAGATGTATTTGGGTCAAGTAGTATTAAAGCCATTAAAGGTAATGAAACAAAGCAACACTCATAAAAAACTGGGTACCGTTAGTTATGACAAATCCAATATTTATATTTCACAACCCCATTCAGTTCTCATACACAAACCACATGAAATATATACCAATCCGAAGGAATCAATCATACAATTTATGCCAACAATATATTGAAATATCAAGAGTGAACCTTCCAAGCTAGCATCTATCTCATATCCAATATACTCAAATAACCCATTCATCACAGCTTTAGGAGAATGCATTAATCATAAACAACTTTTCAACACATATGCACTTCCTTCTTGATAAATTTATTCAAACTTTTTTTAATTCTTTTTTTCTTTCTTTTTTTTTGCTTTTCTCTTTTTTAAACATTAATAGAAACTACATTAACATGGGAATTTTAATGATAAGACATAAAATAACATCTCAATCATTATAGCTAATCCACACATATGTACACCACCACACTTACACTTTTGTACATCTACAAACTCACCAATCACAAATGCTCCACTAACTTTATGGCTTGGGTAGGACATTTAGTTAAGTATAAAGCATGTAATGTGGTTGATACAAAAAGAAAGGTATAACGCTCAAAGGGGCTTATCAAAAGAAAAATCATATTATGGGTAAGCTATTTGGCTAATGTTGTTTATAAAAAACAACAAATGCCTAATCATATCCATGTTATGATAAAAATGTGGTCCCGAATAGAAATTCAACACAAAATCGGGATGTACATGTCATGAAGGTCACACACATTATCAAAAGACAATGAGACTGATATGGATGTTTCAGTCTAATAAGGCTCAAAATCTCACCAGCTTTGCTTACCATCATTCACTACCTTTCTAAAGATAATGCACATCAACCAATCACAAGAGCAAAGGTACATACCAAAGTTGCTATGAAATTCTCTAGTCAATTCATTCTTTACTCATGATTAAATAATCCTAAAAGTAATAGAAAACGAGCAATTGTTTGTTTTGTTTGTTTTACTTTTTCTCTCATTTTGATTGAAAACTTAAAACAAGCAAGAAACAAATCAACAAAGAAACACACATGCGTAAAAAAAATAAATGTGAAAATTTAAAGAAAAGAAATTTACTTCCCTTGGGTTGCCTCCTAAAAAGGGTTGCTGGCTCGACTCCTTCTCCTCACGTGACAAAATTATGATCTTCTGATGGCACATGCGGCTCTTCAACGTGAGGTTCTTCAGGATAGGGCCTTGGTTGATAATCGTTCCCATTTAGCTCCTTCCCTATCCTCAAATTTTCAATCTCAACTGAATCCATGCACTCGGGAGATATTTCAATCATCTCTTCAACCTTTTCTTCCTCGCTTAGTTCCTTCAATCTGCTATATAAAGGTGATGAGTTAGTTTCAAAAATAAAATGGAACTCAGTACTTACCTCCAAGCTAAAAGATATGTCTTTATCTGCTTCGAGCTCCTCCTCTGCTTCTTCTACACAAGCAATTTGTTGAGGGTTGACCTCAAAATTCTCAAACTCCACATCACTTTATAAAGTTTCTGCACAAATGTCCATTGGGTACACCTCGGTTGATACAACTACTCCTCTTCGCTTTGTGGTTCCAGATGATTGATATCTCCCATTGAGGCAATGCATCTTGCTAGAATTACAGAGCATCCTATCAGATTTGTTGTACAACTGTTGCATATTATGTTAGAACTACTGCATATCTTGTTGAATTTGAAGATTGTTAGCAGCCATAATATTAAACATTTCTTCTAGAGATGTACCTGAGTCATGTTGGCTCTCCAAATCTTAGGCGCTAGACCTTGTAGCTTTTGGAAATTGTCTTCCATCTTGCTGGAATTGTAGAGTATTCTGCTACAATTGCAAAGTATTAGCGTTCACAATATTAATCAACTGTTCCAGAGATAGACCGGAGTTGTGATAAGAAGCTTCTGGTTTGTATGAGAATTGTTGTGCATCTTGCAAACTATCATGGAAGTAACTTTGTTAATTATCCCATCCATAACTAAAGTTAGGTTGATCAGTCCAACATTGGTTATAGGATTGAAAGGAAGAGCTAAAGAAAAAATTACTTCCATCCACGATTTTTTTAATAATAAATCATAAACACGAAATAAAATAAAGAAAGGATCACGAAATAATTGAAAATAAATCAATTACGAACAAATATAAACAAAACATCAATTAAATCACAAACAAAAACTAAAACACCGCACTCCCTAGCAACGACGCCAAAATTGACAGCACGTCGTAATGCTAGTCAAAATAAAATAACTAGACTACTTGTAACATCCCGTTTCCATACAAAGGGGTGAATCATAGAAACTGGTACATGTGAGATCAATCAGAGAAATTAGGAAAACACATCTCATGCTCATGCATTATATAATATACATATACACGTGAACAGTGATTTTTGCACATGAAAAATGACTGTACATGCATTCATGACATTTCCCGGTATATTGTGAATAAATGTGATTGTTATGAAAAATGTGATTTGTTTGTGTAAAAATTTAATTGGAGAGGGTTAATGAGGTTTGAGAATTTTTAGTGAATTTTAGAAATTTTTCTGGAAATTTTTGGGGTAATTTCTGGACTAGGAAAAATGCCAAGTGGCAAGAAAATTGACAAATAGCAGTGGAATGAAGAGCCGAATGGCAGTGGAAATCTGTATTTCTGATTTTGGGATTTAATGACTTATGTCATTAAAAATTGAGAGAAAAGTTGGGTTGATAATTATAGACAAATGAACTAATAGATCAAAAGACCAAATGAGGGACAATAAGAAAGTGACAAGTGTCACTACCCTCATCACTTATTATTCTTTTACTAAATTAAAGACCATTCCATGGTCTTTCACTTACCATTCACGACATGCTCCATTTCTCCATCTTCTTCTTCTTCTTTCTCTTCATCTTTCTCTTCTTCTCTCACGAAAATCACTCTCAACCTCACCATACTAATTTTGGTTTAACTCTTTCCCCTTGTTTCTCCAAGATTAGTTCTCTTCTCCTTTTTGTCACTAAAGATTTAACCCTACACCCTTGTATTGATGATGTACGTATAAGATAAGGAAGCAATGGTTTTTGGAGATTTTTGAAGAATTGAAGAATTAGAAGCTTAATAGGTAAGAGTTGTGTTTTATGTTCTCAATTGATAGTTAAATGCATAAATTGTGGTGTTATGTGAATTAATTGCATGAGATTGTGCTTTGATTATATTGGGTATGTTAAGTCTT
>JANZXP010000196.1:38359955-38393556 GCA_027576715.1 Erythroxylum flavicans
ACTCATTTCAAATTCACTTTTCATAAGAATCTCAAAATTTGAACATAACTTTTTAGAAGTTGCACCAAAAATGATATTGTCTACATATATTTACACAACAATAAAATTATTTTTAATACATTTCCAAAATAAAGTTTTATCAACTTGACCTCTAATAAAGTCATTCTTAATCAAAAAGAACTAAGATGATCATACCAAGCACGACGTGCTTGTTTCAATCCATACAAAGCTTTATGAAGTTTATACACATAATCTGGTTTATCAATGTCTTCAAAGCCAGGGGGTTATTTTACATAAACTTCTTCATCTATAAAACCATTAAAAAGGGCACTTTTCACATCCATTAGAAACAATTTTATATGATGAAAAACAACATATGCAAGTAAGATCTTAATAGCTTCTAATCTAGCTACAGGAGCATATGTTTCATTGTAGTCTATTCCTTCTTATTGATTATAGCTTTGGGCTACTAATCTAGCTTTATTACGGGATACCTTTCCTGATTCGTCTAGTTTATTTTTGAATAGCCATCTAGTTACTATGATAGATTTATTGGATGGTTTAGGGACTAGAGACCAAAATTTATTCCTAGTAAATTGTTTAACTCCTCTTGCATAGCTAAAATCTAGGCTTCATCTTGAAGAGCTTCATCAATGTTCTTAGGTTCTAATTCAAAAACAAAAGCTATGTTACCCTCTCTCCTAACCTTAGATTTAGTTCTCACTCCTTCTGATGTTTCTCCTATAATCAGATTTTCTAGGTGAGAAGATTTATATCTCCAGTGTTTTCGCAAACTAATATTCTCAGAGAGATCTATTACTTTATCAAATGGATCGTCTAATGGTGAATTTTCTGGTGTACTATTTAAGGGGGCAGTTAGAGTTTCATCATTAGAATCGTCTCTCTTATCTAGATGAGATTCATCATCAAACTTTACATGCATAGATTCTTCAACAGCTTTAGAAATAAGATTATAAACTCTATAAACTTTAGATCTAATAGAATAACCTGGAAAAATTCCTGAATTGATCTTAGAATCGAATTTATCCAAATTTTCTTTTGTATTCAAGATCGTGCATTTGCAACCAAAAGGATGAAAGTAAGAAATAATTGATTTTCTTCCCTTCCATAACTCATATGGAGTTTTATTTAAAATAGGTCACAGAAATAATCTATTTTGAATATAACAAGCTATATTTACAGTTTCTGCCGAGAAGTACTTAGAAAGATTCATTTCATATAGCATAGTCCTTGCCATTTCCTAAATCATCCTGTTCTTTCTTTATACAACTCCATTTTGTTAAGGAGTTCTAGGAGCAGAGAAATTATGGAAAATTCCATTCTTTTTACAAAACATTTTGAATTTTTCATTTTCAAATTCTTCACCATGATCACTCCTAATTCCAGTAATAGAAATTCCTTTTTCATTTTGTAACTTTTGGATAAGACTTTAAAGCATTTAAAAGTTTCATTTTTATGAGATAAAAACAATATCCAACAAAATTTAGTAAAGTCATCAACAATTACAAGACCATACTTCTTTCCACCAAGACTTACTGTTTTAGTTGGACCAAACAAATCTATATGTAACAACTGTAGAGGTTTAGACGAAGTTACAACATTCTTAGAAGAAAATGATGTTTTAACCTGTTTTCCTTTTTGACAACCCTCACAAAAGAAATCTTTGTTAAAACTTATCTTTGGTAATCCTCTTACCAAATCATGTCTGACTAATTTGGAAATATGTTTAAAACTAACATGAGCTAGTTTTTTGTGCCAAATCAGTTTTTCATTATCTTTTAATAGTCATGAAATATTTTGACTTCTCAAATCATCTAAATTAATCCTATAGAGATTGTTTCGTCTCTTAGTAGAAAAGAATATGGACCCATCCTTGTTTCTAACTAAACAAGAATTTTGATTAAAGCATACTTCAAAACCAGAATCACATAATTGACTTATACTGATTAGATTATGCTTTAAACCATTAACTAGTAGAACAGTATCAATAGTTGAAAAAGAATCTTTACCAATTTTACCGATCCCAATTATTTTGCCCTGCTGGTTGTCTCTAAAAGTTACTGATCCTCCTTACGTATGTTGGAGCTCTAGGAAAATAGACCTTCTGCCCGTCATGTGTCGCGAGTAGCCACTATCTACGTACCAATGATGATGGTTGCTTCTTCCAAGTAGAGAGATCTGCAGTATATATTATATCCTTCTTAGGTACCCAAATTTTCTTGGGTCCTTGAGGGTTAGTCTTATAATTATTCTTAGAATAATAATAAGAATATTGTTTCTTCTTCTTTGGAACAAAATTCCTATTATGAAAAACATTTCTATTATAAATTGAATTTCTACTAGAGAAGCCTAAACCACTTTTATCATTTAGATGTCTATAACTTCCAATCATATCATTCATTCTTTTTGTACTCTCTGAAAATTTTGATAAATTAGCTAAAGAATATTAATCCTTTGTTTTAACTGATTAACCTCCTCAAATCTATCTATAGTAACTTTCTTTTTCATATCGTCTACTTATTTCTTAAATAAGACGTTTTCTTCTTCTAAGATTTTGGTATTCTTAGAATTTTTAACAAATTTCTTCTTCAACAATCTATATTGTTTTAGTATAGTATGAGAATCTTCTAACAATTCTAAATGAGCATGATGAAGATCATTAAAGTTAGAGATTACCTCATCATCGCTTTCACCTTTAGCTACCAAGCATATGTTTGCTTATTCTGATGAATCTGAGCTGGATTCAGATTCAGAAGAATCCAGATCTTCCCATGTTGCCATCATGCCCTTTTTGTTTCCTTGATTCTTTTTTGTTTTCTTTTGACAAGGGGCATTCAGACTTGTAATTTCCCGATTTATTGCACTCATAGCAGACGATAGAACTTTTCTCATTCTTCAAGTCATCTTTGCTTATCCTTTTTAAAGAAGAATCTTTATTTCCTTTAGTTTTCTTTTTCCATATCCTTCTAATCTTTCTTGAAATGAAAGATAGTTCGTTTTCATCTTCACTTGAATCTTGATTAGATTCACTGGCATCGTCATTCTTGATTTCTTCAATCTTTAATGTTTTTGAAGACAAGCTTCTATTTTTTTGCATTTTCTGATTCTTCTGACCAACCTTCAATACAATAGATTTGTCCTTTCTGGGTTTATCTTTCGTATCAAGCTCTACTTTATGGATTTTCAGTGAACCAAGCAATTCATCTAGCTTAAGCTTGCTTAAATCTTTGGCCTCTTGTATTGTTGTTACTTTAGGTCTCCATCTTTTTGGAAGACTTCTAAGGATCTTTTTGACATGATCTTGACTATCTTAGATTCTCCCCAGAGCTTTAAGTCCATTAATGATTGTTTGAAATCGCCCAAACATTTGATCAATAGACTCATCATCTTTCATCTTGAACAGCTCATACTGATGAACAAGAATACCAATCTTGGATTCTTTCACCTGATTTGTGCCTTTATGTGCAATGGCTAATGTGTCCCACATTTCCTTTGCAGATTTGCATTCATGAACCTTATCATATTCACTTCTGCTTAACGCATAACTTAAAAAGAACTTGGCCTTTGAATTTAATTGAACACGAGCTTTTTGATCAACTGACCATTCATTACGAGAAATGCTTTTCCCTTCATAGTCCGTTGGAATATATGGACCACTTTTAATGATATCCCAAAGATCAATATGTGTGGATTCTATAAAGAGCCACATTTTGTCCTTCTAATAATGATAATCTTCACTATTGAATGAATGAGGTCTTGTGACTGAGGCATCTTTAGCTATAAAAATATGTTATTCAGCCATGGATCTTTGTCCTCACTTTGTAACAGTGTTTCTTAGAAACTTTGCTCTGATACCAACTGAAGTAAATCACTTGTTATTATAAAAATCACATATAATATGTAAAATAAACAAAAAGGGGGGTTAAATTGTGTTAAATCATCTAAGATAGTAATCTTTAAAAAAATTCTTGATTTTCTTGAAAGATTCAGATGATTACAAAACAATGCACTTATTTTGTTTAAGTAATGCAACAGTAGAAATAGTATCTATTCTTCTAACAACAAGAAATTAAAGAGATAAGGGTTAGAGAATATGACACCGGGATTTATACTAATTCACCCTTAACCTTTGGGCTATGTCCAGTCCTTAGAGTTTATCTGAGATTTCACTATCTCTTTCAACTTTACAAGTATTATTTCTCACTTCTAGAGCCTCTTTAGGTCTCTTTGACAAAGTATTCTTTATCTGCTATCTTAGCCTCTTCAGGCTCTAGCCCTCCCTTCCACTTGAAAAGATATTGTTTGAGTTTTCTAAACTCACGTTACAGGTGTCCTTGATCTCTCTTCTTCCTTCTTTTCACTCAGGATATTTTTACAGTACACTCACTTGTTCACAGAATTATTTCGTGTGAGTAGAGAGTTGAGAGTTGAAAATTAAAAGTTTTATATTTTGTCTGTGACTACAACTGATATTTATAGTCTAATTCTCCAATGGTCTTCTTGAGAAAACCGCTTGTAGAATCTTCAGAGATCAATTATTAGTTGAGTCCTGTAACTAACTCTAACTAACTAACTAATTGACATTGTAGATTATTCTTCAATTGTATCGCCTTAATTTGATTTGAATGCTTCGCCTTATGTCTTCACTTCGTCTTATGTCTTCACTTTGTCTTACGACTTTGCTTCGTCTTATGACTTCGCTTAGTCTTAAGACTTCACTTCCTCTTATAATTTCACTTCATCTTACGACTTTTCTTCGTCTTATGATTTCGCTTCGTCTTATACATATGACTTCGTCTAGTCTACCTCGTCTTAGTCAGCTCTTGAATATCATCTTGATTTAATGATTTGTACTACTTACATTTATCTGCGCACTTAACAAACTCATTAAAATAGTTCACACACTTCTTTTATTATTATTATTTGACTTTCATCAAAATCAATAGAAGAAGTAAAGTCTTCTTGATTTAACAGTTACAATGGTTGTATAATTAATCTTTACACTTGAGATTACCTCATGTGGTAATTACTATATTTTGGTGTTGCTTATGATCTATTCTAATTAGGGTAGCTCAGTTGGTAGTACATGAAACCATATGGAGGTAATTGAGCAAGTCAATAAAAGATTAATCACTTTAAAGTAATTAGAGATAATGTTATACTATGCTTGATTAGTAGTAATTTAAGGAATTGTCTGGCCAGAGTGAACTGATATTTGCAAATACTTAAATTAATTACTAATTAGTAAGAACAAACATGATTGGATTTAAATGAGTAGATACTAAATCCATAGTCTAAGTTCAATTAAAACATTAGATGATGAAATGATTAACTTATACATTATAACCATGCATAGATATGTTGAGCAAAACCACTTTGACATTCCTAATATCTGGATAATTATGACATATTGCTAAACATCAATTTTGATTTATGATTATAAATTGTTTAATTGGAGAATCAAAGATAAATTTAAAGGAATTTTAATTTTTCTAATTTTAATTATGAATTAGAATTATAATTATAATTTATAATCAATGTCAACATATTAGAAACCTAATGGGTCATATATGAAGAGTAGTTAAAAAGAGAAAAATCAATTTAAATTAATTTTAATTATAAAAAATCTCAAACTTTACTCAATTTTATAATTATAAATCAAACTTTAAAAAGTGACAATTAAATAGTCAAACTTTCAAAATTTTCAAATTTATTCCAAAATTAGTATTTCTGTTAACCTTCCTAAGGTGGCAAGCCATATCAAACATAAATTTAAATTCGTACGATAATAGATGCTAACAGTTTTACATTTTTCTCAGCCACCAAAATGCACAAATGATCACATGAAAACCCATTCTTTTCTTATCCACAACCATCTATCTTTCTTAACCCTTTTGTCTTAACCCTTGTGTCTCCATCATTCATCCTCCTTACCATAACTAAATATATTCGCGCCAACACAACACTAACCACCACTCTCTGTTTTCAAAAATTCACGTGATTTTCATTTCCTGGTTATTCTTGCATCTCCTCTTCCTCAAGAATCCATTTTTGTTAATCTTCATGCCTTATATTCAAATGTATACATATACTTGTATACAAAAGACGCTTCTTTTTCCTCTAATGACTAGAAAGATCTCAACTTTAATGTTGGGTTGACCCCTTTTCTCTTTTCCTTTCTAGTTTTTGATGTTTATAAGAAGTTTTGATAGCAATTTCTTTAACTGTACCTATGTATGAGATTGTGGAGAACCAGTCATCGGTTAGATTTTGTACAAAGATGATGATATTTTTATGTCTCATGTGTATAACTTTCCTTATTGGGGTAACCATTGGATGGGAATGGAAGTCTAATTGGGTAGCTTTCCTGGATTAATCTCGCATCTCCTCTTCCTCAAAAATCCATTTTTGTTAATCTTCGTTCCTGATATTGAAATATATACAAATATGTGAATACAAAAGAAGTTTTCTTTTTCCTTTAATGACTAGAAAGATCTCAACTTTAATGTTGGGATGACCCCTTTTTCTCTTTTCCATTCTAGGTTTTCATGTTTATAGGAAGTTTTGATAGAAATTGCTTTGACTAGACCTATGTATGAGATTATGGAGAAGCAGTCATTGGTTGGAATTTGTACAAAGATAATGATCTTTTTATGTTCCATGTGTGTAGCTTTCCTTATTGGGGTAACTATTGGATAGGCATAGAAGCCCAATTGGACGGATTCCAAGAGAGACAAGTTAGCATCTTATATTTCCAAGTTATTAGATTCTTCATCATCATTTATGATTATATGTGTTTAAATTTATTTTTGATGTGGCTTGCCATGCCAAAAAGGTTAATGAAGATACTAATGTTAGGCCATATTTGAAAAAAATTAAAATTTTGAGTATTTAATTGTCACTTTTTAAAATTCGGGCTATAATTGCAGAACTGAATAAAATTTAGGATTTTTTGTAATTATCCCTTTAAATTAAGTTGGAGAAACTTCATGAATCAAATATAAGATATTTGATTTTATTATAATTAAATTGTAATTATAATTAGAGATTGAATTTAATTATAATAAAAAAATTTAATAAGAATAAGAAATTAAAAACTCTAATGTTTTTTAATAAATAGGAAATAAGCATAAGGGATCTAGCATTCTTACGTATCGAAAACACCTCCTTACGTACTTCTAGACCTTCTCAGACCTCATATCTCATAAACTTTTACTAGGATGATTGTGTTATTGTTGACCTAGCAATCTTACTTATTCATCTCAAATATTGAATTCTTTTTCTTTGCTATACGGATATCGTTAGAAGTTGAATGCTTAAATAGCTCGTGGTTCACACTTGTGAAAAAATTTTTGCAGGACTTTCTAATAAGGTATTATTTAATTACTTTTACAATTCATATTTTTCAAATTAATCAATTATTGAGATCCGATCGAAAAGCTATAAAATCTTTTTTTTACTGCACTTTTGATTCGAAAACTGTTGATTTCCCAACATATAACATAAAGTAACAGGTTTGTGTTTTTGGTGCACCATGGTATATCGCATAATGCATTAGGAAACTATAACATAAATGACAACATAATTTATTTATTTATTTTATTAAGCATGATAATATATCAATATATTATGTTTTAACTAGTTTAATATGATAACAAATAAAACTCTTTATTAAAAATTATTTTATTACGATGTATTAATAATAATGAATAAGACGGTTAATTTTTATATTTATTAATAGTTTCATATTTTTATAAAAATGATAATTAATTTGCTTAATTTAATGAAATCATATTTACCTAAAATTACTAATATAAAAATTATAAATGAATATTTAATAAATATAATCATTTTATTTTATTAGACATTAAAAATATTAATTAAACTCTTTATTATTAACTAATGTTTATAAGGTTAATATGATAATAAAATTTAGCCTTTCTTAAATTTTATTTATAGTATAATAAATAAAATAATCAATTTCTCGTATTTTATTTGTGATTTATATTTTAATAAATAGTCATAATTAATTTGAATGATTCTCACTAATACTAAAGTAAATCGTAATTTATTTATTATATTATTGATTTTTTCGTATTTATATATTATTACTTTATAGATAATAGTATACATTTTTAACATAAAATGTTCATTCAATTTGTTAATAATTAGCTAAAATAATTTATTATATTTATTAATAGTTGATAATATTACTAGTTTTATATGATAACTAATTATGTCTTTTATATTAAAATTTTATTTATTATCTAATAATTCTAATAAGTAATTATCAAAATTTTATATTTTTATAGTTTATATTTTTCAAATATATAAAAATTGATTCATTAATTTTTACTATTAATGAAGAATTATTTATTAATTTTTTATATGGTCCCAATATATTCATTGCTAAGGCTAATTAAATTTTCATATCGTTCAGCCTTTTGGGTTTAGTGTAATTATTGATTAATTTTCATATTTTATCGATATGTTAGGCTAATTTCTAATGTTTCTTTTTTCATATTGACATAATAAATTCAATAGTAGTATTAAGTAATTTTCCATCACATGGGACTGTTGAACTCAGTCCTAGTGTTAAGTGATTATTAACGTTACTAAATTATTTATAATTTTATTGGTTAACATTAAAAATAATGAAATGATTATCAATATTAAGATAAATTAAAATTACATACTAAATATCTATTTATACATATATGTAATGATATATAAATCTAATAGATCAATAAACTAATAATAATTTTTAAAAATGTTTGGTGAATAATCTTATTTATTATTATTAGTACATAATATATATAATTGTATGAAATGTTTAAGTTATTATTGTATAAAACTAAAAAAATATGATTACTTATCCATAAATATGTTTGGTGAAACATATTTATAAATGGCTATTCCGAGCTCGTCCCAGTTTGACCAAACTTCAAGCCGAGTTTGAACTTTTTTCTTTTAATTTTCAAATACTCACAGCCTAAAAATTACATCAAAATGACATTGTTTTGAGTGAAACAATATCACTTTTATTTTTAATTTAAAAAATAAATAAATAAGCCCATTACTAAGTCTAAATATGGTAGGACACATTATACTTACCATTTAATAATCCCTAAATATCCTGTTAATCTTAATAATAATCATAAAATAATATGTTAATTTCCAATATTAAAGAAATGGATATAAAATAACATAGCCCACACTTGGTTTTAAGGAAGGGTGTATTCCTCATGTATGTTTGATGCAACTCCACTTAATATGTTCCTCCAACAGCCTTAAGAATAATAGGCTTTATCTTAGGAATCAAATTGTTGTGACAACCTAATCATGCATGATGCGTATATGTAGGAAAAAACGTGATTGATTCAAAACATAAATGATATTTCACAAAACATGCACACCCTTTCATGTCTTGTAGAAGCAGATCATTGAATCATTGTTTCTTTAAGTAGTATAACAACTATTATTAGGGGATCATCCATATAAATATGTGGTTAAAAATCAGTAGCATAGGCTTAGAACAGGTTTATGAGAAGTGAGGATTTGTTCCCTATTAGGTGAGGTCTATGACTCAATGAATTCTACTTGTTTAATGGAATTTGAACTTCTACGTGTGATCAGTTGTAAGTGCAGCATAAGTAGGACATGCCTAACATTTTATAGGTTTTGAGCAAAGTAAAAAAAAAAGGGACCTCAATAAATTAGTAGCCTTAGGCAGAGTAAAAAAGAGGGACTCTATTAATGTTCTACTATTCTTCATTATTAAACAAAAAAATTTTACTGTCAATTCTTAAGTTGGAGTATCTTAGATTCATATGTTGATAGAAATAAAAAAAAAAGTTAGGGTAAGAAATACATCTAAAGCAATTGAAAGAAACAATAGCCTCTTCCACTTCTTAGCCTTCAAGGTTATTGTGCATTCATAAGAATGAGTGTGCATAAAAAAGTATTTGGGATGCCTTTACGAGGGTGGGATAACTCTTGGGATTCCTTTCTAAAGGTGGGCCCCTTACGAGGGTGGACCTCCTATCATAGGTGCCTGTTTGGTTGAGGTTTTGGAGGGTGAATAAATTTTTTTTTATCGTAAAAGCTTTTTTAAGAAAAATGAGTGTTTGGCTATAAAATGAAATGATACTTTTTTAGTAGATATAGCTTTTTTGGCAGCTAAAATATAGTCTTTTAAGAAGCTTAAATTTTGAGCTTCTCAAAAAAGTACTTTTTCAGGTAAATTTTTCAGATCAATTAATGAGCCTATTTTTTAGCCCTTTTTACCTTTATGTTTTACACATAATTCCCACAATACCCACAAACACATTTTCACGTTTATTTTGAGATTTATATAATATTATTTGACTTTTTATGTTTTAATATTTATTTTTGATATTAGTTTTACTTATATTATAATCCATACAAAAGATTTGGATAGATATATTTTCATTTATGTTTCATATAGTTTAAAATTATTTAATAATTAATATATTGTGCTTTGCATATTATTTAATATATTTTAAATAACATTTATATGCATAAATAATTTTTATTAAAAAATAAAATATAGTTAAAATTAAAAGTACTTTTTATTTTTATATTGTCAAATAGTCTATTGTATGAAGCTCTTTCAAAAAAAGCTCTTTTTTAAGTAATAGTCAAACAGTCAACTAACTTCTTAAAAAAACTCTTCTCAAAAAAGCTCTGCTGACAAAAGCTCTACTAATATAAGCTCATCCAAACGGGCACTAAGTGTAAGACATATGGTAAACTTTCACTGCAAGTATATTTTGTCGAATCAAGTATGTATTATTGATTATATCACTTATTTTGTATATTAATTAAATTTTACTAGTTAAAGAACACTTAAAAGGAAATCACTTTTCTCTTATGCAAAAATCTATGCCTTAAGATAAAATTTGAAATAATCCTATATAGATAATTTCAAATTTTTAACTATTTTTTGGAAATTAAATAAACCATTGATAAATGTATCCGTTTATTATGTCCCACTTATATATAATGAGTTTATTTGATTAGAATATTATATTTCTCCTATTTATCTAATAATTTGTGAGACTAATATACGATGAGAGTTCATTATCATATAATGTTAGGAATATATGATATCTTAATTAACAAATTGATCCGTAAGTAGATTTAGTATGTGACAGACGCATCATAATGTTAGTTAAAATAAAATAACTAAACTACTACTATAACAGTGGTGAGTCTAGGTCAATCCCACAGGGAGTGTTCGGTTAGCTTATAAAATGAAATTAATTGATGTTTACGTATTGGGGGGTTGGATTTAATAAGAAAATAAAATAAAATAAACTTATTGAAAACAAATTAAAGAAAGCATGCAAAAAATGATAAAATTGGGAAATTCAGTAGGGATTCGATTCTTTGGTTCAATCTCGGCCTACACCCTAATTAAGCATAATTCATTAATTTGTTCTTTTATCTCTCTTACCAATTATTGGTTATAGATTAACAACAAGCTCTGTTAATTCTAATTCTCCTTAGATCTTAGTTAATTACAAAGCGCTCTTTAATTAATCCTAACTATCGGAAAACCTAGAATAAGCTCTCTAAGTTTATCCAAGCAACTGTCTTACGAATAAGAAAAATATATTAATCTACGAAATAATCACACAAACTCATATTATTTAACTTATGTTATGTTATCTCTAATGATTCGAAACCATCAGTTACTTCACATAAATCAGGAATACAACGATTACATATTGCATTCGATTCTAGCAATGGTTTTTCATGAAAAAAGATTCAATAGAGCATTAAAATCATCATCATTCAAATACCCAATCAATCCACACAAGATAACATAATCAATTTCTAATGAGAGAAAGAAACAACAAAACAATAAAAAAAATGCTTAACCCTAGTCGTTAGTGTCGATTTCACCTCCGAACCGGTGTCAAGACGTTACCCTTTCATGGATATCTCCTGGAAAAATATTTTAGTTCCCATTGATAACCCTACCGAAACCCCTTTGTTATTTCTTTACTGCCACAAGCTTCTCTTCCTCACTTTGCTTCCTTATTCACCGATGTGATGATTAAAGATGTTATTCCATCTCCACTATTCATGTATCACTCTCTCCGACAGCTCTCTTATGTTTTCATTCAAGCCACTCTTTGTTCTCTTCTTTTGTTTCTGCCTTTCTACTATAGCTGATGTGATGATTTTATGAAGATTGACCACACTCACTGTTCATCTAACTTAAAAACGTAAGCATGAAATACAGTATATGTGTTGCGTTGAATACATACGCTTACGTTCAATGCAAAATGCAAACGTATGCGTTGCATTAAACTCATATGCATTGTGTTTAACTAACTTTTCCTAGTTGTAACTGCATTGTGTTTTGTTCATCTACTGCTCCTTAGACGTCACCATTTAGCTCCTTAATGTGCTGTCATTTCATTCCTTACTTATTCATCTACTATCACATACGTTTTGCCTTCTTCTTCATATTTTGATTTTTTCTTCTTATTATCTTTTAATTTTGTTCTTCTTGCTTCATAAAGACAAGTGAAAATTAATCTTCAAAAAATAGCCCAAATGTAGTGCATTCGACTCACTTTAATTTCTTTGCTTCCAAATTGTACCTAAAATCATATATGAATTAAAGTGAGTATTTTAAGCATTTTCGTATCATTAATCACTAGGTGTAAATGATTAAATGTATCAACAATTAAACACATATCACTGTCATCAAAGATAGCCTTAAAAACTAGCTGCCAAGTCAACCATTAATTTTCATTTTTTCACACCCAAAAAAACTAGCTGCCAAGTCACCCATTAATTTTCATTTTTTCACACCCAAAAATGATAACCATTCAGCCCACACTTCATGTGAAACACGGCCAATAATAGTTGTAATTTTCAAGCCAAATTTCATCCTTCCTTAGATAGCCATTATCCCAAAATAGGCTATATATTAAATCCCATCTTGATTTAGATTTCTAAACCTTATCAAACTTATCTTAAAAGAGTCCCTCATAAATTCAACTAGGTCCAATTATCAAATAATATCCAAAATTAAATAAAAAGATATAAGATATATATCTTAACAATCTCCCCCTTTTTGGCATTATTTTTCACATATTTGAAACTCCCCCTAAAGGAGATAATTGGATATATGACATCAAATGCAAAAACCACAAGAGAACTCCCCATTAATCAGTTAACAAGATTCAAACATAATCAATTATCTAAAGATACAAATATCCAAAATTAACAGAACCTAAGCAACAAATCAAAAACAGATGTTCCAACATAGTGTTCTCCCTCTTAGGACAAAGGATGCCAAAAAGCAAGACTAATAGTCATAGAGATACCTTGAAATTTCCCCCCTGAATTGAACAATCACCAAAAACAATCATATATCTCCCCTTTGGGACAAAACAATGCCAAAATAAAGGATGTCTTCAATGCGATCAATCTTTGGGGATAAAAAGACGCAAGAATTAGTAGTAGGTGTGGTGGAAGAATCATAAGCACGCCAAGATGGCAGTTTACCATTAGTCAGAACATTATCCAACATATCACTTCTTACGTCAAAGTCATCTGCATACGACTAATTAAATTTATAAGCCCAAAAATACATTCAACGAACCATAATCAAACTTAATCATTCTCTTCCTCACATAAACTATATGAATGCAAATTGCCCAAATTCATATAGCCCACGATATAAAGAAATTAAGATAAATTTTGAAAAATTCGAATTATAAAAAACTCGAATCTTTCTATAGGTCTCCAACCAAGCATCAACATTTTCTCGATATAACTTTGTAAATCAAAATCCAAAAGCAGAACTCTCAAATCATCAAGCAGAGCCATATTGCCACATCAAATATATTATTCAAAAAATAAGTAAAAGCCAGACACACACCAATTAACTGAGCCTTAGAAAACTAATAAATAAAAACTCAAAATGTCTAGATATTAACTCATTTGAACCTCCTTTTTTTTAAGAAACAACATCAAATTATACTTCAAAAATGTAAAGCACACAATCCCAATTCCCTCATAGAAATTCAAAGCTGGCCTTATTCCTCTTCACATCATCTCTGTCATTAGATGTCTAGTTGATTTCTTTTCTAGTAGCAACTAACTATGGATCTGGACAGTTTCTAGTATTAACTCCCATATATGTCTATTATGATGTGTGAGGCTGATTTTTTCTAACCCAAGTATGCTTCGGTACCATGAGCTATTGCTACTAGAAATTTAACAGTAAGTGTATAGATTTTCGATTTTGAGCCCTTTGAAATATCATTTGTAATAACTTATAGCATTTTAATCTTATGTGCCTGATAACCCCACAAAAGTGACATGTAGGTATGAATCTCCTATTCTTCCTTGAGATTTCTCCTTGAACAGATCTGGTTACACCATTTTTCTCATCATTCGATTTAGAACATTCACTTTTATAGCCAATGCCTTGAAGGTCCCCTTTAATCTTACCAATTTTCATCAACTTTTCTAACTTTTCAGTACTTCCATTTAACATTCTTATTCCCTTTTCTGTACTGACCAACTTCAATTTTTTCTTCAAGCTCATTTATTGTAGATAACAATTTCTTCTCTAAATCTTGAATGATGTTCTTTATAGAGGAGTTTTCTTTCTTTAGCTTTTCATTCTTCTTGTACGTTTGCACTCATTTTTCTTACATTAATTCATAGGCTTCATAGATATCCTCCTTTTTGTTATCTGAACCATTATCATCACTGTCATAATCTGAGGTTAGATTTTAAGTTGATTCATTTGCGTTTTTTCCAAAATATTTTTATTTATTCATATTTTCATCATCAGTTTCTTCCTTCTTAGTTGCTGTTAAGTAAGCAACTGGACTTTTTCTATATAAAGCAACTAACACAACACTACTCACAAATTCTTCTTCACCACCATACTTACTTTCAGATTCATTCTTACTCCAGGTGTTTGTATAGGACTTCCCTTTTCTCTTCTTCAAAGTGTTACTACATTCCTCTTGCACATGTCCGAAGCCTTGACATTCATGACATTGAATTTTCTTTACTTTTCTTTCATCTTTTTAAGTTTTATCTTATTGTTTGAAATTACTATTTGATGAGCTCCCACCGTTTTACCGAAAATCGGACCTATCCTTCTTCACTTTCTTTAAACACTTGCTGAAATTTCTTCTCAATAATTTTATATCCCATTCTCATCGGATTCATCTTTGAAGTCATTCATGACTTTACCAATCTCGGCTTGCAATGCCAATCCTTTGTTCCTCTCCTATTTGTCTCTTCACAAATTCATCTCAAAATTGGTAAGAATTTCAATTACCTTATCTAATGACAATTCATTGATATCATGAGCTTCCTCGATTGCTACAATTTTTGGTATGAACCTCGGAGGCAACGATCTCAATGTCTTCTTAACCAATTTCAAGTTAAAGTACTTCTTCTCAAGTTAATGTGCTTGGTTTGTTATGTCACACAGTCTCTCATGGAAGTCTCCAATGGTTTCACTCTCATCCATCTTCAGCTCTTCAAATCTCACAGCCAACATCTGAAGTTTTGAGGCTATCACAAATTTAGATCCCTCATGTATAGTTTGTAAAGTATCCCGTGCTTCTTTTGCCGATTCACAGACTAATATCATAATACAGCGACCTTCATCAACTGCACTGAAGATGGCGTGCAAGGCTTGAGAATTTCCAAGCACCCTCTCTTCTTCAGCCCTTGTCCACTTAGATGCCTCTTTAAGGACTGTTTCTCCCTTTTCATCAATTGTCACTGGATGTGTCCAGCTATTTAAAACTGAGTTCCATGCTTTTGTTCCTTGTACCTGAATGAATATTCTCATCCGTGATTCCCACATAAGATAATTTGAACCATCTAACAACGGTAGCCTAATGATTGATGCCCCTTCTCTTATAGCCACAATTATGAAACATAGACCTGCACCAACTTGACGTACTAAGTTCTGATTCAATGACCCTCTCTGATACCAATTGTAAATTTGAAAGGGTGTAGTAGTTTCACAAAAATTCTAATTCAATTGTAGTTGTTTCTAGCATAAGCGAAAATAAAAAAAATGTAAAATAACAAAATAACATTAGAAATTTGTTAACGCAATTTGACATATCTGTATGGCCCTCATCCAGCTTAGTTACTTTCACCTGTGATACAACAATAGTTTTACTCAAGGCATTATAGAATCGACTCACCTAACCCTTGACACTATCCCTCGTCCTTACTACATGTGAAAGTAATTTACACTCAATAGTGTGATCGCCTCGTACTAACCTCAACAAAGGATTTTCTCAATAGTATTTGATAATAAAGGATGAAATTAAAAGAACTCAAGTGATTGAAATAACAACGAACATAAAGAAAGGCACTTGAGAAAGAACACAACTCCTTTAACATTGTAGCTTCTTCAACTAAAGAACAGAAAGTTGTCCACCAAAAATTTGATGTGAACCTTCAATAGTGTCACTGAAATATCCCATGCACAACAACCACAAAATACCTCAAACAACAAATGTTTAATCACCGAAATGTCATACACGAAGAGCTACAAAAACACCATAGTTGCTGGAAGTTTTTCGCATGAAAACTACTATCATTGACAGTCCAAAAATCTCTCACAATAGATAGAAAACTTAGCTTCTCCAATCTGGAAAATTCACCAACAAAATAAATATTTCTTTACCGAAATGTTGCAAAAATCTGAATTGCAAAATCAGCACTAGCTGCTGAAATTTTACGCCCACCATTACCACTATCGGCAGTCACCAAAACTCACATTATCAATAACTGATCAGCCTAACAACACTCATGCACATACCACAAAAACCAACTGCTAAAATTGCCCTTAATTTTTGTTCAACAACAGAAAAGAGTGCAGCTGGCCATCAACCATTATTTAGCTCACTAAATTAGTGCCAGAACAAAAACAAAAACAACAGCAATGATCTCACATACACTCATCAATAGTCCAACCAACTCACCCAAGCACCAATAAAACAACACAGCTACCGAGACTTCAATCAACAACAAAGAGAACCCTCAATTGTCATTCAAAGGATAGAGAAAAATGCAGTTGTAAGATCCACACAATCACCGATTGCCTAGCCCACACAATTCACGTAATGCTTGACAAAACTTAGTAACACATATAATAATATCTTTTCAGAATTAACTGCTGAATGTTGTCAAAGATAACCCTAAAAACCAGGTGCCAAGTCACCCATTAATTTTCGTTTTTACACACGCAAAAATGACAACCATTCAACCCAGACTTTATATGAAACACAACCAATGACAGTTGCAATTTTCAAACCAAATCTCATCTTTTCTTAAATAGCCATTATCCCAAAATAGGCTATACATTAAATCCCATTTTTATTTAGAATTTTAAACCTTATCAAACTTATCTTAAAAGAGTCTCACATAAATCTAACTAGGTCAATTATCAAATAATGTCTAAAATTAAATGAAAAGATATAAGATATATATCTTAACAACATCATCTAGCACCTTTGATTCTAAAATCGAACAAAGCTTATGGAGTCGGAATAGGAACACCGTTATAGAGTATAGGCAAAGTAGGAGAACAAGTTTCGGTATCATAAAACCTTTTTAAGAAAGAGACATGAAAAACATGATGAATTTCTGAGTTAGCAGCTAACTATAACTTATAAGCCACAATAACAATTCGTTCCAAAATAGGGTAAGGACCATAAAATCGAGGAGACAACTTTTGATTGTGCTTGGATCTGACTGAAATTTGTCAATAAGGCTGAATTTTTAAAAGAACCATTTCTCCCTCAGAGAATGATACATTTCTACATGAGAGTCATAAAGTACCTTTATCGTATTTTGTGCATTAAAAAGTCATTCTCGTAATTCCTTCAAAACAACATCCCTAGTGCATAAATTATGATCCACAGCCTTTACGCGAGATAACATCCTAGGGTAGTAGGATAGAACACATGGTGTTGATCGACCATACATTACTTTCAAAGGAATAGCTTGTAAAAATGAATGAAATTAGTGTTATAGCAATATTTAGCCCACGCAAGCCAATCTACCCAATGTTTAAGTCGATCGCCTGAAAAGCAACAAAGATACATCTCAACAATATGATTGACTATTTTCGTTTGGCCATTTGACTGAGGATGATAAGAAGAACTAAAGGATAACTTGGTTTCAACAAGACGAAACAACTCCTTCCAGAAAAGACTGGTGAAAGTGACATCATGATCGCTTATAATAGATTCTGGCAATCCATGTAACTTAACTATATTATCAAAGAACAAGCTTGCTACAATAACAACAGTTTATGGATGGGAAAGTGGCAAGAAATGAGCATAATTGGAAAAGCAATCAGCTACCACTAACAGAATTATTTTACCACGAGAAAAGGGTAATCCATCAACAAAGTCTAAAGAAATACCATACCAAACTTGGAATGAGACTGGTAAAGGATGCAATAAGCTTGCTAGTTTGAGGTGTTCAACTTTATTTTTTTAACATATAGAACAAGTTTGAATGTAATCACGAACTTATTCCTTTATTCCCTTCCAATAGAAATCAGAAGCCAGGCATTACAAGGTCTTTTGGTAACAAATGATTGGTGTTGTACAACAGAGACAAGAGCAACTTGTAAGGGTGAATTGGAAGAAAGTTAGACCTTGTTTTTGTAAAATATCAATCCATCCCTATATGACCAAACATCCATTAATTCTCCTTGAACTATTTGATTATGAAGTTGTTGTAAAGCAAATATAGAATTTATTTAAGCTCGAATTTCATCAAAATATATCAACTAAGGAGCAGAAATTGCCGTAAGAATGATACTATCATCAAACTTGTGAGACAAAACATCAAAAACGATATTTTCTCTACCTGCTAGATACTTAACTATGAAATCATGCTCCATCAATTTGCTCAGTCAATGTTGTTGAGGAGAGGTAATAATTCCTTACTCCAATAAAAGTTTCAAGCTATAATGATCTGTACGAATGATAAAACTTCTTCCCACAAATAAGGTCGACAATGTTGAACAGCTTTGGCTAACTGACATGTGCATCGTAACGTTAGTCAAAATAAAATAACTAAACTACTACTATAATAGTGGTGAGTCTAGGTCGATCCTATAGGGAGTGCTCAATTAGCCTATGAAATGAAAATTAATTAATGTTTAGGTCATGGAGGGGGGGGTTTGGATTTAATAAGAAAATAAAATAAAATAAAACTAATGAAAACAAATTAAAGAAAACATGCGAAAAATGGTAAAATTGGAAAATTCGATAGGGATTCGATTCTTTGGTTCAATCTTGGCCTACACCCTAATTAAGCATAATTCATTGATTTGTTGTTCTTTTATCTCTCTTAGCAATTATCGGTCGTAGATTAACAATAAGCTCTGTTAATCTTGATTTTTCCTTAGATCCTAGTTAATCACGAAGCGCTTGTTAATTAACCCTAGCTATTGGAAAACCTAGAATAAGCTCTCTAAGTTTATCCAGACAACTGCATTACGAATCAGAAAAATAGATCAATCTAGGCAATAATCACACAAGCTTGGATTATTTAACCTATGTTATGTTATCTCTATTGATTCTGAACCATTAATCGCTACACATGAATCGAGAATACAATGATTACGTTTTGCATTCGATTCTAGCAATGGGTTTTCATGAAAAATGATTCAATAGAGCATTAAAATCATCATCATTCAATTACCCAATCATCATAGGCTTCGATGTCACCTCTGAATCGGTGTTAGGATCTTAGCCTTCCATGGATCTCCCAAGAAAATGCTTTAACCCCACGAAAACTACCCCAACCGAAACCCCTTTATCTCTTCACTGCGGTAAGCTTCTTCCTAATTACTGTTCATCGATTTGACAAAATAACATTGATGGACCACGACATTATTCACTCTTCTACTTTTCCACGCTCTCTCTGCTGCCACTCTCCTATTTTCTATTGTCATTCTCTTCTTTGTTTATGCCCTTTTTTTTCTACTCCTCTAGCCCCAGCTTGATTTGACAATTTAACTCAAGGTTTTTGGTCCACTGTATATTGTTCATTCCTAAAACCCTTCTTCTGTCTTGGCCAAAACGTCGGCGTGTCCTCCTTTTAAGGTTGGATTTAATGTGAACATCTGTGTTTAACGCAAACGCAGACATTGTTTGCATCATCGTTTTATCCTGGCGTCTGCATTTCTGCTGCTTCGTCGTTGCGTCTTGGTTTGCTAGCTTCCCATCTTCATTGTCATTTTGGTCATGGATTGCTTCCTTCCAGCTGCCTTCATCTGCTTCTAACACTGCCGTTGTCTCATGTAATTCCCAGCTGTTAATTAACGTAATTGCATGCATAATCCATGTAGCTCGCGTTATTTGCTTTTTTTCTTTTAATTTTCTTCTTGTCTTTTAATTTCTCCATCTTGCTTCATGAAGACAAGTGAAATTAATCTTCAAAAAATGGCCCAAATATTGTGCTTTTGACTCATTTTAATTTCTTTGCTTCCAAATTGTACCTAAAATCATATATAAATTAAAGTAAGTACCTTAAGCAATTTCATGTCATTAATCGCTAAGTGTAAATGATTAAATGTATCAACAATTAAACACATATCAATTTCTCCCACATTTAGCTTTCGGCCGTTCTCGGGAAAAACATCCAAATTAAGGTTAAAGGCCTAAAATATTTACTCAGTTCCCATATGTTCCAAGAATACATAATCATAAACAAAGATGAGTGACTTTAAAAAAATCATGGTAAGAAATCAACATTCCAAGCTTTTACTCATGATCAATCAACATGCAATACCTTTAAAAACTGAGCAATCTAATTGTAAACTCGGAAAACGTATTTAACTAAAGTACATCCACGGGTACACTCAACACTATTCATAATCATGACAATCTATAACTTTGCATATCATTTCATTTCTCCACCACTATAATTCACATGCAAAATAGTGGATCAAAGGACTTTTCAAGGTTGTAATGTGGGTAAAGGTAAGGTGAGATATGTTTGGGTCAAGTAGTATGAAAGTCATTAAGCTAGTGAAACAAAGCAACACTCATAAAAAGTAGGTACCGTCAGCTATAACGAATGCAACATACTAACCATATGAAGCATATACCAATCCAATGGAATCACTCATACAATTTATGCCAATAATAAATTGAAACCACAAGAGTGAACCTCCAAGCCAACATCTACCTTATATCTAATATACTCAAATAACCCATTCATCACAACTATAGGAGAATGCATTAATCATAAACAACTTTTCAACACATACGCACTTGCTCCTAGATACATTTATTCAAACATATATTTTTTCATTCTTTTTCTTTTTCTTTTTCTTTTTTTTCTTTCTTTTTTATTTTTTTAAACATTAAAAGAAACTACATTAATCATGGGATTTTTAATGATAAGACATAACAAAATATCCCAACATTAACCAACCACACATATGTCACACTTACACTTTTGTGCATCCACAAACTCAACAATCACAAATGTTCCACTAGCTTTATGGCTTAGTTAGGACATTTGCGTAAGTATAAAGCATGTAATGTGGTTAGTACACAAAGAGAAAGTATAAAGCTCAAAGGGGGTTAACAAGGGAAAAATCATGTTAATAGGGTAGGTTATTTGGCTAATGTAGTTTATGAAAAACAAAGAATACCTAATCATATCCATGTTAATGCATATGATAAAAATGTGGTCTCGAATAGAAATTTAACGCAAAATCAAGATGTACATATCATGAAGGTTACACATTATCAAACGACAATGAGACTGTTATGAATGTGTTAGTCAAATAAAGCTTAAAATCTCACCGGCTTTATCCACCGCTAGTCACTACTCTTCTAAAGATAATGTATATCAACCAATCACAAAAGCAAAAGTACATGCCAAAGTTGCTATGAAATTCTCTAGTCAATTCATTATCTACTCATGACTATATATCCCAGAAGCAATAGAAACGAACAAATGTTTCTTTGTTTGTTTTATTATTTCTCTCATTTTGATTGAAAACTTAAAACAAGCAAGAAACAAACCAATAAAGAATATACATGCATATAAAAAGAATTGCAAAAATGTAAAGAAAAAAATTTACTTCCCTTGGGTTAGCTCCCAAGAAGTGTCTTGGTTTAGGGTTGCTGGCTCGACTCCATATTTTCCTTACGTGACAAAATTGTGATCTTCTGGTACTATAGTTAACGCCACTTCCACTCGAGGTTGTTCCAGATAGGGCCGTAGTTGATCATCATCCCCAATCAGCATCTTCACTATCCTCTGATTCTCAATCTCGACTAAGTTTACAAACTTCAGAACTATTTTGAATGTCTCTTTGCCTTTTTCTTCCTCCTTTTAACTCCTCTAACCTGCCAAGTAAAGGTAAAGAGTAAGTCTCAACAATAATTATGAACTCAGTTTTTACCTTTGAGCTAAAAGATGTATCTTTTTCTACTTCGATCTCCTCCTTAACTTCGACACAAGCAATTCGTTGATGGTTGACCTCAAAATTTTCAAGCTTCTCTTTACTTTGTAAAGATTTCGCGCTAATATCCATCGGGTAATCCTCAGGTTGATATGGTTGCGTCTCTTTGCTTTGTGATGCTAGGTGGTTGATAACTTCCATTAATTGATCCGTCTAGCTTGTCAAGTTATGGATTCTAGAACTTGTTTCTTGCTAGAATTGCAAAGTGTTAGTAACATACACATTAATTAATTCTTCCAAGGATGTACCTGAGTCTTAATAGGAAGCTTCTGGTTTGTACGGGAATTATTGTACTTCCTGCAAACTATCATGGAAGTAATTCGACTGATTATCCCATCTATAACAAAAGTTAGGTTGATCAGTCCAAACATTGTTATAAGATTGAGAATATGAATTAAAGAAAAATTACTTTCATCCATATCAGGAAAAAAATTTTAATCACAAACACGAAACAAAAAAATGAAAAGATCATGAAATAATTGAAAAGAAATCAATTATGAACAAATATATACAAAACACCAATTAAAATCACAAACAAAAACTAAACACCACACTCCTCGATAAAGGTGCCAAAATTGACATGCACTTTGTAACGCTAGTCAAAATAAAATAACTAGACTACTACTTTAGCAGTAGTGAGTCTAGGTCGATCCTACAGGGAGTGTTTAGTTAGCCTATGAAATGAAATTAATTGATGTTTAGGCAATGGGAGTTTTGGATTTAATAAGAAAATAAAATAAAATAAACTTAATGAATGGTAAAATTGGGATCTGGTTCTTTGGTAAAATCTCGATCTACACCCTAATTAAGTATAATTCATTGATTTGTTGTTCTTTTATCTCTTTTAGCAATTATCAGTTGTAAATTAATAATAAGCTTTGTTAATCCCGATTTTTCCTTAGATCTTAGTTAATCACGAAGCGCTTGTTAATTAACCCTAGCTATCAAGAAACCTAGAATAAGCTCTCTAAGTTTATCAAGACAACTACATTACTAATAAAAAAAAAGATCAATATAAGCAATAATCACACAAGCTCAGATTATTTAACCTACGTTATATTATCTCTAACGATGCGAAACTATTAGTTGCTACACATGAGTCGGGAATATAATGATTACGTATTGCATTCAATTCTAGCAATGGGTTTTCATGAAAAATGATTCACTAGAGTATTAAAATCATCATCATTTAATTACTCAATCAATCCATACAAGATAACATAATCAATTTCTAATGAGAAAAAGAAACAATAAAATAATAAAAAAATACTTAACTTGGGTTGTCGACTTCGACGTTACCTCCAAACCAATATCAGGAACTTAGCCTTCTATGGATCTCCCAAGAAAATGCTTTAACCCCATAAAAACTACCCCAATCGAAACCCCCTTATCTTTTCACTGCGGCAAGCTTCTTCCTAATTAATGTTCATCGATTTGACAAATTAACATTGATGGACCATGACACTATTCACTCTTCTACTCTTTCACGCTCTCTCTGCTGCCACTCTTTTGTTTTCTAACACCACTCTCTTCATTGTTTTTGCCCTTTTGTTTCTACTCCTCCAGCCCCAGCTTGATTTGACAATTTAACTCAAGGGTTTTTAGTCCACCATATACTGTTCATTCCTAAAACCCTTCCTCAGTCTTGGCCAAAATGTTGGCATGTCCTCCTTTTAACACTACATTTAATGCCAACGTCTGTGTTTAACGCAAACGTCTGGTCGTAGGACATCGTATGAGGCGTTATACTACAGAAAGAGTTGTCCGCCTTTATATTAGGATGAAGAAGGCCTAAGAGTGGCTGAAGGCCAAAATTGATTCAATATACTATTGATAAGAAAAATTGATCCATTGCAGAATTTAAGTGACTCAAGAAAGACAAAAGAGTTAGGTGGATCAACACCGAAGATATAGAATATTGAGAGATAGAAAAAGTGTTTCTGAAAGTATCGCCTTGGTATGGTGTGCCCACGTTGGGTAAAAAGGGTAAATTAAACCCGACATACATTGGTCCATATGAAATTATAAAGAAAATAGAATCATTGACTTATGAGTTAGCCTGACCAATAAAGATGTATCAGATTCACAATGTGTTACATATGAGTATGTTTAACAAATATCGATATAATCCAACATAGGTGTTATCGACACAGGAAGTGAAACTTACAAGTAATCTGAGGACTATTGAGGAACCAGTTAAGATAGTAAGGTACCTGAATAGGCAACTAAAAGATCGAGTTATTCTATCGGTTAGAAGAAATCATTCTAGTAAAGAAGCTACATGGGAAATGAAGAAGCATATGAGGAAACAATACCCTTACCTTTTTGAACAACCAGGTAAGAATTTCAAGGATGTAATTTATTAAGGAGAAGAATTGTAATATCTTGTTTCCATACTAAGGGTTAGGACATAAGATCTTAAACCAAGATACATGAGAAATAGCATAGAAAATACGTGAGGTGCATTGCATTTACATGCATATCACTAGTATAAGCATACACACACGTGATTATTGATATTTGCACACATTACAATGACTGTTCATGCACTCATTTGACATATTCTAGGTATAAATAATTCTAATGTGATTATGTTATGAATAGTAAATACATTGTGTTGAAAATTGATTTGATGAACTATACTATTGATTTAGAATTTTTAGTGAAATTTAGGATATTTATGATATTTATGGGTATTTTTGGACTAGGAAAAATACCAAGTGACAAGACAATTAATAAATGATAGTAGAAATAAGTGTCAAATGGCAATAGAAATTATTGATAAGTGACATGAAGATTTAATGACAACTGTCAAAGAAAATCGGGAGACAATTGGATTATAAATTGGAAGACAAATGAACTAGCTATTTAAAAGACCAAGTGGAGACCACAAGGTGGTGACATTTGGCAAGTGATAAGTGTCATTTGCTTTGCCACTTACCTTAACTCGCGATGTTTAGGGTGAAAAACCATCTTTTACCTTGTCTTTCATTTTAATTCATGCTCTCATTTTCTTCGTTGCTTTCTTCTCTTCTTCTTCATGATTTTGTTCCCTATTCTCAATGTTGAGCTGCTATCATCCTCCACTTTTGCTACTTCAAGATCTTTGTTTCTTCAAGATCATGTTATCTTCTTCTTAAAGAAGTACCTCACCTACTCTACCTTCCATGATGATGATCGTGTGGTATAAGGAAAGCTAGGATTTCGTGGTGATTGAAGAAGTTTGAGTTAAAACAAGTAAGTGTATTCTTGTTCTTCATAGATTGCCTGATGCAAATCTTTTGATGATAGATTAAGAGGTGAAATGATCATGATAGAGGAGTTGAAATATGTGTAAACTTGATGTCAAAATAAATAGGTATATGTTCTGTTTTAATGTATTAATGGCATTCATGAGTTGTTTTTAAGGGAGGATTGATAAATTAAATGGTAATGAAGAGTGATAATACGATGATGAAGACCTTAATATACATAGATGTTATGTTTTCATATAAATGAAAAACAATATATCATTTATTATTTTACGGATGAGTAATAATGAAATTGGTGTTTGAATGAGAATTGATAATTGATGAATAAAGAGATACATATATAACCTAATTTTGTGTATAGAAAGAGTGCAGAAATTTTGAAGAAGGAATGATATGTTTTGGGTATATGAAAGCCATAACTTATAAGTTGTTATGTGAGGATATAGATTAAGCTTGGAAGTTCAAAAAAAAAGGCAAGTGTAGTGTCTTGAAAAGAGAAGAAATAAGATGATAGTTTAAAGATAAAGTGAAATTGATAATGAAGTTGAATGTGCGTTATCTTTCTTTTAAATGATGATTGAAACAACAAATGGTTAGGTACTTTCCTATAGTGCATCTAGGCTTGAATGAGACTTGAAATGAATTTAAGTGATGAGGGATTAAGTGATTAAATGTGTGAAATGTTTAAAGTGATAAATGAGGCTATAGCATAGTGAATGAATTGTTGATATCAAAGTACCAAAATCTGGAAAATTATGAGTTTAACAAGAATGAAGGTGTTCATATAATGGCTAATGTAATTCAAATGAGATGAATGATGTGTATTAAGTTTAATTGAGAAATTGGATATTATGTGATCATATAATGCTAGAAAAGAAATGATGAATGATTGAATTATGGTATTAGAATAACCAAGTTCTTTGAGTTATAAACCTAAGTGCAATCTTGATATACACAAATGATGATGCTTAAATGATCAAGAGATGTGAATAAAGGAAACATGCCTGGAATAGTCAAATTGAGCATGCATTATACATTGCACATGTACATATGTGTACAATTGAATGTTCATGTGATTGTGCAAATTAGTAAAGTGTGTATAATGTGCGTATTGCATGAAGTTGATACATAGAATTGAACGTCAACATCCAGACATTTTTGGATTATGGAAGCACATACTAATATGGAGTGTACTATGAGTCGACCTACATAATCTTACATTGATTGATTATTTCTGCTTAAATTTTTGTATTAAACTAATTATGATGTGATTGAAATAATTCCAGACATTAACAGTCTGAGGAGCTTGATAAATGTGAATGTATTGGAAGTGAATCATTAAATATGAATGAGAAAGAAATAAGTGTTCTCAACATTTCGTTGAATGCTAGATATAAATCCGATCAAAATGCAGAAAAATGAATATGTACTGAATAAATTTGATTGTTTGCATATATATGAATTCATGCATTTCATTACATGATATACGTGATCAGATAAAGGTAGTTGTGACTGGATAGCCACCGAAAAAGAGCTTAAAACTTAGAATGTGATTAAGAGCCAAAGGCTCACTATATATTATGAGCCCGGTATTTCCAACAGATACGGGACAATTATCAATAAACTCAATATCCACAATGGATATGAAACAATTAAAGGCACTTGGTCACAACAACGTAACAACTGAAGTGAGTCACATGTGCATTACACATATAAATTGGTGTGTATTAAATGAATAATTGAAAGAGTTACATTTACTGTTCTGAAACTGAATTGTGAAATGATGTGCAATATATGATGACATGAATTGTCTGTGAATTTGAAATTTGAAATGGTTGTGTTATGTGATATGAGTAAATCACTGAGGATGGTCCGCTCACTGAGTTCTCAAAATTCACCAAAATTGCAACGCTGTCTTGCAGATTTAGGGATACCCAGTTAGACAAAATGAAGTATAGCCACTGAAATCGAATAAGAGATAGAGGTCAGGATCAGTTTGCACTACATATATCTATACTCTTTTTTATATTTTGAATTGTATTTCACAAATATTGTACAGTGTTTATGTGAATTGTAAAGTGTAATGACATTCATGACTAAGTATATTTATGAATGTAATGAGCCAAAGCAAGCTTCTGTTGCAATAAAAAATGTGTTGTTGCTTGAATTCAGATTTATTGTGAAATTGTAATGACTTTCGTGATACGTGAAAAATTTGGAATTAGTATGAATGACTGCCTTAGCGTGCCACCCTCGTAAAGTATGTTCTTTAATACCGTCGATATGTTCAGGAATATGCCTTATGAGAGTGGGATGTTATACCCACAACATGATGTATGAGTTCTTTGACAACTTAGATATCTACCTCATTTTGTTGCCACAAACACCCTAAATACCAAAGTCTAAACCCCATTAATTTCTTTTGCCTTAGCTCCCGTCCCCTTTTGTCTCCTAGATGCACGCTATATTAATCTTATATTTATCTAAAATCTTCACTAATTCTAATATTTTTCCTAGTCTCAATGTTTCAGGAACTTGGCTTTAACTTATCAGCATCTACCTTTCTCTTAGACTCAAAACTCGTCGAAAAACTAGCCCTTACTCTATCATCAGAAGTCAAAGTCACCACTCCTATCCTAATACCTAACCCAAGCTACACAAGACAAGCGCAACAAGTACCCAGAAAACGATAAGATTACTTCAGAAAAGGATACTTGAATTAAAGCTTAAACAGGCTAAATAAAAGAAATACATAATAAAAATCAAAAGGAATAGCTAAAGCAATCACAAAAAACTATATCCAATGCAAATAAATATTTATATAAATAAATATAGGAATAAGATTCAATATTGTCAGCTAATTTAGTAAAGTAGTCATAGCAATAAGCAAAAACACCACCAAAACAATAATAGCAATAAGCACTAAAAAAGTAACTATAAAAATTGAGAATAAGCATTAAATAATCGCAATAATAATAATAATCTTACTTAAACTTCAGTTTACCTCTCCGTTGTATGAGTCAAACACCACCAGTGTAGATAAATATTTTCACAAATATCTATATATGTCTATGAATAAAATTCAACTCTACTATTTAAGTTTGTTCTTAGAATGGTGAATACCGGAATAGGCACATATATGTGTAGATAGACACATATGTCTAGATACATAAAAACTTTTCACAAAATAAGATTTTAAACTTAGGTTAATTCCAATTTCTTAATTCCAATAAATTAAAAAGGAAAAAGGGTTTGTTTTATACAAAAGCGGAGTATAATTTACCTTATGGGCTTTTATGTGCATCCACTAACGTGACAATCCACACACAAACATGGACTATTTTTCTCAACCCAATGAGTAACAAATGGTAAACTGGCTAAGAGACACTCTTAACAGGTCACGGAGGCAAGATGTTCCTCAGAAACAAAAGCTTTTCTTAAAACTTAAGCAGAAAAGTCAAGTCACAAGATACAATGGCTAGCCAACGACTAACAATTTGAGAGAGGGAGAGAGAGAGAGATTAAACAACTAAACAAAGTCTAAAAAAAATTGAATGAATATCATAAATCTCTGTAAAGCAATATCATGTTATAGCTATTTGTTTTGTGACTGAAATTGGGAACTTAGGGATTGAAATAATAAAAGAAAATAGAAGAATACAGAGGAAGAAGAGAGAAGAGCCTTTTAGTAAGAGCAAGTTTAGTTGCAGCTATTTGTTGCTTTGTCCCCTATTTTCAACGGCTATAATAATAAATACAACAACCATTGGAAATCAACCGATTACACAAGACAATTGTCCCCGCTTACACGACTACGTTTCATTTATTAATTATTATATACAATGCTATATTGCATAATACTTTTTTTATTCATTAGCTTCACTCCTGTTACAATGACGTCTTAATTATTTACTTATTATCTTCAATGTTACGCCGTATAACTCTTCTTCTTCACTCATCAACTTTCGCTCCTATCATTTCCCTTCCTCTTGAGAACCTTTTTTGCAAGGTTTACATCTAGAAAATGTTGCTGAATATTGTATAGAAACTCTTAAGAAATGTCATTGTCTTTTGAAGAGGACCATTATACTCATATCTGCACAACTAATCTATTATGGTGATTTACCAATCTTCGATCAAGAACAATGACTAGAACACGAAACATAGAATAAAGTGAGGTAGGCAATACAGATGATACATTTTCAGAATTAGATACCCTACGTTTCAATTGTGACACATGAAAGGTACAGTGAATCCTACTATCAACTGGTAAATTGAGTGTGTATGCTACTGAACCTACCCTCTGAACGGTTTTGAATGGACTATAGAACAACGTTGATAACTTCTATGACTAACATTTTTTAACACTCTGTTGATAGTAAGGTTGTAGCTTTAAATAAACATAATCTCCTACAGTGAAAACTCGTTCTGTGTTACAACGATTAGCAATTTGTTATTGTTAAGATATATATTATATATCTTATTATTTAGTTTGGCATTATTTAATAATTGAACTTTCAAGATAATGTTGATTAGCTTCAAATTCTAATCAATATGTGATATAATATCTTGGATTTGATTGATTGATTATAGTTGGTCTTGGAGGCTGAGATTGAAAAGCTATCTTGGATAATTTTTAATAAGAAATTGTATGAAGATAGAACTCTATCTTGAAAAGACTTTTTTGTGAATCACGTGAATGAAGATAGAACTCTATCTTGTGAAGACTCCTTTGTGAATCACGTAACTATTGTGCTGAAGGATATTCTGCCATGGCCCCTTCTTTTTGTCTGTCATGGTTTTCTGTAGTTGATAGCTGTGTGTGTTCTTTTGTTTGTGGTTGATCAATTTTGGCTGTGAGCTCTTTATCTATGGTTGTCAATTGGATGGGTGTGCTATTGTGCTAATTTTACGCTGATGATTAATCCATATTGTTGCTGCATTTAGTGTGGCTCTTGCGTGATTTTGATGGAGCTTTGTTTTTCCTTGGTCTATCGTGTTTGATGTGTTCCTGATGCAACCGTCATTTTGTTTTAGGATTTACGTTAATTAGCTGTCTAAATTCTTCAATTCTTCAACGTTATTCAGAGTGGCTACTGGAACTTAACAGCTAATTAATTTTTCTTATCTGACTACGAAAGTAATCTTGGCGAATAACTTTCAGATCTGTCTTGGAAGGAACTAATTCATCGGGAAGTTGTTTCTTTCTATCTCAAGTGTATTTGTTTTTATTCCTTATTTATTTTAATCACTTGAGTTGGTTGTTTATTGTCTTTCCTTAAAAAGTTGTTGATAAAATCCTTTGTTGAGGTTAACATGAGTCGGTCATATTATCGGGTGTGAAATATTTAATGGGTTGTGAGGATGAGGGATAGTGTGAAAAGTTGAGTGGTGTCAGCTCAGTAAAGCCTTGTATAAATATATTATCATTAGTGAAAGTATTAAGCTAAGTGAGGGCTCTGTAGATGTAGACAAGGTGTGCCGAACTACGTTAACAAATTTTGGTGTTAATTTACATTTATGCATTTAATTTTTCATTTTTGATTGTGCTAGAAACGATTGCGATCAAATATGAGATTTTGCAAAACTACTACAACCCTTCTACAATTTTCAGTTACATTCTATTTTGTGCACGATACAAATGAAATCGCAGAATACACACCATTGCTTCCTTATCTATCAAAACTTGATCAATAGCTAAAACAGAAGAATCCCCAGCAAGATATAGAGTGTAAATAGGAGGCAAAAATCCATATACCTCTGGAAAGGAAGTCATATGTATTGACGAATGAAATATGGTATTATACCACCATTCTGCTAACGACAACCATTTATTCCAATTTGTTGGAATGTTAGATGTCATGCATCATATATAAGTCTCTATCATATGATTGAGAACTTATGTTTGCCCATCGGATTGAGGGTGATAGCCGTAAAAAGTTGCAGCTTAACTCCTTGTAAATGAAACCATTCCCTCTAAAAATTACTCGTAAAAGTAGCATCTCGGTCACTAATATTCATATGTGGCATACCGTGTAACTTAAAAATGTTATCCATAAAAATTATAGTAATTTTTCTGTCATATAAGGATGTGGTAAATGTCTAAAATGAGCATAATTGCTCATTTTATCCACGAAAGGAAATATCACCAAATAGTCTCCAAACAAAGGTAAACCTTCCACAAAATCCATAATAATGTCATTCCACACCTGTTGGGGAACAAGCAAAGGTTGGAGTAAACTAAGAGAAGCTACAGTTTCATACTTATTCTTTTGAAAAACTTCACATTTTCTTACAAACTCCCTTATGTCTCTCTGTAATCATCGCCAAAAAAAATGCACTCATCCTCTTATAAGTTCTAGCCAATTGGAATGCCTTCCATAGGCAATAGAATGAGATAATTCAATTATTTTGAGTCGCAAAGGAATTGAATTTCCACCAAACGTCTTTTCCTCCGGAGAATACCATCTGTCTAGGAATAAATTTTCCCTTTATAGTCAACTAATTATATTTGTTGGATTAACTTTTAAATGAATGAGTCATGTTGCCAACTATCCTTGATTTCTAAAAGTAATTTAGTGTGTACATGCGAAATGGGCATTACAAAAAGCTCTGAACTATTCACTCTTGATAAAGAATCTACCACATAAATATCCACCCTTTTTTTATACTTAATATAGAAATCAAATCCCAATAGCTTAGGTAACCAGTTCTGTTGAAAAGGAGTGGTGATTCTCTGATCCATATAATACTTTAAGCTATGATGATCCGTCTGAATTAAAAAATGTCTTCTGGTGAGGTAATGCGACCACTGTTTTACAACCATAACTATAAATAAAAACTACTTTTCATAAACTAAAAGATGTTTTGTTAAAGAGTGTTTTGCTAACGAAAGCTATAGGATGGTTATCCTACATGAGTACTACTCTAATTCCCTTACCACTAGCATCCACCTCAACTACAAACTCCTTCAGGAAGTTCAGGAGAGCCAATACTGGAGCTGTTGTCAATGCATGTTTCATAACTATGAATTCGATTGTTGCCTCTTCATTCCACACAAACGAATCCTTCTTCAACAGGTTTGTGAGAGGTTTACTCATTTGTCCATAACCCCTAACAAAACTTTTACAATATCCACACAACCCTAGAAATCATCAGAGTTACCAAAGTTTTTGCGGTTGGGGGCAATTCAACACCGTACACACCTTTTATGGATCAGTCGCTTTATTACTAATTATATGCCTTAGATATTATACTTGATATATGCCCTAGATATTCTACTTGATCAACCCCAAAGGAACACTTGGATAACTTCATATACAACTATTGTTCTTTTAAAATCTCCAATACCACTCCTAAATGTTTCAAATGCAACCTATAGGATTTGCTATATATTAAAATATCACCGAAGAACACTAACACAAACCTTCCTAGGTATGATTTGAAAATCTGGTTTATTAGACTTTGAAAAGTGGCTGGCATGTTTGTCAATATAAAGGCATTACAAGAAATTCTTTGAATGTTCCTTTTCAAAATTAGTGTGGTTACACTACCTCAACCACTTTCAGATAATCATTCCAAACCTATTAAATCGTCAATCCATTCTATATTGGTTCAACCAACCCCAAAGCTACAGGAACATTGACCTCAACACACTTATCATCCTTCTTGTTGTTGTTGTGTATAACATATGGTCCGAGAGAAACCTCAGAACCTTCAAAGACACAGCTATGGAAGTGGGGAGCATCAACACTAAAGTGATCTTCCAAGTAATGGAACAACTTTG
>JANZXP010000196.1:38403624-38444958 GCA_027576715.1 Erythroxylum flavicans
TAGAGAGATAAAATGAAAATGAAGGTGAAGTGAAAGTGAAGTTAGTACTAAATATATAGGTGGTAAAAAGGGTAAAATAGTAAAGTTGGTTTTAAATTTTCGAGCCCTTCCCTTTTCTAAATAGTTGCAGGCCACGATCGTGGCATGCGGCTTACCACCTAGTGCATGCTCAATCGCAAGCCACGGTTGTGGCCAATGGCATACTACCACTCCTAATTTGTTCCTTTTTGTTCTTTCTCCACTCTTTTCACTTCCACTACTTGATTATTTTCTGACCCTTTTTCATCTCTCCTTTCATGCTTACACGATCATCCACATAATTCCAAATTCCAACTCCTTTTCCGCTTTTATTTAAAAACAAACTAATCTTAACTATAAAATTTCAAACGTTCGAATAAAATTAACAAAGAACTACTTTTCCATGGGTTGCATCCAATGCAGCGCTACTTTTAACGTCAATAGCTCGACGCTTTGTTAAGCTCATAGTGGTTGGAATGAATGGTTCGATGGTAGCGTCTTCATTAATCTCAACGTTTGCACTTTAGCTACCATACTGCAGTTACCACCATCCTTACAATTTTCCTTTCCTCGCCTTCTACTTCCCGAGCGCTTCTTCCTGAAGGCATTCCCAGGATCTTCTATGTCCTCCCGCCTTGAGGTTCGGGTTCTTTAAGATCCACTGGAGGTGAAGGAGGTCCATACTCTCTTGTAGTTACCTTAAATGTCAATTTCTCCTTCCCTATTCGCTTGCGAGTTAATTCGCCCCCATCAACATCAATAATTGAGCGTGCAGTGGCCAAGAATCGGCGTCCAAGAATTAGTAGGGTGTCCCTATCTTCGCTAATGTCCAAAATATAGAAGTCTGTGGGAAAGATAAATTTATCAACCTTTGCCGACACGTCTTGTATAATTCCTATCGGTCTATGTGATGTTCTATCGACTGTCTTGACCAAAAACTTAGTAGGCACTAACTCTCTTAACCCCAATTTTAGACTGAAGGTGTAGGGCATCATATTTATACTTGCACCTAAATCCACAAATGCCCTATCTATGGTAATCCTGTTAATACTATAGGGGATGAAAAAGTCCCCTGGGTCCTCTTTCTTCTTACCTATGTTGGGGTTATCTTCCAGTGTTCGCTCCTTCCCTTTCTTCGTGACAGGCTCCTATAATTTCAGCTTCGTCTGTATTTGTTCCGACACTTCCTCAAACTTGTTTGGCTCAATCTCCCATAATTTTTCCACTTTCCTATTTACATATAACTCCTACTGCTACGTAATAGGAAATAGAAATACATGTCGAGTCGCATTGAGAGATTCGACTAGGGGCTCAGTCTAAAGGTCTTCTTTAACCACTTGACCTTCTTCTTCATCTTCTATCTTTCCCAATTCCTCATCCTGGGTTTGACTTATCACCATGACACGTTCCTTTGGATTTGCCTCGGTGTTGCTTGAAAGAGTTCCAGCATTCCGAGTCGACATGACCTCTGCTAATTAGCCTACTTGGACTTCTAAATTATGTATGGACGAGGCATGATTCTTTGTTACTTGCTCGAATTTGCTCTCGAGCCTCTTATGTGTCTTCTTCATGTCTCCTATCTTGTCCAAAATCATGTCTAACTTTAACTCCATCGAGCTTGCTTTATCTTGTTGGAAGCTCAATTGCCCTTGAGGCCTGAACTTTCCTCTACTGTTGTTGTTTGATCAGGAAAAGTTAGGGTAATTTTTTCACCTAGGGTTGTAAGTGTTGGAGTAGGGGTTATTTCCCTCTTCTCATCCAAATTGCGCCCCCATATAGTTTACTTGCTCCTGGTTGTCCTCTCTTATCAAGTAACAGTCCACAGTGTCATGGTTTATCTGATCACAAAAGCTCACACTTCAGTTTACGGCTTTAACTTGAGTCGAGGATGACGCCTTCATACCATTAAGTTGTCGCATCAAATTGTCAATCTTTGCTTGCATCTCTGTCATTTGATCGACCACGATGATTCCTTTTTACTCTCTAAATATCGTTGGCTGCCTACCTCGCTCACTCGTCCATATGCAGTTATTACTGGCCATCTCCTCGATCAACTCCTCTGCTTTATCGACCATCTTTTGCATTAAAAATCGTCTTGACGCTGCATCAATTATACCGCTGGTAAGTGGGTTCACTCAATTGTAAAAATTCTGCAACAGGAATTCTTTCAGTAGGTTGTAGTGTGGGAAGTTTCCTCTGCAGGTCCTTGTATCTCTCCCCTGCTTCATAAATTGTCTCCCCATCACCTTGTTGGAAATTGGTGATTTCCTTTATAATCTTTGTGGCCTTCGTTAATGGGAAGTACTTATCTAGAAAAGTATGCACAAACTTCTCCCATGTTGTGATGTTGGCGGGGCTCAGTGAATAATACCAAGCCTTCACTCTATCTCTAAGTGTGAAAGGGAACAACCTAATCCTAGCAACATCCTCCGACCTCTGGTGATACCGAAAAGTATTATAGATCTTGAGAAAATTCACGATATGCGCGTTCGGTTCCTCATTTGCCAATTCGTAAAATTGGATGTTCTGCTGAAGCATGTTCAAGAGGACTGGCTTAATTTTGAATGAGGCCGCTTGAAAAGGCGGCCTAGCCACTCCTTGGTTTGATGGGTTAAACCCTAGTTTCATAAAGTCCATGAGAGTTCGTTAATGCCATCCAGGGTTTACTTCTTGATCCATGTTCCTCTTAAATTCCTCGGCCATTGTCGACTTTTCTATCTCTTCTTCCTCTCATCGAGATTTCCTAAGGGATCGTTCTAATCATGTGATATCTAGATCTATTGTCTCCGCTGCATGACTTGAATCTCTCATGACTCTTGTGTTCATGCAAGAGCACGCTTTCTAAAAATGAATGAAAGAAACTAAAAAAATAAAACTACTCTAACGCCTTAAACTATAGAACTAAACTACCTTCCCCGACAATGGCGCCAAAAACTTGCTCACAAGGTTACACGCGCTAAGTTTTAATATTTATAACCTTGGTAAATTCTACAAGCGCACAGGTCATTCACGTAGTACATAAGATATCTATCCCACGAGGAGGGCTAAACTAGTCCTAAAATCTAAGGTTGTCCTAACCTACAATAATTCTAAATAAATAACTAATGCAGAAATTAAATCAATCAACAATCAATTATGAGAAATTAAAGTGCCGAAGTGTAAACAAGATAGCAATCACACAACCTAATCCAAAATTAACCTAGAAATCACCAAGTGAGAGTAAGGAGATTATTATTCGAAATTAATGGAAACCAAACCAATTATGCAATCACTAACTTAACAGGTCTAGACAGTCCTAGGGTAAATTACTCTCTCTCGAGTTATAATTCTTAACCCTAATTGATGATCCCTAATTTAAATTATAGAATTGCGATCTCTCGATTCGCAATTTGCCCAAAAACTAAATTAGTTCTAGGTTGTCTACTAACCTACCGAGAACTTATGCTCGATCTCTCATTACACAGCTCTACCGGTTTGATTTAATCCTTTATTTATCAATTCACCTAACTCTCATTAGCCCAAATTGATTATTTTCACTTAGCTCACCCTCTCAGTCTATCGCCAAATTATTAAGAATAGACATTAAATCACAAATAAATCAATAAAAACCTAATCAATCACAATTTTATTAATCTCAAAAATCAAAATCCAAAGGTGACTATAAACACAACTTAACAATCAACACAATATATTTTCAACTTCTAATTCAATTTTATACATAAATAAAAATGAAACAAATGGAAAATATGTCAAGAACAGAATTGAGGAGATGGTGACAGTGAGAAACCACCTCTTTTGGGAAGTATATTGCATCAAGCTCTTCTTCGTGTCTCTCTTCCTTTGTCTCCTTTCTTAATCGCTCGATTTCTCTCTAAGTATTTTTCAGAATTGGGAAGAGGAAGTGCTATCTCTTTCAAACTATCCACCATTGCTCCCTCTGACTTCTCAGGTTCTATTTATACTTTGTAGGAGCTAAATCAAAGTTGGGGTTGAAACGGTCCAAAAAATGACTCAAAACTTGAGTTTTTGTATCCGCCCGCTGCAGGACACGATCATGGCCTGTGTTTTTCCTTTTGGTCATAATTGTAGCCTATAGTGCATGATAGTGGCTTAAATGGATGCTCTCTGTCGTGATCATGGCCTAGAGTGCACGATCGTGGCCTGGTTGCTTCTGGTTCTTCCTTTTCTGTCACGATCGTGGCCTGTGTACACGATCGTGGCCTATACTTTTTGTTCTAAAAACTCTTTAACTCTTCCCGTCCTTCCCTGTTTACCCTACAACACTAGCACACACATCAAAGTACCTAAAAAATATACAATTTAAGCTCAAAGATTCAAACTAACTCATAAAAACTCTTAAACACAAAAACTAACCTAATTAAACGCTAAATGCATACTAAACACTTGAAATGACATTAAAATACTTATCAAATCCCTAACATCCCCATACTTAAACGTTTGCCTCTCCTCAAGCAAATAAAACAACAAACACATAACATTAAAGACACACAATGCAATAATGCGACAATGGCTGTAATCTTCGTGAAATAAATTTAATCATGGACACAATCATTCAGTTATGTCAAATCATTAAGAAACAAAATGGGTGTCTAGGGGCTTTGAACTAAATATACAACATAATTGAGACTTAAGTGTTAACTCATTTACCCTTTTCAATTATACATACACATTAATATTTTTTTGGTCCCTCAGACTTTGTAACTATTCCTAAGTACATTTTTCCTGAAAATCTAAGTTTATTACAAGTTCGGTAGGTTTTTATTTAAAACATTTTTTTTAATTTATTTAGTTTTTAGGACCTAGTTTTTTACTCGGAGGCAAACATTTGTGATGAATGTCGATCCGGTTACTCGACTAAGTCAATTTCGCACAGCTTGGTCAAAACTTCATTATAGCCTTTTTACACAAAGGCACACATTTGTGATGTGTGTCGATTCGGTTACTCAGCTACATCACATTTTCAACTGGCTACTACCTCTACTCATAACCCGAAGGTCAGTGGAATAGTGATTATTGAATTAAACTTTTTTTTGCCTACCTTGTTGCTGTTAGTTATTTGTTTCCATTAAAAAAATACTAGTTGAGCTACTTAACCTAAAAGGTCTCAAATTATGAATGAATGTGACAACTTATAGGGAGGTAAATTTACACAAAGTCCTAATTATGCTGTATATTTATTCAAAGGCCCCCTAATTCACTAATTTCGCAAGCTAATGCTATTAATAACCTAATAGTCTCTATCCAAAATTAAATGAATTTCACTCAAACCTGAGCCATTGACATATTTACACATTTTACATAATGTAGCCTACTACTATCATACGATATGCAAAGTCATATACAAAATAAAAACACAAAATCCCTCTCCACAATTGAACAACACATTGTCCTCAATGTGAGAAGGAACACACACGACACACACATAAATGAAATGTGAAGATAGAAACACACATACATATTTTTTTAATAAGGAAGAGTAGAAAAAATTAACGGTAAAGCATAAAATGAAAATAAAACTAACATAAAAATAAAATTTAAAATAAAACTAATAGACATTAAACAACACACAACTAAAATAGAATTGAATAAAAATTGTGGGTTAAACTTGAATCCTAAGGCGATGGAGGTGGTGATAGTGTAAGAGGTGGTAATTGGATGCCCTGAGCTTTGAAATATTGATGAAGTCGGCGAATCTTATGGCTCTGGCGTCTTTGTATACGTACCACTTCCTGTAGTGTTTTGTTAGTTTCGTATAGTGTATCCAAAACCTTTGTCCAGCGTTGATCCTCTTCTTCCTCCCCTTCCGATTCCTCACTCGTTGATGCTTCATGCGCTTGCCTAGGTGGTGCGAAACTCGAGGTTACCTAACCCGTCCTGGTCCGCACATGTGTCTTTTCATTGATTTCCCGCAGGGGTTGAGGAATTAGGGTAGATGCACTGTTAATCCCCTCTGATCCACACCAAAGTACATTACGACGGCGGACACTAGGTACCCTATTCCAAGATGGTTGCTCCGCTTTCATGGAACTACAGCAAGAGCATTCAGCACATGGGTAGCTGTTTATACTGGAATATTGTGGTCCATGCACGACAGTATGAACAGTTCCTTGGTTAAACACTTATTGGTCTCTGATTTGTCAAAGATCAACTGACACATAAATTTGTGCAGTAGTAAGTGTTCATAGGAGCATATGATGATGTTATGAGCATTTTTGACATAAAAATGCTCCACTCCAATGAGTTCGTGCCAGTATTGGGAGGCACAGAAGTCATTATGTTGGTCGATAACGGTGGATTTGGGGAATCCACATATGTCGCATATAATTTCTATCGTTAATCCATACGCTCGCCCCCTCAATCTAAACCATAATTCCTTAGTGTTCTTGGGGTCAAAGGTCAGGGACGTAAAAAATTCTAGGGTAAGCTCTTCATAGAAGGGGAATTGAAATCTAATGAATTGCCCCTACTGGATCCTCTCTGCTAAACTCTATACCCACTCACGCACTTCTATCCTATCCAATGTATTGAAATCAAAATATTTAGGCACAATAAACTACGTAGAACGAAAGGAGCAGAAACGAATACCTTCCTCCTCAGTGTAGATAAGAAAAGGAAGTCCAAAGTCCACTGCTCATTTTTGTCTCCCCTGTCCTATAACTTGCTGTGTTCCGTGAGGTTCCCTTCGGGCGGCTTGTTTGATACGAGGCATGGTTGGGTCGAGATTGGAAGTTGACGATGGAAAATTTTAGAGTGATGTTGGAGTGTTTGGAAGTTGGAATTCTAGAGAGATAAAGTAAAAATGAAAGTGAAGGTGAAAGTTAAGTGAGAATTGAATAAATAGGTGGTAAAAAAGGTAAAATGGTAAAGTTGTCACTTAAAAATTACGTCCTCCCCTTATTTTGTACATAATCGCAGGCCACGATCGTGGCATATGGCGTACCACAGATGGATTTCCTAATTGCAGGCCACGATCGTGGCCTGATAGGTCACGATCGTGGCTAGTGCCTATATCTTGACACTAAAACCTTCTTCTTCCAGTTCTTTCCTTCTCTCAGCTCATCTTCATCACATCTCTAATACGCTTATGTACTCATCCCAATGATTTCGAAATCCTATTCCTCTTTTTTTTGCTTTTATTCATGCAATCCAAAATAAACCTAACTACGAATTTCAACTAATCTAACTAAATTCAACATAAAATAATTTTTTCCATGGGTTGCCTCCCATGTAGCGCTTCTTTTAATATCGGTAGCTGGATGCTCTTCTTTAGAAACTCAACCAAGATCAATTATGAATGGCTTGCTTCCACCTTCTCATTCAACATCAGTTTTCTAGCTCGTGAGTAAGCTATAAATTACAAAATGATCAGAAGGACAATATTAATAAAGTTGAGAAAACCAATTAAGCTCATTAATGTCCTTCTTATTAACAAACTGTCAATAAAATAGGGAATAACAAATCTCCCTGAATCTTCCATCGAATCCAACATTTTGTCCTTTACGAAGGTGAATTGCTCTCCTTCTTCCTTAATCACCTTTGTTTCCTCTACTTCTTCTGCTTTCTGAACAGAGACTTCCTTTACGTCTTCAAACTTTATGTCTGCTGTCATCTGTTCTTTGTCCTCCTGTTCTTCAGAATATTCAAATACATCAATTATCCTAAATAAGCTACTAATCGTCGGATTCTTAATTACATCATTCATGTTGAATGTCTTTTCATCATCATCAATCCAAAGGGTAGGGTTCCTTGTATGGACATCTATCCTAGATTTTTTGATGTTCATAAATAAAACTGAAACAAATGGAAAATACATCAGGAACGTATTGGGGAGATGATGATAGTGGGAAACCATCTGTTCTGGGAAGTACGTCGCGTCAAGCTCTTCTCCGTGTCTCTCTTTCTTTGTCTCCTTCCTTAATCGCTCGATTTCTCTCTAAGTATTTTTTGGAATTGGGAAAAGGAAGTGCTATCTCTTTCAGACTATCCACCACTGCTCCCTCTGACTTCTCATGTTCTATTTATACTTTGTAGGCGCTAGGTCAAAGTTGGGGTTGAAACGGTCTGAAAAATTACTAAAAAATTGAGTTTCTGTATTAGCTCGACGCAAGGCACGATTGTGGCCTATAGTGCACGATTGTGGCCTAAATTGACGCTCTCAGTCACGATCGTGGCCTAGCTACTTCTGGTTCTTCCTCTTCTGTCATGATCGTGGCTTGTGTGCACGATCGTGGCCTATGCTTTTTGTCAGAAAACTCTTTAACTCTTCCCTTTCTTCCTTGTTTACCCTGCAACACTAGCACACATATGAAGGTACCTAAAAATATAAAATTTAAACTCAAAGATTCAAACTAACCCATAAAAACTCTTAAAAATAAAAACTAACCTAATTATACTCTAAATGCATACTAAACACTTGAAATGAAATTAAAATACTTACCAAATCTAACCTTAAAACACAATACAAATTGCAACAATCAACTATGATTAATTAAAGGTTGACATGTACCATGCCTTATGATTAATCTTGATATTGTGTTACAAAGGGACTAAGTTTATAACCATGGTTACAGGTTAAATCAGATTACCGATCCTCATTTGATTTGGGTAGTCATAATGTCTTACTAGAGGCCGCTTATGACTTATGGGCCTTGAAGTGTGATCAAGCCCATTTCCAACATCAAATGAGCCTACAGGGTCGCACACAGAAAGTGATGTGATATAGGATTATTCTCTTGGGCCTAATTTATTAGGCACTGAATAAATATATGTGGATATATTTATTAGGCTTGATTGAATTAAGTTTTCGGGCTTTTATTATATAAGATATAATATGGGCCGAAACTTATTAGGCTTCCATAATCCTAATGGGTTTAGGATTATGATATTCTTATTCCTAATATGAATAGAGATTAGGGTTTCTCTATAAATAGAGAACATATGTCTCATTAGAGATGGTACGAAAACCCTAGCCACTTAGCCCTAGCTGTTCGTTCTTCTTCTGAGAGAAAAGTTGTGCGGTGTTCAAAAAGTGTTTTGGAACATGCTAGCACACATTAGCCACTGCCCGGATTGTTCATCCTTATGTGGATACCGGTAGAGGACGTTCGCACACTGCAGCGTCTACAAATCTGAAAAACAAATACCAATCTGTGACAAAAGGTAATTTCATACATGTGATTTTCAGTTATACTTCTTCTTGTGTAGTATGGTCCATTTCACCGCGTATTGTGAATACTCAGGCCATAGGCGATCCAACATCTTTGGAACATACCCCGAGCATTAAAAATATCGAATGGCATTTGCTTAAAAGTGTACGTTACAAAGGGACATATGAATGTAGTCTTTTCTTGATCTTCTTGAGCAATTGCTATTTGATAGTAACTTGAAAAACCATCCAAAAATGAAAAGCATGATTTGCCAACAAGTCTTTCTAACATTTAATCCACAAAGGGTAATGGAAAATAGTCCTTTCTAGTAGCTAAGTTAAGCTCTCTAAATTCTATGCACATTCGCCACCCGTTTTGTACCCTCATTGGTACCAACTCATCGTTTTGGTTTTGACTAACTTTTATACTAGTTTTTTTGGAACAATATGCATTGGACTTACCCATTCATCGTCCAAGATTGGATAGATTACGTATGCATCCAAAAGTTTTAATATCTCTTTCATTGTTGGACTGATATTTCTTTGCTGTTCCTATTTTGGTTTAACATTCTCGTTTAAAAGAATCATATGTAGGCAAATTGCCAGGCTGATACCTTTTACGTCCATTAAAGTCCAACCAATTGTAGTTTTGTATTCTTTAAGTAGTGTCACCAATTTTTCCTTTTGCCCTTTAGTCAACCTTTTTGAAATGATCGCAGGTAATGAGTCTCCATCGCCCAAATAGACATATTATAGGTAATCAGATAAGGTCTTCAATTCGATCTTCAGAGCCTGCAAAGCAGAAGTTAGCATTTTCTTATGATTTATAGTAAGTTCAGCATTCAAAAGTTTTTGAATCTATTTGCATTGTCGATAACAATTCTACATTTTCACAAGTTTCATCAATTTGCTCATCCACTTCTAATTTGATGTTAAACTCTACCTCATCTTCAATATTTTCTTCATTAAATATCCCTACACAAATGAATCCATAATATCCATATGATAGAAATATTAGAAATCATTATGATATTTCATTGCTTCGAAAATATTGAACTTTACTAACTCTTCATCAAACTCTATAGAAAAAGTACCCTCATCCATATCAATTTTTATCTTGGCCATCTTCATAAACAACCTACCCAACAAAATCCAAGTTAAATGTTCAACATTATCTCCATCCATTTTCAAGATGTAAAAATCCACTGGAAATACCAAACTATTCACTTGGACTAAAACATTCTCAATAACTCCAATAGGACACACATACGAACAATCAACTAGTTAAATAATCACATTAGTTTCTTGCAAAGGATTCAAATTTAAAGCTCGATAAATTGAGAATGGCATGACATTAATAATGCACCTAAGTCTAGCACGGCACGCTTAATTTTCTTATTACCAATAACACACAGAAGTGTAAACATACATAGATCTTTGCATTTTTCTAATAATTTCTTATTTATCACAGCTGATACATTCTTAACTAAAATTATTCTCTCCTTGTGCTTCAGTTTCCTTTTATTTGTACACAACTCTTTTAAGAATTTTGCATATTTCAGAACTTTCTTGATGGCTTCTAAAAGTGGTATATTGATTTCCACCCTTTTAAAGATTTATAGGATCTCTCTTTCATTCTCATCTTCTTTGGTTTAGCCAACCTACTAGGGAAAGGAGGTACAAGTTCATTAATTGATATCGATGAAGATAAATCATTTTTTACCTTTCTTGAGTCACGAGTTAGAAGTTCTTCCTTCTTTTCTCCATCATTGTGCTTTTCTACCTCCATTGGTAAAGAAGTTCCATATTCAATTTCCTTACTACTTCTCAAAAAACATTGCACTCACATTCTCCTTAGGATTCAACACCTTTTAGAAAGGTAATTTTACTTATTCTTGAACTTCCGATTTACTTACCAAGGTAGTTAATTAGGTGATATGATTTCCTAAGTTTTAAAGGCTTGCATTTATTTTATGTTGAAATTATTCTTTTAAAATCTTAAGTATTATTAGTAAGTGCCTTAATAATTTCATCTAAAGACATACCTGAATTTGAAGATTGAGGAGCATATCTAAGGGCTTAAGCTTTAGGTTGATATCGTTGATACCTTCCTTGATCTCCATAGCTCAAGTTTGGATGATCCCTCTATCCTGGATTATAGTGATTAGAATATGGGTCATACTTTCATTGAGGTTGACTAGGAAAGCCCCCTATTCTATTAGCATCTTAAAAAGAGTCTTATGGCAATGTAAGGCACATATCTGTAAGATATCTAGGGAATGAGCATATTCTGCATTGCTTATTGCAATTGACCTATAGCCATTTGACGAAGTAGAGTAGTTAAATTTGAAATTTTATCCTCAAGGTACGTGTTACTTACCTCATTCACAAACTTGACAACTCCATCCATCCTTATCCCAAACTGTTGAGAATTTTTTTCCATAATTGATTTCAATTGTCTAGCTGCCTCAGATGTTTTGTTTACCAAAGCTCCTCCACTAACTGCATCAACCATACTCCGATCCATTGGCAATAGTCCTTCATAAAAGCATTGAATCAAAAGTTTGTCGAGAATTTGATGATGTGGACATCTGGACATAACTCCTTAAATCTTTCCCAATATTCATATGATATTTCTTCAGTAATTTGTCTTATCCTACATATCTCCTTTCTGATATTCGCTGCTCATGACGTAGGAAAGAACCTGTCCAAAAACATTTTTTTAATTTCATTCTATCTTGTCACTGAGCCAGGGGGAGATAATATAACTAATCTTTTATCTTATCTTTCAATAAGAACAAAAAGGCCCTAAGATTAATTTTTTCTTCTGTTACCCCTTTTGACTTCATTCCACAGCAGATAACATGAAATTCCTTCAAGTGTTTATGTGGATCTTCACCTGCAAGACTACGAAAAATAGGCAGTAAGTGAATTAAATAATATTTCAATTTGAAATCTACCTCAAAATCTGGAAATTGTATACATAAGGGTTGTTGATTCAAATTTGGTGCTACTAACTCCATTAGCTTTCTAGGGTTGAGATTTGCCATCTTTTCGTCCTCTTTTTGAGAATTAAAGTCTTCACCAATTGTTAGATCTATTTCAACTTTGACTTATGAAGGTGAATGTCTGCTTCCTTGCTTAGTCTTTTTTCTCAAACGACACGTTAGATCTATTTCAACTTTGACTTATGAAGGTGAATGTCTGTTTCCTTGCTTAGTCTCTTTTCTCAAACGACACGTTATCTTCTCAATTTTGGGATTATATTGTAATTTACTTATCTAAGAAGTACAAGTCATACAAGATAAGAGATTAGCAATAACTGTAAAAGAATGCAAGGAAACTAAGAAAGTTGAAATAGTTCCCCGACAGCGGCGTCAAATTTTGCTTAGGTTGTCGAAGCCCAAAAATAATTCTGATTTTTCAAACTTCTTGTAGTAGTCATGGAACTAGGTTGAATCCCTAGAGAACTGAACATTAGTTTCTTAATTTCAAGTAATAAAATTAAAAGGTGAGTTTTTTATTAAGTAACTGATTAACTAAAATTAATAAGAAATCAAATTAATTCAACTAAATTTAAAAGTGAGAAAGTCAAGATTACAAAACTCTAATAGAAGGGAAAGATCTCATCTAATTGTAACATTGATCATTGATTGAAAAAGAATATTTTCATAATTCAGGCAGTTAATCTGAAACATATTAGGATAACTATAATAAGTCTCAAATTTTCCTACGTTAATTGGTTCACACTCAACATCCAAACCAAAACTTATCATCCATTGATTAGGTGTGATAGCATTCTATATCAAATAAATGATAGCAATAAGCTTAGTGAAAAGACTAATCCTAAATTAGATAATCAAGATAAATGTAATTATTTAACTTAGTTCTTTTGTTTATCATAAGTTAAATATGCAATTTCATAAATAACCTATTTACTACTTGTACCAACTTTCATGACAATCATTGAATTCATAGATAATTATAGACTAATCAATATTAAATCAAATTGTTAGATCAACTAATATTAATCACTCATGAAATATGAGAACTCAAAATAAGAAATACTTGAATTAGAACATGAATAAAAGATTTAGAACACAAAACCTCACAAAGTTACAACTAGAATATTGAATCCCCTTAAATCAGAATAATTAAGTTTTAGCCACACATGACTTTTGTTCTAATAACAAAAATAAAATAAAGACAAAAAATTGAGAAAAAATTAAGAAGAGAAATCTTCTTTTTGTTGTGAGAAATGTCCTTTTTACAGAGTTTTCTTGATCTAATCTGAGTCTAATTTTACCTTGCAAAGATGTCTATCTAAAACAAATTCAAATTCAAATTCTTATATGATAGGAATAGAAAGAAGTTTCCCAGTTAAACTCCAACCCTTCAAGGGATCAGTCTTATCCACTGTAGCAATCTCTTCTCTTCATCCAAAATTTGTGATTATCATCAATAATGTCCTAATTTGATGCAATCTCTCTACTTTTCATCCTAAAACAAAACAAACATTAATTTTCATACCAAATAATATATCAAAATAAGATCTTATCAAGAGGATCAAATTAAGTTGAGGTGCAGTAAGGCATTTCTACCAACAAGTCTTATAGGAGGATGTTGAAGGGAGGAAGCTATAAAGTGCCTTGGCATCGTATAGTCTAGTTCAAACATGCTTTTCCAAAGGCATGAATAATTTTATGGCTAACTATTAAAGGCAAGTTTAGCACTCTCATAAGAGTAGAAAATTTCCTTATGGTATCGGATCTATGTGCATTTTGTAGATAGGAAGAGAAAACAGAGAATCATCTTTTCTTTAAATGTCAGTTTACCACTAAAGTTTGAGAGCTGATCAAAAGCTCAACCAGAATACCATTCCCATCCACATCCTGGAAAGAACTAATATTATAGTGTTGTAAAAGACACAAAGGAAAAGACGTGGAATGGATAGTAGTATTAATCCACAATAATATTGTGTACAACATGTAAGGTAAGAGGAATCAAAGGATTTTCATAAATGAGTCAAGAGACCTTCAAGCCTTCATTTAAACTATGGTGAATGACATAAGTGAACAATTAATTCCACACCAAAGGGAGCCAATGTACAACCCAGAGACAACCCCATAATGGAGATTACCCTAATCACTAATCATAACTCACCAACTTACGATTGAAAGGTTACAGAACATGAACTAGGCAAATCAACCAATGACTTAAGTGTAATCAATGAAGAAATCAATCAAAAAGTAAAGGGGTTTGGTTATACTTACAGATAAATGTAAAGAAGAGCCTTACAGTTTGTCTATCTTGTAGCCCAAGCATGAGAAGCAAGAAAGTCATCCATCACAAAAGTCAACCATAGAAGAAGATCTATATGCAAATCCAGAACACTTGACAAAGAATGTGTAAGCAACTGGTCCAGCGCATATAGTAAGTGATATAATTTTATCCACTATGAGCCACATGTATGAATTTTTTTAAACAAACCATATGTTTCCCAATTATCTGTTGTACAATTGACTTACATGGCAATCATAATTTTTATCAATTAATGAATTAAAATGTAAAAGTTTTATTTAAATTTGTGTAATTAATTATTTTTATTATTATTTATAAAAATGAGGTTAAATAATTATAAAACATTTTATAAAATAATATAAATTAATACAGTATAGTTGGCATACTTAAATCAAAAGAAATTAAAGATAATTTTACAATAATGTTGATAATAACTTTATTTAAACATACCGGTCAATAAAAATTATAAAATAGATTTTTTAGTTAATGATTTTTATAATCTAATATAAACTCAAGATTACCCTATTCTATTAAGATTTAAATTTAGATAAAAAATTTTATTTCCTCATAAATCAAAAGAGAAATGACTTTCATAATATATTATAATATAAAATAATTATGTTGTATCCATGTATTTTTATCAAATAAATATGTATAAAATAACTCTAAATATTTACCTTAAGTCTTAAAGTTCTAATTCATTTGTTATTCATTCATTTCTTTATTATTTTAAAAATATATTATATTTACCAAACAAAGCCTCGAATCCTAATGGACTTAATGTCTTTTTCTTTAAGGAATCTTGGCAATAGACTAAGGAGTAAGTCATCAAGGTACTTTTGGAGTTCTTTAGCAATGATACTTTGCGAAAAGAAGTCAATCAAACTCATATATGTTTGGTTCCTAAGCAGTCAAACCCTAATTACTTAAAGGACTTTACTCCAGTAGCTTGCTATAACACTCTTTACAAAATCATTTCAAAGATCTTGGTCTCAAGGTTGAATGAAGTCTTGGAATCTTTCACAAGCAAATCATAAGGTGTATATATAAGAGGCATAAACATTGGTAATAACGTACTCTTAGCATATTAATTTTTCAAAAGATATTAAAGGAAGGGATCATACAAGTTCATGCACTAAAAATAGAATTCAAGAAAGCTTTTGACTATATGTCCTTTTTCCCATTACAATTAAAAGGCTAGTTTATAAGAATTGCAAACCCTTATATCAAATGATTGAGAGAATAATAAGTTTGAGGTATAATAAAAGCTTATCATATGTTAGATTATAAACAATCTTTGTGTGTATATTGGACATCACACTTGATTCTTCCTAAGAAAATGGACAAAGATATAGAAAGAATGATAAGAAACTTCTTATGTAATGGTGATGCTCATAAGAATTTATGTACAAAAGTTAGTTGAAGTGAAATAGGAAAATCAAAAGAAGAAGTAAGACTAGGAATAATATCACTTTAAGACCTAAAACAAGTTTTTGCTTGCCAAAAGATTTTGGAGATTATTGATTGATAAGGAAAACTTATGGGTGTAATAGATGCATGCATATTACCTAAAGGATTAAAGCATATGAGAACTGAATCCAAATTTAAACATAACGTGGACATTGCATAACATACTTAACTTGAGGACTATATTATGCTAAGAAATAAAATACAAATTTGGCAATAGACAAGACACTTGGCTATGATTTGACAATTACAATGACAAAGGGCCCTTATAGTTGTTTCTTGAAATTTCCCATCTTATATATTTGTTGAATCCTAAAGAAAGTTTAAGGAGCTGATAATATGAAATTATATGTATATTAAGCTTAGGGGATTCAATTACATGCAAGCTCTCCTTAACTACAGTCTAAGGTAAAATATGGAGGATATAGTGATATGGACTAAAAACTCTATAGGTCAATTCAACAACAAAACACGCTATTTGATATTCAAGAAATCTTCATATAAAATGCACCAGTGCAATCTAGTATGGTTGAAGAAAAACACTCCTAAGGTAGCCTTTATCATATGGCTTACCTTAAAAGATAGCCCAAGCACATTTGATAGGTTCAAAGGTAGGCCAATCCTCAATCCACTATGCATCCTTTGTAATAATGAAAGAGAAACAAGAGACCATTTATTTTTCCAATGCCCTCACTTTAGGGAAGTCAAGAACTCACTTGTAATCATTAATGTAGAGTAGAAATTTAGGAGAATATAGTCATTTTGGCTTCCTAAAGAACACCATTAAATGTTGGTAACTTCACTCTCTTCAAGTTAGTATTATATGTAGAGTTTATACAATGTAGAGTGAAAGAAATTAGAGGATAATTAAACACAAAAAATGGAGATCAATACATTATGCTTGAATATATTAGTAAGGATAAAGGGATGAATTAAAATCAACCTTAGAGGGAAAATATCATAAGGAGGAAGACCATAAAATATGGCTTAAAAATTAAAAACAGTCAACAAAAAAAATGTTAGGAAATAAGAAAGACAAAAAATGTTAAGTGATTGTTTATTTTATTGTAAGCTTATAGACAAAAAATGTTAAGTGATTGTTTATTTTATCGTAAGCTTATAGTATAGTTGTAGTTAGCACTAGCGAGTATGGGTCAATCTCATAAGGACTAGAATTACTAGTACTAATAATATCACAATTATGTAGTTTAACAAATCATGGTGATAGTGATTGACCAAATTCAAATTTAAAATAATAAACTAAAAAAATTTGTATAATTGATTAATAAGAACAAAGATCAAACTAAGAAAGAATACAAGAAGATAATGGTGCCCAAATTGTGGATCCCAATAGGTCTTTTCATGAAAATAAGAGTTAAAACATCAAGTTTAATATAAAATCTATTGGATAGTGGAAATTCCTCAATTATCTGATATCTTTCTCAATATTATTAATAACTAATCCTAGGTTGATTAATTAAAATCTCATTCTAATTAAATCCTCTATAATTGCTTTAATAGATTTATCAAATCCTCTCTTAGGTTTGACCATAATTTAGAAGATTTATGTCAACCCATCTCTATGTTTACATGCAACTCTTTTCAATCTAGATCAATTCATACAAATTATTTGTCAACTGAAGTTGTATGAAATCTATAAGAATTAATATATGACCATATTAATTCAAGAACAATAAAGAACGGATAATTAAATCTCAATGAAATTGAAGAATAAATTAAATTAAAACAAAGTCACTATAGAATCTATCTCGATGTTCATTTTATCCATGTATAATGATTTAATTCCTTATAATGAAGGACATAGCAACAAAACTAAAGGAAGAATAGAAAATCAAAGGAAACATAATCAAATAACTTTTAATCTTTAAGAAAGTAACTTTAGATTGATGGAAATTCATTCCAAATTTATCTCCTAGCTTATTCTTTATCTGCTTCTATCTATAGATTTTGCCTTTTAAAATTCAAAAGTTAGATCTTAGGTGATACATGGGCAAGTATATGACTGTGTACTTGGCAGTGTACTTTAAAAAGATATAAAATCTCTTCTAGAGCAAGCATATACATGAAAATGGGCATATGTTATGAACATGGACTAATCAACAACTAACATGAGTTTGTATTTCTTAAACACAAGCATATATCACAGAAAGCAATCAACATTCCCCATCCTTTCAAACATGACCATATACTTGTCATGTAACTTAGTCAAAATAGAATTAAAAGACTCTAAACTTGTTTGAAAATTTTCATTTTACTCCAAAAAAGCTAATTATGACCTAAAAATATGAACGAGTTAAGTACCAAAAACCATAAAAAGCTCTCAAATAAATAAATGAAATGCACTAAATATAAACCCAAAAAATATGAATGCTTATCCTTAAATAAATAATATTTCAAATTCATCAATCTTTGTAAACATCCAGCTCTCTTGCATCTCAAATTATCTATTCACACTTTAAATGTTATAGCTCAAGAATTAAGCCAAAGTACAAATCGAATTAAACAATCATAAAATGAACTCATACAAGCAAACACCACAAATGATGTCTTAAAAATCTTTTTCAAATCAAGAGCAATTCATATAAAAAATGCATTTAAATTTCTCAAAAGTGTTTAGGTGAAATTTATTAGAAATCTCAATTCATTGTATAAAAGGAATCTCAACCATATGCCTGTGAATTAATCACATATCCACCATTATAAAGCAAACTAAAGGCAAAAATCAAAATTTCTTTAAATCAAGGTGTAATAGGGATTAGGTAGTTATAGAAAAGGTAAATGGTAGGTTAATAAAAATTAATTTACATAAACAAGACAACATAAAAATTGATTCAATTAAGCACAAGTCTCCCAATAAAATGCAAGGTGCAAAACAAGTCTTAAATAGCATAGATATCTTCTCTTTATCCTTCTCACAATCACAACAATTTAAAAACATCTCTTCTCTTTTTGGATTTTCACTATAGCTCCTCTTTCAAAGAAAAGAATAACCTTTGTACAATATTTTATTTTGTAGGTAAAAAGGAATGTCAAACCACTTTAAGTACTCCTAATACAATGATCAAAAACCCCAATAATATTTTACAACTCAAACTTCCTCACTTGATTATTTTGATCATCATAAAAGGATCACACACTCAAAATGAGACAATGAATGCTTAAATTATTGAAAAATAATTATAAATGTTTGTAGAAGGAACTCAAATGTTTCTTTATGCCAAAATTATTGAGAAAAATTTTATTCATAATTTTTTGGGATCTCTACTAGTTTTTGGAGCCAAGAATAAGCCATTATAATGGCCATCTATAGAGCATTGGTCAACCAATATAACATAATGGTCAACCATTATACACTAAAGGCACCAGATTCATTAGTCATTGAAATACTAATAAACCAATAGGTATATTGGTTGATCAATACATCAACGAATATTCCTATAAACTCTCATTACATCAAATTTAACAACTTTAACTTATATTAGTCAACTACTAACCTATATAGGTTAACCAACCACTCCAAAAACATGGTTTAACATCTTAAAATGCCCTCAAATTGATTAATGCAATTATTATTTAAATAATTCTCAAAATGTTCCCTAAAGTTTATTTGAAAGATCAATAAGCTATTATACTAAAATCAAAAGCTTCAATGCCTTTTAATGAATAAAAAGGCTCATGTAAGGAAGTAAAATGACATGTTTATGCATGGTGAACCTTTTAAACTAATAATAAACTAATAGAAAAACTAAGATGAGCTTACAATAAGTAATATATAAAAAATAAATACCTCGATTTATCTTTATCTTCTTCTATTCTTGACTTGGCCATGACATCGAAGAGTACAGACCTTGTCTATTCTTTTATAATCCATATTTATAACAATATCTTGTTCTAATATTCCTCCTTGCAAAAATAATAAACCCACTAGTATTTTTTATTTTTTGTTACCATAAAAAAATCAGTTGGAAGGTCAACAAGGTGAAATTGAGTATATGATGAACTTTAGGTGTTAGCTATAGTGCTCGGGCTATCTTTGTGGCTATTAGTATATACCTTCACCCCTTTGCCTCTTCCTAGGCACTTCCTCATCTGAATGTTACCCAACCACCTAACCAATTTTTCTTAAAGTTTTAGTAGATCAAGGAAAGTTTTACAATTTGCTTATGATATTTTTTTAGTTTATTGAACTTATTTGGGAGAAATAAGATGCAAAAATCACTTCTATGGGTTTTGTTGAGCCAATTAGGATGACCTTACATGATTAAACTAATTTTTAGGGTTTGTTGAATTAGACAATTTGTATGGTGAATTCATTTTTTAGAAAATTTCATGGTATCTTCAAGCCCTTATAGGTGTTAACTGATTTAGGATAGATTCCTTTGTGCAATTTCTTATTTGTTTATTTGAATTGCATTATTATAAGATTGTTGATCTAATTTTGGTTAATTTCTATAAGGAAATTATGTTTTTAGGTCTTTTAAATTGGTTAGGTTAAATGTGGATGGCTAAATTATAGTTTTATAATTAATAAATAAAAGGATTTTTGTGATTAAATTGAATATTTAGGTTTGTTAATGCCATTAAAATACATCTTTGAAAATTTGCAAATTAAAATGAGTTTATCTAATTCATTCTTATTTTTGTCACCAATCTATGATTACTGAATTGGGTGATTGGATTAAGCTGTTTTATTTTGTTGTGATTTGATTAATATGAATTGTTAACTATTGTTTGGTCAATTTGTTTGTTTTCGTATTTGAGGGAATAATGACAATGAGGATAAACAAATAACACCATTAAATAGGTAAAGGGATAAATGATCCCTTTCCTTAATTGTTTTGTTCCTTTAGTGATCTTAGTGGGAACTCCATTCATAAGAATACTATATGAGAATGTTATGATACACTACTTAATCTACTTGATGAAAGTTTGAGGAATGCCAAACACTTACAGAACATTGATGATGAAGTTCCAATCATACTTTTTGAAGAGTTTTTGTGCAAAGATTATATTATTTCTAATTTCTCTTTCATCAATGAAGGCTCTTTAGGTAATGTTAAAGATTGGCTTAATAACAATCTTAAGTCTTAATGCTAAGAGTATTTATATGAGTTTTTAAATGGTATAATACTATAAGATGGTTCTAAACTCTTTAAAGGAGACATGAATGGCTAAAATAGTTATAAGACTAAATAAAGTCTTATTGAACTTTTTTGGTAAACAATCTTAGTAACCATATGCTTAATGATGTGCCATGATTTCTATTAAAAAAATGGCATTAAGCCTATTAGATCTTGGATCCTTATTCGGTTACCTTCTCCACCTCTAAGGGTCTAAAAGGTAAAATGAGGCTAATAGGTTCTAAGTGTAGGCTTTTATTATAAAAGAGCTAAGAATGAGTGGGAAAGAGGTAGAGGTATTAACTAAGCATAATGTCTTAGAAAAATAGATGAAAGTCTCCTTGATAAGATAATAATGTGAATGAACAAAAGTACCATCATTCCTAAATAAACAAGTGACTATATTAAGGTTTTTCCTATAGAGAATTAACTTATTAAAGGATGTGGTGTTTTATCTTCATCAACCAATTATCGCAAACAATATTTTCTTTAAATGGAATAGTTATCCTTTATTTCTTGAGAGAATATTAAAATGTCCTTCCTTTCTTCTTTAAGTAGAATAGTGTTAGAGGGATTAGAGTAAAGAGTTTGTTGTATTTAATTCAAACGATCTTTAACTTTGTTCATTATTAAATGAGTGTTATTGTATTTATCCTAATTATGTAACTTCAGTTCCTCTTTGATTCTCTTCAGCTTTTCATTGCAAATGTAAGTTGGTGATCCTTTTATATAACAATATAAACCTCAAATAATTTCTTCCTTAAACCTCTAATCATTTTCTAAATAATTATTAAATTTAAAAGGGAAATGAAGTTTCACAACTAGGGAAAGATTACGAATGGAGAAGGGGATATGATCTAAGAATAAAGAATTCCTAAACACTAATTTACTCTTTGGGAATATATTCAACCAATTTTGTTAGCCATGGCCCTATCTAACTTCTTTTTTATAAACCATTTTTTATATTGCTTATTAGACCATATAGAGAAATATCCTTCCAACTGTAGGTCAACTACCTTAATTCTTAAAACACATTTAGCTAAATCATCTTTATAGTTTCCATGGTAGATATTTCCCTTAAGTTTCTAAAGGATGCAAAAAGATATTAAAGTTATCAACAATTAACTAGGGGTCTATGGAGGAAAAGGGGAACCATGGATTACTGAGAAAATTTTTTGTTCCTTATCTCTATGATTCTTTTCTCCATACCTTTTTCCCCTTTCCCAATTTAGCCTGGTTCAGACTGGAGCTTTCTCTTTTGGGTAACCTGCCTTTTTTATTCCTTCCCATATCCCTTTTTGACAAACTATTTATCATTATTGGTAAAATGTCAACAAGCAAGCACACATCCACTCTTCCCCCTTCAACAACCACTTTGCCTGAAAACTTGCTTGACACTTCTTTCCCTCATCTCCCCAACTCCTCTTTTCATCTTAATTGAAAGAAAACTATATTCCTGATGCCATTTCTCCTTATCCTATACAAGGAGGCTCCATCTTTCTATTTCTTTTCTCAACAACATCTTGCACTTCCTAGAGGAGTCATAAAATCAATTAATAAACTTATTAAAATTTTCATTTCGAATGGTTGCATTAGTAGTAATATAATTCCCAAATTTAAATGAAGTATGATATACCTTCCTACGCAGTATTAAGGACTAGGATTATCCTCAGTCAAAAGAAAGGCAAGGGTCCTATTGGCTAAAACATTATGGAAGATTAGTATGGAAAAAGAAAATCTATGGGTAAGATGGATACACACGTATCATCTTCAAGGATAAGGCATCTAGACAGTGGGATCTAAGTTAACTTACTAATACAAATTTCAATAAATTCTATTCACCATAAGCATCATGTATTGTAAAGAGCTTGTAACAAAATAGTCACTGATAAATTAAATCCATTTCTTCATAAAGAGAGTAAAAGGTTAAGAGGTAGAGCATGGGGGCTTAGATCGAGTCTTAGATGCTGAAGTAGCTTGTTAGAGAGGAGGGATTTGGTTCGAGTTAGCTTGATGAGAAGTAAGGGATGGCGGGGTCTGAGGGTTGGGAACAAAGGAGGTACAAAGGGATGGAAAAGGATTGACAATGAAGGGCTTTAAGATTTGTTTAGAGAAGTAAAAGATCATTTTACTATATAGGGAATAGTGTACATAAAGGATAGATTTTTAAAAAATCATTCCTTAAATGGTAATAAGTCAAGGGGCAGGAAAGAAAAAATTCTAGGAGGACAAAGACACCCTTTAAGAAGGGGATAGAACTTGAAGTCTCTAGTAATAGTGGAAACAATGAAAGTGAAGAAAACTCAGAACTAGCAAGGAAGAGAAGAAAGGATAGAACAATTAGAACTTAAAGCATGGTAGAATAAGGAAGTAGAAAATGAGACCTCCATCTTAAATAGAAGAAAAAAAATTTCTAAGACCTCCATCTAGTACATTAATATTATTAATTTATTATTATATAATAAGATGTATGCTTTTTTTCCACATTTTTCTATTCTTTTCTTACTTATTCCTATGATTTGTATTATAAAATCATCATCAACATCATCATAATCAATTGAATCGCACACCAATGTAAGGTGGGGAGGTCTGATAATACGCAGCCTTACCTTACAAAGTAGAGAGGTTGTTTCCAGTAAACCTATAGACAAATGTGACACGAAGAGTTAAAAAAAATTCAAAGTATGTGATGCAAGTTTAGAAGACAAAATAATAATAATAAGAATAATATTACTACTAATAATAATAAGCCAAATAGGAATACAAATATTAAGAAAATAATAATAATAATAATAATAATAATAATAATAATAATAATAATAATAATAATAATAATAAGAAAAGAAGAAAAGCTCGACTAGCTGATCGAGCAAATGCCTAGTTGGTCAACCAGATGCACAAGGCAGGGGAATCACATACAAAATCTAACAAACAGGCAGAAGAAAGAGACATGCAAGAATTGACAAATTAAAAGCAATAGTCAGAACGCATGTAGCAAAAAAGTTGAGACAGCTAGACAGTGATAGAGATAACGTGATCAAAGTCTTTCTACACACAGAACCTCGACATGGGTAGCGGGGGTAGAAGCATAAGCGAGCTTGTTTGTAAATCTTGAAAACTCTACTGGTTCGCCAATAATAGTAGTAATAATGATAATAAAAAAATAAATAAATATTTAATAAATACGATATGAAATAAGCAATAGTCAATATGCAAAAGGAATAAATAAATAGTAATACTGATAGAAATACAAATAATAGTAATAAATAAATATTTATAATTATTATTATAATACTAATACTAATACTAATAATTAGAAGGAATTCTAATAAATAGCGGATAAGCATATTCATAAAAACATGAAAAAATTTAAAGTCCTAGTCTAAATAAGCCCCTTTAGCATAATTACTTTAAGCCTGTACGAAACAAATTGTTCCGAAGATAAAAGAAACCATACAATACAACAGCCAACAAACAACTCACAAAACCCAAATCCCAAACCCCAAGCCAAATACAGTAAGTTTTTGTAACTTCTTAAGTTGCCACAATTTTTTCCCCAGGGTTTAGATAAATTACACGAAATGAATGTTTGAAAAAATTGACTGGAGGAGATAAAACTGAGAGTAAAAGGTAATAGAAGACAAGAAGAGGAAGAATAAATTCTTATTTACCAAACAAGTACCTTCAATCACTAGAATGGAACAATCCATTCAGGATTCTTATTATTAATCTTCCACATAATAAGAATTAATATAACAACAAATTCAATATGTAGCAGTTTACATCCTGCACAGCATACTTCAAGACCAAAGCTTTCAGCAACAAAAACCTTGTCTGGACTATACAGCAAGACAATGCTTGTACTTTGGTTCCCGCAATTTCCACTTGCTAGTCTCTTCATAGTATATAAGCTGGCATGAACAAGATGATTCATATTTTGCTCACGGAAAATCCCATCTTTCTTTACCTCTTCAAATGCTCAGGTAAAAGCTCTTCTTTCACTTCAATTTCTCCAGGGGAGGCCTTGGAGAAGTAGGGGGCTTCAAGTCTTCATACCTTTTTTATTAGAAAAAGCAGAGAAAACAGTTAAGCCTGGGAGGTTTTTGACAAGTTTAACAGGTAAAAACAATTTCTGTCGAGCTTGGAAGTTGATTTTCAGAGGTAAGAACAAGCCTGATAATTATGACAATAACAACATATCTCAATTGAGCAAGAGATTGAGAATCAAAGTTTACATGGTATAAGGTGAAAGTGGCTTTTGCTTTGGCTTTGGCTTTGGTTCTATTTGATGTACCTCATTCACGGATGCAGGTGAAGGTGCGGTGTTTCCTATTTTAGGCCCTTCGTAATTAGCAGACTGGAATGATCCGACAGGCGCTGTAGGAGATGGTGATGTGGGAGGTTTCAGATCATCATACCTGAGAGCATAATCAGCAGCAATAAACCGAACAAAACAAAGAAGAAGAGCCGCTAGAAGTCTAGAGAACCATGAAAGACTAGTTAGTTGATGCTGCACACTCGAACAACTTGAGGATTACAAGTGGATCATATTCATAGCAGCTTACAAATAGATGCCTAGGAATTCTAAGATATTTGTTTTTCACTTTGCATTGGATTAAGGTGGTAGAAATTGCAGGGACTCGCATGCAAGCAACCAAGTATCTTGTCGAGTGAATGAAACTGAACTACGTTTTTTTTTGGTGACCTAGATCAAGAGTTAATTAGCAGCTACTTAATTATGATATTCTTACACCAGGAAGGGTGAATGACGTGAAGCAGAATCTGGCATAGGATTACTGTTAACTATGACCGTTGCTACGCCATTGCCTCCTGTTGGTGGTGTTGAAGCACCAGTGGCTACTTCCTTTGGGCCACTTAGTGTTGGACTTGGAGAGGTAAGGGGCTTAAGATCTTCATAACTACCAAATAATGAACTATGAACAAAACACGTGCAAGCTAGAATCAGTGGAGTTCATTGAAAAATTTTCTTACACAACATAGGGAGAAAGAGGCCTTCCTATCTTTGCTGGTTTTGTCTCTGTAATCTCAGGTGCTGTCTCAGAAGAGCTTGTCTGAGCATCAGAAGAAACCGGTGATGCCGCATCTATAGGACTGGATATTATTTGTTGGCCAGTGGGCGCACTTGGAGTAGGAGAAGTGGGTGGTTTCAAATCTTCATATCTGTTAGGGGCATAACATAATATGAATAACACTATAACAACGGCAAGCACAAAAGCAATAAAACCTAGTAGCAATAAGTCCATCAGATACCGCATTCATCTTTAGACAAGGCTACAAGAATATGCAAAATTGCTTCAGGTTGGATTGCAGTTGCAAGTATACAATACCAAATTACTCTCCTTTCAAACTTCTCAGTAAAAACACGCTGTTGACCTTAACTTGTCCATCTATTTAGATAGCGACTGAAATTAGTAATGCACTTTAGCAAGAGGCCATACAAAGCCTACACATGGTTTCAAAAGGTTCACTTATAACCGGCTGTGACCTTAGAAGAACCTAACTTGGAAACATTGAAGCAGATAGAAGATAAGAACATTTGCTACATGCTTCTGCCTTCCATTGAGCTTTCAAATATTGCAAGCGTAGGGATATTGCAAATCCTTGAATTATAGAGAATCATGGCATCTTGGCCTTACGCAGTATAAGGCGAGAGTGGACTTGACACCTTAACTTTTACTGAAGGTTCCTTGGAAATGGTAGAGCTTGCCTCTGTTACAATACCCTTGGTAGGCTCAACCATAGGCATATCTGCTGAATCTGATCCCTGTGGATATAAGACATCTCAGTTTTGGGTCCTAAGAGTTTCTACAAGGAAAATGTTCAAATTCACTCAGAGCAAAATTAGTTTGTATATGTGTGTGTATATATACAGATAATCAAATCAAAGCATCCATTTCTTATGCAATTTAGATGTCATCAACCATTTTCCTAGAGAAATGACTCTGATACTACAGTTTTAGGCGCTCTAGCCTCAGAATACTACACCAACGGCCAATCATTTCAACCCTTGTGTTACCATGATAGCAGGTTTGGAAACAAATCATTTTCTGGATATATTAGCTAGAGAAACTAAATATTTAACACTACACTAGCCTGGGTATCACAGTTTATGAACCTAAATATTTTCTCAAAATATTTGTTGCAAATACACCTTCCAGATTAGAAACTTGGATGCGTCCAGTATACGAAGGCAATGATCTAAATTACTGCTCTCTATTGACAATTACACTCCAGAGACACCTGCTCCTGAGGAACTGCATCCTCAAGCTAGGTTGGCTTGAGATGAAAGTTATGTTCTTGAGAATACTAGAACAGAGGCTCTTCATTCTTTGAGGAAGACAAGAGGAGGGTACCTTTGGACGTGTGCGTTGGGATGGTATCTTTGCAAGAAGCTTATCCAATGGAGTCAGTGGTGCAGTTGTCTCAGCAATTACTTCCACCACTTTGTAGTATGACAGGTCAGAGTTCTTGGCCATAAATGCAATGAGTTCAGCAACCTGCAAATTTTTAAATAAATTGTTCTGTTAAAAATGTCAATGAGACCTTGAAACTTTTCATTATTCAAAGGATGACATATATAATCAATGGACTTTACAAGAAAAACAGGAAATTCTGAAAGGATGACATACATAATCAACGGACATGACAAGAAAAACAGGAATTCAAAATAGACAAATTATGAGCCTAGCATAAACAATGATGCAAGTGAAGCAATGCTCAACATTTTGGAGCACGGAACTCAACTAAGTCTCAAACCGAAAACCCAGGAAAGAAAATGGTGGAAATGACAATTGTGATTCTTGTGGAGAAAATATGAAAGAAAAAATACCTGAAGATTTGACACCTGGCCACCAAATAGAGTATCTTCTTCTGAAAGGGTAATGTTATGAGTTTCCTTGTAAGCATCAGTAGGCCGCTCCATTCCTCCAGGTCTTACTATCTGTAAAGCACTATGAACAATCAAGTTCAAGCTTGCAGCACATATTTATAACTTCTACGTCCAACTAATAGATGATCATTTCTGTGCCTACTCACGGTGTAAGGAAGGCCACTTGCTATGAGTGCTTCTTCTGCTTTCCTCTTCCATATCAGAACTCCCCAAAACAAACTATATTAATAAAAGCCAAGAAATATCAAAAGATCTTGTTGCTAATAGCATTACTTAATTTGCTAATGCTCCTTCTGTGTCAGATTACCACTTACTTTAGAATAGCAGCTGGAAATCCAATTTTGTTTGTCCCCAATGATGAAACCATGATAAAATGGTTTACATTTGCAGTAGTTGCTGTACATTCAGAGAAGTGATCAACTTTCAAAAAATGCTTAGTACAACAGCATTTCTATCTGCACGGCACAGTATCTTTTACCTGCATCAATAAGGTTTTTGGTAGCCTGATAATCAATTCGATAAGGACCTGTTATGTCAAACACTTCCTTCTCACTGGCTCCAATGCAGCATACAACTATAGATGCATTTCCCAGTGATGGTACAATCTGATCTTGTTTCTCCAAATCACATTCCACAATTTCAAGTCTCTCAATAGCTGAGTTAATCACCAAGACTATCTGTTACTAGATATACATAGTATCCCTTCTTGCATATTAACCTAAGCTTTTTACACTGGAAAATGCCCTTTGAAACTCAAATCAATAAGAAGTTAACGTGGTTTCTCTTACGCTGAGCTCCTTCAGGATCAACTTTCAGGTTCTTGACACTCTACAGCTAAAGCATCCATGTCAGTAAATGCACATCAAAAAGGGAATAAGAGATCAAATGAAATAGATAAAGATAATTTGATGAAGAAAGTTGCACCTGCACGAGAGTTTCTGCTCGCTGAGCACTTCTCACAGCAGCTTTAACTCGAAATCCAAGTTTTAGAAGCTCCCTGAAGTAATTTGTATTTGTTTAGAACATGAACCTCACAGAAAAGTAGAATGAAACAAATATAAATGCAAATGCAAACACTACGCCTATTTGAACTGAAGTGAAGCTATGCTTGGATGTTACATTCATTCATAAAATCCAATCATACAGAACATAAATTATTATGAAGCAACCTCACTGTTCGTGACCCGACTCTGCCAGTAGCACCGGAAACAAATGCAAGCTTCTCATCTTTTTGTCCTACATCCCCTAGAATTGCCTCCACAATTTGTGAGCTAAATTTCGTTGCACCTTAAAAGAAGTCCATGAACATCAATTGCAAACCAAAAGGAGACATAGAAAAGATGATCAATCTTTCTTAAGCCCAGAAACAAAAATGGGAGAAAATAAAAACTATTCCTCTGTTGCTGGTAGTATATAGTTCATCGTTAACTTCAAAAACTAGTGCAGAATTAAAGTCTAGCTCTCATGATCAACATCAAGGTATGCAGCATTTGCAAGTCGGCTCGCTCTCGGCTTTGCATTTACGCTGTCAGAACTTTAGAGGCATATTGAATGTCTGGAAGCAAGCTTTTCTAACAATCTTTCTATTCTCAAATGGCTTACATTGTAAACTTTCTTACATTTTGCCTTATATACTCATGTTAGGCAAACTGAAGACAATTGTTAAGAGCTTGGTAGGGGAAGTTCGTTCAATTTAGTAAAAGGTGCCTCTGGAAAAACAAAGCAGCATAATTTACTTTCCTTGAAGCTCATCTTCCAAGGAAGAGGGGAGATCAGAACTAAAGAACCGAAGACTTCAATGAGTCAAATCACAAAGACCCAGTATTTGTAAACTAAGAAAGAAATCAAATTGATGAAATATAAGAGACTAGAAATCTACCCGAAGTCTGAGCCTTTACAGTAAAAAGTTTGAGCTTTCCGGCATTTGGGTGCCTGATGAAATTAGGAAACCGAAGGAGCTGACCATGTAGAGAACTTTTCTCAATAAACCCAGCTTTAGCTTTTGTTAAGGAGGTGACAATGGTGGTGACAGATGATGGCTGCAGAGAACAAGACTCCATTTTTAAGGAGTGATGATGTTGCAACTACAGCCTCATGAAAAAACAGACAGCGTTATATCTTGGTACTTTTGTTTCAGTTGGGCAGTTGTGGCACTCTCCATTCCATGTGGATGTGATGGGTCCCATATTCTGACCATTGGCCATATGTACTAATACAAGGAAGAATATATTTCAAAAATCCATTCTTTTTCTTTTCGGATATATTCAAGGGACGCTTGGGATAACACCCTAGAAGTAATTTGGGAAGATGGTTCAGAATTGAAATAATAATAATAATTGTGGAAAGTTAAAAATATCCTTTACCTTGTTATTTAATTTTATACACTAAAAAAATTAAAAATTTATATATTTTTATAAATAAAATATGCATCTTCCTTCTTAATTAACAGTACATCTTATCTTGAAGATTGTTAAATTTTAACATAACTTGTGTTATTTTTCACTATCATTACTATCATCAACACTTAGTTAAAATTTTATTAAGATGTAAGGTTAAAAAAGATCCGATAATACGTAATCTTACCCTTACTAAATAAAAAGATTATTTATGATAAACTCACGTACAATGAAAACCACTAATTGAAAACTTGTTTCCTAGATACTCACATAAAATGAATTATAAGAGAAATTTCTTTTTTTGCACATTTTTTATTTTTAAACTTATGAATTTTTGTCAATTATCAAAATCTGGGAATGAATTAAGTCTTTTAGATAACTTTTTTTAATAGTTTTTTTGTTATCCGTTTTTTGAAAATCCTATATTTTGTTTAGGGTAAAGTAAAACGAGCCTCCATGGAAGCAAGAGTCTTCTTTTTCTTTACCGTACCTATTATTTTATCCATGTTCCTCTTCAAGAACATACTTGCTGATAATTGATTTTGATCTATCTTTTATTTACTCTCTTTTTTATTTTATTTATAATTCCATCATATCAAATTTATTTTAAATATACTTGTACATTATTTCATTTAATTTATTTTAATAGCATTCTTATGAAGCATAATTTGCATTACATTTCACTATATTATGTTTAATTTCTTTTTACTATCTTTAATTTTGTTCTTTTAAGACTTACTTAATCTTAACTACATTATAATTACTTATACCTCTCCATTATATATTTTAATTAAAAACTAGTTTCCTATAAGTGGAGATTTTACTTCTATTTTAATTTTAAGTCCAATAGGTTTATTAGGACATTTTCTTTTTGAAAAATTGGGCAAAAATAAAAACGAGGAAAATTGATAAAGACATTCGAGTATTTTTAGAATTTCTAAGAGTTTCTTGCTAATAATAATAATAAAGGAAACTTTTGTAAACTTCTCTAATTAATTAAAAAAAGAAATGACAGTTGAAAATGGGTTGAAAAAAGAATAAAAATTTTTAAAAAATTGAATTTTTGTCAATCATCAAATTTTGGGAATGAATTAAATCCTTGGGGACACTTCTTTTGGTATTTTTCTATAGTTTTTTTTTAAAACCCTATATTTTGTCTAGGCTAAAAGAATATTCCTCTAAGTCTTCGTGGAAGCAAGAGCTTTCTTTTGCTTTCTCGTATATATCATCCTCCATCTTTTTTTCTGGAATTTAAAAAGAAATATATTACCAAAGTAGAAACTTATACATAATCCTTCTCGAGGATCTTACAAACAAAAAAAAACTACACTATGAAGAATGTACAATAATTACAAAACAAAAATCAAATTAACCATAACAATTTAAGTTCTTGGCTAATGTTGTCTTGCCTCCCTTTGGCTATCATTGTCTCTCTAATCAAATTAACAATTGCCTCAACAAGTTCATACTTGTGCTACTCCTCATTTTTGTAGATTCTCTTATTTCTCTCCCTCATGATATAATAGATCACCATCTGAAAAGAAGTCTTGATGATTAAACCATCCATCTAACCTGATTTGGAATACCAAATGATAGAGTTCAATGTTTCATTCCAATCAAAAGAGAACCTTGGAAGTCGAATCATGTTCAAAATTCTGCTCCATACCGATTTGTTATGTTTACACTCAAAGAACATCTAGTTTCTACTCTCATTTACTTATTTACATGAGACACATAGCGGATTGTAACTCCCAAACCATCGATCTTTAGTTTTTAATCTGTTCTGTATAATTAGCCACAAGAAAATGGCAGACTTGGGACTCAAAACTTGCTTCCATATGATTTTTGTCTACGGGACTGACTCCATTGGTGCCACCAGTAGATTATGAGCCAATTTATTATTGAATAACCCACTAACATGTAAAGTCCATATCACCTTATCCTTCCTTCGTACAGTAGGTAGCTTAGGTAAGTAGTTTTCCAGCAATTGAAAATGCCTAATAGTTTGGATCCTACCCCTCTCTTGGATGAACCATGCAACTTTAGCCTTCTTAGGAATCCTACTCCTTAAAACTTGTAAGTCACTACGCAACCAAAGAGGACTAAACTCAGTCCAATTATCATACCACAATCTTATGTCTTCACCATCCCTTATCCTATACCTCATACAAGGATAAATCTGCTCCCTAAGTTCCAACATGCTCTTAAAAATCCATGAATATTTACGGTTGGTTGAAGCTACCAAAAATATCATCCTCCATCTTGCTCCCACGATATGTTACTTTCTCGCAATTCTTTGGCATTCATCCTTTTCCTTTTTGTTTAAATTTCTAAACACCAATGGAGTAGTCATCTGTCACAACTCGAATAATCACGTGACTGGCATGTGAAACCCAAAATTCAAAGCTTTCAGATCAAAAATAAGCCTGACTATCAATGATTGAAATAAATACAAAATTTTGAAAAAAATAAATAACAATATGGGCATGCGTAAGTACAAACATAACAAAGTACAATAATCTTAGCATACATTAGAAGAAAAATTTTCAATATACCAAACCATATTACTGTGAACACTGGAGTACAAATATAACTAAAAACAAATGAAAAGAATACGTAGAGGTAGATATGTCACAGTTGATGCTCCTCAAAATTACTCCTGCGAAGTTGGTCGTAATTGACCTAAAAGATAGAGGTGAGGGGAGTTAGACCTCACTGAGTAAGTCTATATTGCCCTATAACCCTAACACTATGCTCACATAATATACAATTTATACTAGTATAAACAAACATATATGATGCATGATAAATCACATGCAATGCATAATAAATCATGGAGAAATAATATCTGTATGAGCATAATATCCAACGATAAATCCACATAATACTAGCTACATGTCGAATAGCTATAGGAGCTAAGCATCACGAACGGCCCATCTATGTACCTATACTCATATAGTCATAAGGCTCTCTTAGTCTAATGCAATTGCAGAGAGCTAAGCATCACCAACAAGCCAGCCTTCACTTAATACATCCAAAGTCACACTCAGATCAATAATACACATATCAAACAGGGACATATCTAGGAGCCAAGCATCAACCATAATCGGTTCATAACATATCTCAATATCATATCACAATAATTTCTCATAATCAAACTAGTGCACACTAGTCCTGATGCATACCCACCAAGTAGAATGTCTTACAGATTTTTCCTTCTCCGTAATCATAATCAAACAAATGAACACATAATCCAAATATAATTCATGCAATTTTATAAAATAAGTAGTTAGTCATATAAGGACCATAATAAATGCATATAATATGCCATAGGTACCCAAACTCGAATGCATATACTTTAGATATCATGATAATATTCACATTAGCATCACGATGATGGCTATAAAAATTATATATGTAAATGTATATATTTATAGGTATATATATATATATATATATATATATATATATATAATCATCACTTATATCAGTATAAAATCATATTCAATAGCTAAATAGATATGAACTTACCTGATTAATATACTTGTCTGTCCGAACCTTGCGATGCGAGTCCTACTCATGATGTACCTATAAAACACAAAAGGAAATATCCTAATCATTGTCATCTATAAGTTGTTGGGCTCAATTAACAACCTAGGACTTAATAGGTTTTCTAGGATGGTCCAATTATATAATTTGGTCCCTGATCCTATTATCACCTAACCTTTTCATGATTTTTAATTCACAAATCATTAAGAATTTTGCTATAGTCCTTAAGGGAAAATTATCGACATAATTTATAGAAAATTTCAAAATTTTTTGAAAAGTTGTCGAAAGGTTATCGAAACAATATTTTCAGCGACTGAAATATTCCTCCAGTCAATAGAATATTCCTTTAGTGACCAAAAAATTTTTAGTCCCAGAATCAATGATTTTTATACAAATAAAAGATCTTGATGAGTAGAACAACTTTTATAACTACAAGAGATTCAAATTTTCAACCAATCTTAGCAAATTAAAAAATTACTACAGAGCCTTAACCTTTATTTTCATCAATCAAGCAGCGATACAGAAGATGATCAGGGATGAGACCACAAGGCTTTTTCTCCTGACATTGATGGGAGTATAAATGTGGTAGTAGTGGTCGACAATGCTCACTAAAGGCAATAAATTGAAGATTTGAATTTTTCTTCAATTTTTCTCTATTTTTGTGATGATTCTGACGTTGTTATTAGGTAAAATGGGTATAGTTTTGACAAGCTCAAAGATAAGAGTTGATTGGTATTTTCACACACATCACCTTTCTCATTTGTCATCTTTTTCTTTGAATATCCTCAAGGAGCATCATTTTTGCTTCGTTGATCCTCGTTTTTTTTAGTAACATGTTTCTATATGAATTATCTTTCACTATTAACAAGATCCATATCTTATTTAAAAACATAGTAATATAAAAAACGGAATGGTTTATAATAGAAATTATATTTGCACTAAAACTTATATGCTTGAGTAATTCGACTGCTACACATTTATTAAAGTGGAACTCCTTTAAATAGAAGCCTACAAAGCATAACATAATAAGAAAAAAACTTTAGGTAATGTTGTAATTATGCCTAATGTGTAAAAACTGAAAGGATAAAATATAAGAAAAGAATGATACTAGAGCGATAAACCTAATCTTTCCACATTAATGGTTTTAAACTCCTAAAATTTTAGTTAACTTCTCATCGCTCCTCGATCCAAGATTACATACATCAAGCAAAGACCTCAAATATTCATAGTTATATCTTATCAAAGATTTTGTCAAGATATCTTTAACATGTTCTTCTATATTGTAGTATTGAAAAATTATTTTCTCTAAGTAACTATTTCTCTAGTAAAATTTGCTCTTATATTATATGCTTGGTCCTTTCATAATATAAATAATTCTTTAACATAGTTATAGTCTCTTTATTGTCTTTTTTTTTGTGTGGCTCCACCTTGTTCTTATTCAAGTTCCTTTAACATCTTCCTCAGCCATATCTCTTGACACGCTTATGCAATTGCTGCCATATACTTATCTTTTAAAGAAGATAATGCAACAATGTATTGTTTCTTTAAACTCTATAAAATTAGTCTAGATTTTATATTAAATTTGTAGCTTAAGGTGCTTCTCCTATCCTCGATGCATCTTACCAATCACTATCAATATATCTAAATAGCTTGTAATGTACCATGTCTCTATACCATATTCCCAAATTTTGAGTGCCTACTATATGACGTTGTATCCATTTTATAGCTAATAAATGATGCTTGGAAAAAGAGTACATAAACATAGAACTTATATCCACATAATAAGATATGTTAGATCTGTTATAGGTTAAATAGATGGGCCTACTAGATTTTGTAATGTTGTTCAATAGTCGATTTGATGTCATCCTCTAGGGGAAACTTTTAATTCACATTTATAAGTATACTAGCTACTTTAAATTTTAAAATGTGAAGTTTCTTCAGTAAATTTGTTGCATACTTCTTTTGAGAGATGAAAACACCATCTATAATTCACTTCACTTGTAGACCAAAAAAGTAATGTAATAAACCTATATCTAACATTTCAAATTCTATCCTCATACTTATTCAAAATTGATATGTGAGTAAAGAGGATAAGCTCTAGAAGATCATATCATCCATATAAATACTAACAAACAAACATTGTTTCCTTTCTTCTTCATGTAAAGTGTGGGCTCATTTATGCTCCTTTTAAATCCATTTTTGAATGAAATAAGAATTTATCCTTCCGCACCATCTCTAGGAGCTTGGTTTAATCCATAAAGTGCTTTTATCAAACTTTACATTCCTTCCTCTTTACCTTGAATTTTACCGACGGTAAAAGATGGTTCGTCGGTGAACTTAGCTACGGCCGAATCACCGACGTTTTCTTCCGTCAGTTTATTCCGTCGATAAATAAATTTACCGACGGTATATTGGCTTTTTCCGTCGATAATTTTCGTCTGTAATTTACTGTTTTCTTGTAGTGCCATAACTAATACGATTGTGTTTTGTAGACGGTCTTCTAATTTTGCAAAAAAATTTGACTTAATATCATATTGATATACAAACCAATTTAATTGCACAGTAAAAGCTAAACTTCTTCTTATAGTTTTAAAATGTGCAATGGGTGAAAAAATATCTTCATACTCTATACCATATTGTGACAATATCACTTTGCCACTAACAATGCTTATACTTTTGCATACTTCCATATACATTATACTTGGTTTTATACACCTATTTTACCTATTTTACCTTCTTATCTTTTGGAAATTCAATTAGCTCCTATGAGTTATTCTTTTTAGTTACCATTAGATCCTCCTTTATAGCCTGCCTTCCCCACAGTTTCTTTAAAAGAACTGGGATTGATCATATATAAAGCTTGTGTTATCTCATATGTATCTCTTAAGGATTTATATACTCGTGGCCTTTCTCCCTTAGTTGAACTTGATTTACCTAAGGATATTTCACTACTTGATGGATTAGTTACTTTAGATGCCATAGGCTTTAAAGTAATAAACATGTTGATGTGTTAAATAGGATTGAAGTTGGTAATCAGTAATGTATTGGTTTTTTGCAGTGGCTAAATCCTCAAATTGAATAATCCTTTTTCACCTTCTCACTATATGTATCTTCCTTCCTCATTAAATATCACATTCTAAGGAGACAACCATAGGAAAGGCTACCTCCTCTAACTAATATATAAAGAGATTCTCAGGTGACAATAGTCTTTATATGAATCTCTTCCCTTTGCCTTTGCTACCTTTAGGAGGTCTCTATCTTCTATTTGCAACATTAGCATGTATACTTTGTTTAATCAAGTTAGGCTATTCTGATTTGCCAGTAGCAAGTTGAGAGAGTTCATCGAAAGTAGTAGGGCCTTTAGTAATAATCAAGCCCGAGCACAATCCATTGTGGATCATCAAAATTGATAATAATTTTGCCATTTCTAAGGTTATAGAGCCTTTATGCCTTTGAGTTGGTGCATTCGCTAAAAAATACATTTTATGATTTTTTCATCCTATTTGCTACAAATTTTTTAAGTTAATTAGAGTATAAGCAACATACTAAAGAACCTTTATATGACTTACCCTTAGTCTTTTACCTATCTAATCTTTATATGGTATCTGATTTGGAACTACCCTGATGGGTAAGATGTTCAGTAGATAAATAGTTGCAATAATAGATTTCCCCCATAATTATGTTGGAAATCTTTTATCTTAGATTATACTTCATGCATTTCTACCTTAATTCAATTATTGTGTTTAGCTACTCTATTTTGCTCCAATGTATATAAAGCGATGAGTTATCTACGAATGTCGTGCTCTTTATAGGATTAGCAAAATGTTTGCAAAATAAATTCTCCTCTTCGATATGTTTTCAATGCCATAATATGCTTCCCACTTTTTCTCTAACAAAAATTTTAAACAAAAGCTCTAAATGCTTCATCTTGGTTTTGCAAATATTATACCCAAATCATATGACTATAATCATCAGTTAGAAGTATGAAATATCGAATCCCTCCATATTTTTCTATCTTTATTGGTTTAAAAAAGTTTGTATGGATTAAATCTAAGTTGATGGGTGCTCTCCATGCCTTTCCTATAGTGAAGGGCCTTTTTCTTTTCTTTCTAGAATTGTAGGCTTCACATACTCCTAATGTGTTAATCTTGGGTATTTCTTATACCATGTCTACTTGTGGTAATAACTTCACTATATTGAGAATAAGATGTCCATATCCCCCATGCCATAACCTCAATTTTGCTTCTTTTAAACTTGATAACCCTACTAGAAATAGCTTGTTTTTCATTATATTTGCTTATACTATAATTTAACATGTTTTGTTCTTAATCATACATGACAGATTATTAACTAATATATAATACATAATTGAAATTAATTGCCAAAAACTTAACAAACTTTGAGATAAGTTGGGAACAAAAAGAACATTATAAAGGTACTTAGTTTTACCATTAGTATTTCTTCATAAAATTATGCCCTTCTAGTAATCCTTTTCTTTTTTTTTCTATATAGCTTGCTTAATTATGTCTTTTTCCAACATTATGCCTTGATATGACCATATACTTTACAATAATGATGATGAATAGCCTAGCCATGTCCTCTTCCTTGCTATTAGTTTGCATCTCTTCTATAACGTCTTTCAATAGCTTACTTGTCATCACCACATATGATTCCTTCCATTATTAAAATCTCCCTCTTTATGTGAAATGCCTTCTCATTTGTTTTCTTATCTGACATTTAGTTCTTGCCTAATGAGATTATAAAGACTCCATCAATTCATTAAAGGAAAAAATAAATAGATCTTTTGATTCTTCAATTATAACTATAATATGTTCAAATTGAGATGTAAAACTTCTTAACATCTTAGCCATAACAACTTTATTACTAAACTTTTCACCATAAACTCACATTTGATTCACAATCATTGAAGTTTAGAAAGACACTTTTGCACTTATTCATTGTTCTCGTCATTACAATCTCAAACTCCCACGAAGTGTCCACCATATAAATGTGATAACCTTTTTATCACCCTCAAATTCCTTCTTCATTTATACTTTTTTAGATGTAGTAGTATTTATCATCTTTAGAAATATGTTTTCATGAACAATTTGTTGAGGAAGAAGAGTGCCTTTGCATCCTTTTTCTTATTCTTTTTTAATTTGGCAATTTCGTTAAGAACTGCAAATCCTTCTTCAATAAGTTCCTATAAATCTTACAACTTGAACAATGTTCTTCTCTTCACAATCTAGAACTGGTATTTATCTCCATTAAATACTGGGACAAGTGGTTGTAAATTTGAAGACCTATTTCAAGAAAAAAAACTCTTGTCTCTCATGTTTCACTTTTTCATTTGCCTAGTAAGAGATGAACTTGACTCTAATGCCACTTTATTGAAAAACAGAGAAAGCTAAAAAAAGGAATAATTTATGATGGCAATTCTTTTTATACTAAAACTCATATGCCTGAAGTAATTCAACTATCACACATTGTATTAAATCAAAACTTACTTTAATTATGGTTCTACAAAGTATAGCATAATAAGAAACAAACTCCAGCATATCATGTGACTATACCTAACACGCAAAAAATAATAAGAGAAAATATAGGCAAAAAATCATGTAAGAGTAGCAGACCCAATCTTTCCATAGTGACAACTTCAAACTCCTAAAATTTAGAATCACTTCTTAATAAGCCTTGCCCCTTTTTAGTCACGCTCACATCAACCTCCTCCATTATTTAAGTAATCGTAGATTCAGTAGTCATTACTGGAGATTTTTCATTGCATCTCTTCCTCTTAACCAAACCACCACAAGTTGCGTCTATGTCGCTATAACTCTCACAAGCCTATAAAGGATAGAGACATATTGATAAAGAATTCTACGAAAACGGATAGAGAAAATATGGGTATGTGCCTTCGCTCATTACATTCTATTTTTCATTGCACCTCTTCCTCTTAACGAAAACCACCACAAGTTGCGTCCATGTCACTATAACTCTCATAAACCTATAAAGGATAACGACATGTTACTAAAGAATTATATGAAAACGGACAGAGAAAATATGGGTATATGCCTTTGCTTATTACATTTTATTTTGATAGTATTTGTGCCTAACTTTGTACTCTCCTTTTTGTATGTAAGCATTGTTTGACTTAGTTTAACTTTTCATGTGAAAATTTATATTCTATGTTGATCTTCATTTTATATTGCTATAAAAATTTGTTCCATATGTTCTTTGTTATGTTCCATGTCAATGTTGTTTAATTAATGTTGTTTATAGGCCCATATGTTATTATTCGATTTTAAAAGGGTCTTAGATGAAAATACATTTTTTAGGTTACATGACGTTATATATATATTCTTGTTTTTAACTCTTTTCTTTTACATAACTGTTCGGAGGGATTTATAATACAATCAACAACATGGAGCAATTAGGTTCAATTTAAGTGAAGCTCATGAAGCTTTATTAATGAACTCATAAGCCCATTAGTAATGTTTGCATATTTGATTTTAAATTATGTTTTTTTGTATTTGGCCTTGGAATAAATTGTAGCGCCCCCTTATTGAAAGGGTACACACCGGGACGCCTAGAGGTCATTCCAGTACATATCCTACGATAAGGGCACGCTACGTTCAAACACTACAGTCACTTCACAAGGCATCATATCATTACTCACTATAAAGCGTCGTATGGAAAATCACAATATCCAAAATTCATCATTTTCCTCATTTCATTTCATAAAAACCCGATTGTCTACATTGTGACTTTCAACAATTTCCATATATATACATCATCAAAACCTAATACAATAGTACTACATGAATTAGGAAAATATGTACAGTCTAACTAATCTGTCCATAAATCCCAGCTGACCGACCTTTGAGCTATGACTTCTCTTGTCAATCACAATTTACATGGCTGGTAGAGCCTCTTAATAGCTAGAGTCGTCATTCGGTCCTGAAAAGACAACGTTACAATTTTGGTGAGTTTTGCGAACTCAATGAGTGAACGGCTCACCCAGTCACATAACACATAATCACATTCACAACATTTCACATTTCACATTTCACATTCAATACAATTTAATCATTCATATTATGCATCTACTATGCACATGAGACTCACTTTCTATTTATTACTTTATTGTGACCGAGTGCCTAAACTGTCCTATATAGGGCTCATTGATAACTGTTCCATATAGGAGTCATTAAACATTGAGCCTGAGGCTCTAAATCATTTTTGAGCTCGAGGCTCTTTTTCACAAGTTGAGCTTTAAGCTCTGATCGGTGGCTACTCTAATCACAACTGTCATTATATTTCATGCATTCATGAAATGAAATGCATCACTTACATTTGCATATTCGCAGTCACTCACATTCACATATC
>JANZXP010000196.1:38445058-38455692 GCA_027576715.1 Erythroxylum flavicans
TATGCATGAGCATGAAAAATGCATTTCTAAGCTCTCATTTATCACTCATATTTACTATTCTAACCTCCCATAGGTAATGGGATGTTACATAAATAAATCAACAATTTTTCTAAAATGATTTCATAAGAAAAAAATCATTTAGGATTTCGCTTGAATAAGCTCAACCCTATATGGTAACTATTAAAATAAATTAGACCTAACCTTTAGTAAATATGGATCGAATGTTTGACCCCATGCGCTTAACTTTTAAAATGTCCTTTTCTTGTTTAACTTGATTAGGTGAATGTATGGTTCAAAAATGGTATAAGAGGAGAAAGAGATAGAAGATAATAAATATCACAATAAAAATGTTATTTTTTTCAAAATCCTAATTTCTCTTTTTAAAGTCCATTATCTTTTTCTTAGATGTTCAATGTTTATTTTAAAAATCATTCTGTTTATTAAATAAGAAATAGAAGGTTAGTTGGACTTGTTGACTATTAACTGTAGCATTATGTCTTCTTTTACTTAATTTAAAAATAAAATTAGTTAGTTCATCAAGCCATTATGATTGGTTTTCATCATTTAGTTGGAATTTGATCTTTTAAGGCGTAATAGTTTTTTTCTTCAATTTTCACTTAACCTTTTATACTTAAAAACTCTTTTTAAATAATTCATTATTTTAGTTCACTTTCCTTTAATTTAATTAAATAAAAGACCAAAAAGATGTTGGCTTAACTAAATAAACTATGTTTTTTTGCTTCAAAAGCTAATATGTCATTTCCTTTCTAAAATTTAGTCTTTTCTTTTAGAGTTCTTTTACCATTTCAAATAAAATGTTTCTAAATTATCTCCTTTGATTCCTTTAAAAATGTGTTTTATTTCTTTTATTATCAATTTGTTTACTTTTTACTTTCATACAAATCATAATTTACCCCTTCCAAATCAAAGTTTAAGTTAATATGCATTTAACGCCCTATAACAGTGTATTTTATTTTTAAGTTTTATATAAAATCATAAAATCCTAGCCATTTGTTCACATGTTTTAAATTTATTTTTATTCTAAGTCCTATAACATAGTCTAAGCATCTTTAAGCATTTTATTTTAAGCTTTAGATAAAATCACAAACCACTAAATATTTAACCATATATTTTATTTATATAGGATCAAACTATTTTTAATTATCTAACGCTCAAATTTAAATTTCTTTAAAGATACCTAAAATTTTAAAATTGTTTCAAACCTGAGTAATTGCTTAAGCGAGTAATATAAGGTGTTGATCTATTGAATATGCAAGCATATAAAGTTAATTGTCAATCATTATAATGAAGTAAATCTAGAGTATCGATTCATAAAAACTATTCACCATATATATTAATCCTAGTTAAACAATAAAAATAAAAAAGAAAAAGATTATGGAAGATGATTAATTCATTAAACTAGCAAAAATAATGTAAATAATATTGTGAAGGTAAGTTAATAAAGTAAACATTAAGGTTTCAAAATTCACTTATATGAAATTCCAATTATTAAATAAGATTAATTATCTAAGTCGAAATAACAATTAACCTAAAATATCTATGTCTTCTCTCAAATCGTATAGGTATATTTAATTATACAACAACCATCTCTTGGTGCATAATTCAAGCTAATCAAATTCATTAAGCATAATTAATTTATTTGGTTATCATCATAGTCTAAGATACTTTTTTTTTTCTTTAGCACTTAAGTGTTTATTCTTCTAGTGAATAATATTTCACCTCTTAACTCTTTAAACAATCCTTAAGATTGAATCTATGATGGCTAGGCATAACCTTCATAGTCAAGAATAAAAAGAATAAATTCAACCAACAAATAGTCAAATCATGCATTGATAATTAAATGATCCATTACAAGTTACATCTCTAACCTTAACTAATGTTTCTAGCCATTAAACATAAATAAAATAAAACTCGTAAAATCCAATCTCAATGTAAGGGAAAGAATATAAGAAAAAAAATGTAGAAGTTGTCACTGACCTTCTAATCTTACTTTGAATCCTCTTTTAACACCAATAATGAATAAAACTATGACAACCAAAGCAAGGTGGTTATCTAACACCTTCTAACGATCTCGATCTTAAACATAATACAAGTATTTGAGCATAACTCGATTTTAGACTTAGGCTTTATAACCTAGTCCAACTTGACTGAGTTAACCGAAATAATATGTTTTTGTTAAGTTTAACAAATCACACTATTTTATTCAATGGGTAAAATATCAAGACGATCAAAATGATGTCATTTTGTTAAGTTCGATAAAATGAAATCATTTTATTCAATGGTTTTAAAAAATCATTAAAGCTTCAGGCAATTTATAGGCTAAAAAATAGGTCAAACTTAAGCCATAAGGGCCTGGACTTGATTAAGCTCATTGCATTCCCAGTCACCAATAATAAAACTACCAAAAAACTATCCTATGTACTAACTTTGACTCCACCACCATAACATTCTCCTCTATTGCCAGCAACAAAACCACCATTAAGCTCTCCTCTATACAATACAAGAAAACTAAGCATTAGCGACAGAAAATTACCGACGGATATAATACCATAGCTAATTACAGATGGAAAATCAATATTCGTCGGTAACCTTGTCGTGAAAAATTTCATTTTGCGACGGACAAAATTGGCATCAGTAAAGGTGGAGGGAAAATATTCGTGCAAAATTTTCGATAAATTTTAGCTTCAAACTTGTCTTAATCCTCGGTAAATTAGATGAGAACACTTCTCGCAATTAAATAGCGTCAGAATTTTAGCAACGGATTTGCTGTCTGTCGGTGAATTTACACAGTGTCGGTTTTGTACTGATGGTTTTTTGTTCCGTCAGTGATTTTCTAACGGTCTTTACTTTCCGTCGTTAAATTCAAATTAATCGTTTTAAAAAATAAAAAACAACTCGCTTCGGGGGCTAAAGCATCCCCGAGCCTTCCTTCTCCCTTTCTCCTCTGTTTCTTCATTTTTTTCCTTGCTATCTGAATCTTGTCGTCTCCTCTCGTTGCCGTGCCATCCTCTCCTCGCCTTCTGCATTTCTTCTCATCACCGTCGCTGTCTGGAGTCTCTCCTCTCCGTCAATTGTGTTGATTAGGGTATGTATTTCCCGAATTGATTAGGGTATATATGAATTGGTGAATTGATTAGGTTAGCTGAATTGGATATGTTGATTAGGGTATAAATGTGCTTAATTTGCGGAATTTGTTGAATTAGAATATGAATGTGCTGAATCGAAGTATCATATTTGAGTTTATTGCATTACTTTCTTAATGTATCCGTGAAGCAAGGGAGGGATGGTTTCTATGCCTCTTTGATTTAATTATGAAGAAAATAGACCATCGAAATAATAAATTACTCTCGTATACTGGGGGACTTCAACTTGCCTTAGTAATGTTAGAGGATTTAGATATTCATTAAGAGTTGTAACCTATATTTGCCTCTGAATTTGATCAAAGAGGTGAAAAGATTGTTTTAAAATTTTATGTGGCTAGGCAAGGCTAAAACGATCACCAAAAAAGTTAAACGGAAAGAAGTTTGCTTTCCTAAGATGGAATTAAATTAGTTTGATTGATCATTAAGATGCTTATGGTTGAAAAAATTTAGAAGTTATTTGAGGAATATGAATTTATATGGGTTAAGTGGATGCGTTCTTATATAGTAAAAGGATCAAAGTTTTTTGATTATCAAAGAAAAGTTTAGCTACTCACAGACCCTAACTAAATATTTAAACTAAGGGATATAATGATTAGAGAAATGAAAGTTAAGATCAGAAATAAGTGGAAAGCCTAATTTTGGTTTGACAATTAGAATAAACTTGGTCCTCTTTATAAACTATAAGGTATGGACAACCTCAAGTTCCATATTCCCTAGTATACTAAAGTTGAGGAAGTCATTAATAGAGGTAAATGACATTATAGGTATAAGGGTTTTAATCTGATAATGAATTCAATCTAAAATTACAAACCAAGAATAGATCAAGAAGATAATATGGATGAGGAATAGCACTAGATGCTTTACTAATAAATCTTGTATAAGATCATTTAGTTCCCTAACTAAGAGAGTAACTTGGAAGAACCTTGTTTATTTTAACAATAACTTTCCTAAAGGCTCCTTCTTATTATAGTTAGCAATCAAATATATATTAGAATTTTTGGATAGATTAAAAGGCATTACCTTGAGCAACACAATGTGTAAGCTATGTCTCCAAAGTTTTTTAAAAAATAGAGTTTTAGAAAATTTAGCTAACCAAGTGAAATTCAGCTAATCGAGATGATAATGAATGATGAGTATTAAATGCAAAATCTTTTAAAAGAAAGTTAGTGCAATTGAACCATAATTTTTAACTTGGTTGAGAAATATAAAACAAAGTTATGGTTTGTGTTTTTTTTAATTGTATAATTTCTTTTGTATTAAGTTAATGATTAAGGGAGGCATTGATTCTTGTTGAAAAAAGAATAAACTTTCTTAAAGGATGCATTGAGTTAATGATTAAGGGAGGCATTAATTCATAAAGGATAGATCAATTGGGGATAACATTTTAATCGATTAGGATCTCCTTAAGGGTTATAATAAGCAACATTTAAGCAGGAATTATGTCCTTAAGATATATTTCAAAAGGCTTTGGAACTATTGATTGTAAATTTATTTTAAACATATTATAAGATTTTAGTTTTCCAAAGTTGTCTATTGCATAGATAGATCAATGCATCTCAACTATAGCATATAATGTTCTTGATAATGGGGAACCTTCTAATATTATTAAAGGAGCTAGTTGAATAAAACCTTATCATTACTATCTCTTGACTTTTATTATGGAGGTACTCATAAGGCTCCTCAGGGAATAATTTCAAGTTTTATCCTAAGTGCAAGAAATTGAAACTATACAACTTTTTTTTTAACTAATGATCTTATCTTGTTCTCAAATTAGATGATAAATCCTTATATACTTTAATGATCACCTTAAACTCTTTCAAAGAAATCTCAAGTATCTTATTAACAAAGAGAAAACTAGCCTACTCATCTCTTCAAATGCCTCCTAATTTGTAGCTTTGTTATCCTTCATCATTGCCTAAGTATTAAAGGGCCACCTTTCACTTATCTTAGGATTCCAACTCCATATACAAATCTACATATAATGATATTCTTCCATTGATCAACAGAATACAGAAGAGATTATCAACTTAATGCAACAACATTCTTTAATTAGCTGGTAGAATCTAAATCATAAATTTTCAATGTAAGTAACTTGATACATATAGGTATTCCCATCTAATGTTACCTATTAGAATCATTAAATCCATTAAGAAATTCATGAGAAACTTACTCTATTTTAGAGATCATAGAAAGCATGATTTTGCTAAAGTCAAGTGGAAGGAACTTACTACTTCTAAAAATGGGATCAATAATGATTCCCTTTCGAATTGCTAATAAAACAATGATGATCAAGATATTATGGTGAGTCTTAGAGAATAGCAATCAATATCAATCAAATGGGTGTATAAATACTATCTAAAAGGGAATAACATTTGTTCCATATATTATAATAGCTCCTTCTCTTATACCCTTATGCAAATCACCAAACTATGGAGCTTTATTAGACAAGAACTCGTATATAGGATTGGTGATAGAGCTTACCCTATCTTCTGGTATGTCTTTTAGACTAATTTTAAAACCTTTTATGGACATTAGAGAACTCTATTCTCTACATCACCCAATACCTAAGGTAGCCACTGCGGAGGAAGTGCTTACCAATACAACTGAAGTGTTTAAACTTACACATAAATCAACTATCATTGATGTTCTTTCTAATATTTCTTTAAATCCAAATAGTAGGTACCCCATTAGGTGAAAAGGCCCTTTCTCTTCTAAAACTTGCAGAGATATCCTCATATCTCAACTTCCTTTTGTCCCTTTAAAAATAGTGGTTTGGTGCAAATGCTCTAGTCCTAGAGCTTATACTACTCTATGGCTTGCTATTAGAAGTAAATTTCATACTACTAATAGAATCAGGATATTTTTAACAATATCAAGCACTTGCCGTCTATGCATACTAGAGGAAGAAACCATTGACCATCTCTTTTTTCAGTGCTTTTATAGTGGCTTTATTTGGACATCTAGATATGTTGTAATAAGCATACAAGTCATTTTCGTAATATGCTCTAGGCCATGTCTATGTTATAAAGGCCACTCTATGCACCCATTTCTAGTTTTTCAATTAATTACTTTCAACTTTCAAAAATATGTATACAAGTCTCCATAATCATAAGCATAAATAAGTCACTATACTAGTATCGTGTGACTTATATTAATGACTCGTAAAATCATAAATCATATATAATCAAATTATTCCAATCTTAAAACTAGATCTATAAGCTATAGAAAGGACCATTAATCTTATACAGGGATCAATATCCAAAATATAACTTGCATTATAAAAAAGTCATTAACCATAACGATCAATTATGAAATAAACCATTTCCTTCTATGAAGAAGTTATAGCCCATCTAGATAAGAAAAGAATATCATGTCTACATTTACAAGAAAGATAATCATATACATGAATTTCAAACATCATTATACAACAAGTGTAAAATTCACGACTTTATTAATCTAAAGTACTATAAACATATAAGATAAATCTCACAAACTCCCACTGCATCGAAACATCATATGATAACATAATACCTATATTGCCTTCTTCTTTAAGAAAAGTTATAAGACTAAACCCCCTAGTTAGTGGGTTAACTAACATATTTGTGGTGATAATGTACTCATAAAATATATCACCATCATTAACTCATTCTTAAAGTTTAAAGTACTTAAGTTCAACATACTTGACATACTTGCCTCCATTAATGTTCTTTATATTCCTGGAAAAGAATATAGTACATAAGTTGTCACAATGAATTCTAATTGTCTTAGAAACTGAATCAACAATTATGTAACTAATAGATTAAGAAAGAATCTCACATCACTATTTGTAGTCCACCTAGGTTGCTGGTTATGTCCTTCATCCTCATAATGTAAATTACAATCTTAAATGCTCTATCATACCTTAGTAAAGTCAACATATGCATAAGTTCACATACTTCAAAATTTTAACATTCAATGAATCTCACCTTATTGTGACAATAATTCTACAACATTCAAACTTAATTATTTTAGCTATTAATTTTGTTATAAGGAATGAACAATATTAGTTTGTAGGGAATGTATAATAAGCAAATGTGGTTCTCATATTGCTATCTTAAATGTGTAGATAACTATCATCTAGAACTTGTGATAATCTTTCTTTATCCTTCTTTTATCATAAAATTCTAGTTTTGCAATACAACTCCATTGCTTCCCTCTTACCGAATGACTCTCTTGGTCTCTCTAGCAATTTGACTCTCTTTATTTGTTTTTTTGTAAGCAATATAGTGAGATGATCTACGTTTTGATTAAATGCAGGGATTCTTTTTTTCGATAAGACGCATCTATTTCAGCAGATCTATTAAATCCAGAAAAATCCTTATACCTATTACAGAGCAGGTGATTATGAGATCTATTTCCTTTATCTTTTCTTTTATTTCGTTATAATTTTTTGTGAAAATTTGTGCTCAAACTTACAATTAAATTTCCTTTTTTTCCTTATTTTGTGAAATGTTTGTGTGTGATCCTACTCCAACAATTATACTTCTTCTTTTCTTGATGTTATTTCTATGTTTGATGTATAACGTGTATATTGGATTATGATTATGTGATTCTTTTACTCTGTTCATGGTGTTTAGTCAATTTAGTTTTATGAGAACTTTAGGGTATGATATTTTGAGTTGTTCATATCTTCTGAGACCTTTTAACTCTAATATATTTCTAGAATTTTGCATATTGCAAAGACAGATAGATTGAGCAAACCTAAAACAAAAATATCTATAAATTATGATGCTTACAATTTCAAGAATACTAAAGCATGGTATGTTGAATATTTATTTCATAATAATATTCTTTTTCGTAGGCCTTATATTATGTTGAAGAGTGTCGCTCATCTTTCTTCGTTGTTGTCTGAGGTTAGTCGTCGAACTAATATTTACCATATGTATTGCTTTAATAATATGATTATGATACCTTTGGATTTTTTGTGAATACAAAAGAGGTTTTGATTTGGTGTTGTTGTTTAGAATATTCTTATAATCATTGATGAGTTTTTATATTCTTCTTTAATAGTCTAAGTATTTACTATATGTGGAATGAGTTTGAGATGTTATGGATGATTTGAGGCATTAATAAACCCCTAGGATGGTATATAAGCTGGAAACCCGTGATGCAGCTCCCGTGAGGCTTATTGGTGAAAAATTCAACCAGCCCAGGAGTCACAACAAAAACTTGCTTTATTGATTCACAAGTGTAAACAATGCCATATACCATAGTATTGAAATCAATTGTAGTTGATTAATTCAAACATAAATACTTCAACTTCAATGTGATTAATGCAAATTTAGTATTAACACGAGAAATTCATACGTTTAATAAACAAGATAGTTCTTTGCATAATAAACCCTAGGATGGTATATAGGCTAGGAACTCGTGATGCAATTCTCGTGAGGTTTATCGGTGAAAATTTTCGCGAGCCTAGGAGTCACAGTAAGAATTTACTTTCTTGATTCGCAGATGTAAACAATGTCACGTACCATAGTATTGAAATCAATTGTACGTGATTAATTCAAACTTAAATACTTCAACTTCAATGTGACTAATGCAAACTTAGTATTAACATAAGAAAATCATACGTTTAATAGATAAGACAGTTCTTTGCATAATAAACCCCTAAAACGGTATATAGGCTAGAAACCTATGATGCAACTCCCGTGAGGCTTATCAGTGAAAACTTTCATGAGCCTAGAAGTCACAACAAGAACTTGTTTTCTTGATTTACAGGTGTAAATAATGCCACGTACCGTAGTATTAAAATCAATTGTAGGTGATTAATTCAAACATAAATACTTCAACTTCAATGTGATTAATACAAACTTAGTATTAACACAAGAAATTCATATGTTAATAGACAAGACAGTTCTTTGCATAATAAACCCCTAGGACGGTATATAGGCTGAAAACATGTGATGCAGCTCCCGTAAGGCTTATCGGTGAAAAATTTCACGAGCCTAGGAGTCACAGTAAGAACTTGCTTTCTTGATTCACTTGTGTAAATAATGCCATGTACCATAGTAATGAAATCAATTGTAGGTATCGATTGACTAGTACTCAGGGGATGTTGTGTAAAGTTTAGATGTTTTATAAACTTAGGGGGCATTAAGGATACTAACTATGAAATCACTCTTTTAAATTAATAGTTTTGCATAAATGAGTAATGTTGATAGAACTTGGATGTATAGATGATTAACACCTAATAGTTTCATTAATCCTGAGTTTGTTGAGGGAGTTGAAGCTTTTATTCATTATGCATGTTCTCAACCTGCATATATAGATGGCTCAAAGATCATATGTCCATGTAAAAAGTGCAAACACATTCATTTCCTTCCTATTAATAAAGTGAATGGGCATTTGCTGAGAAAAGGGTTGCCTTAAATTATTTTGAGTAGCCACTACATAGGGAGCCATTGATTTGTAGCATCTCAAGGGGTAATGAAATAAACTAGTAAATGAATGTAGATGAGTTTGAAGGAGGATTGGATTTAAAACAAATAATGTAGGTGCAACTAAAAATCCTTACATGCAAATGGTTTATGATGCAGCCGGTTATACCTTTCAGGAAAATATAGAAAATCTTGAAGAAGAACCAACCCACAATCCAAACAGCAACTGACCAAGAAATATGGCCAAATTGTGAGACAATAACTCAATTGTCTTCAATTGCTTGTATCTTGAACATAAAATCTGAAGGGCATATTTATGATTGTAGTTTTGATAAAATTCTTGGATGGTATAATGAATCATTACCTCCTGATCACGCAATGGTTGATAGTTTTTACAATATGAAGAAACTTATTAGAGGTCTTGGTTTGCCTGTTGAAAAGATTGATGTTGTAAATTGGGATGTATGTTATATTGGGGTGATGATGTGGAATTACAAGAGTGCAAATTTTGTAGACAATCTAGGTTCAAGCCTAGAAAGCGTTCTATAAAAGGAAAGTTAGTACCCTAGAAGCAGATGTATTATTTCCCGCTAACTCCAAGACTTCAAAGATTATATACTTCTGATGTTACTGCGTCTCACATGAGATGGCATAATGAACACCGACAAGAAGATGGAATAATGAGTCATCCATCAGATGCATTGGCATGGAAACATTTCAATAACACCCATTATGAGTTTGCAACTGAAAGTCCAAATGTTAGGTTGGGATTATCGACGGATGGATTCCAATCTTTTGGTCAATCTGGCCAGCAATATTCATCATGGCCAGTCATAATTACTCCTTATAATTTGCCTGAATGGATGTGTATGAAAGAGGCATATATGTTCTTGACAGTGATTATGCCAGGGCCTATAAATCCAAAGCATAAAATTGATGTATTCTTACAATCATTGATATCTGAATTGTAGCATCTTTGGGAATATGATGTTGAGACATATGATGTGTCTCTGAACAAAATTTTATGTTGAGAGCAGCTTTGATATGGACA
>JANZXP010000196.1:38486566-38509485 GCA_027576715.1 Erythroxylum flavicans
AGTATGAGTAGGAATTTTACATTAGAAAGAGATGGAACTAGTGAAGGACATATAAGTAGAAAGGATCCATAAACTTAATGCTTTAAGGTTTTGGGTTGAAGTGTGGTATCAAAGCTCACGAGTATTTTTGTTAGTGAATATATAAAACCAATTAAGTTAGCCTCACACAATAGCTTAAGCTTTTGTGGTGAAATGGTCACTTAATATGATGTCAGAGCCTCTGTGACTAAGTGATCGTAAGTTTAAATCCTACCACCCACCTATTTCTTATCTAATTAATTCAGCACAAAATAGAGTGAGTCTGTGCAAGTTTCAAGCCCAAAGGGCTTTCAATTGAGGGGGTGTGTTAGTAAATATATAAAACCAATTAAGTTGGATTCACACAATAGCTTAAGCTTTTGTGGTGAAACGGTCGCTTAATATGGTATTAGAATAGGTTTGGTCTGGATTATTAATTTCCCAATTATCCGTCTAGATGTCCAATCCCAGCAACCCGGTCTGGTTACCACTGAGTTTATTTCGAATAACAACTGGATGTTCAGTCCTAGTTGCACTTGAGGGGGAGTGTTAGAGTATCCCATATTGATTAAACATGAAAATATTAAAGGCTTTATAAGTGACAAGGGTCAACTATCCAAATGACTAGTTCTAGTTATTTTGGCGATGGTCTAATTCTTGTTAATGAGCTCTACACTTTACCCATATTAAAAATTATAATAATGTTTCATCACTAGGCCCATAATGTAGATCTCCCGTGAAAGTAAGCTCCTCAGATCCAACAGTTTCTAGTCACGGAAATAGCCTCTTTGTAAAAATACAAAGGGAAGATTGTATATACGATGACCCTCCCTAGACTTCTGTAAAGCAGAAAGTCTTGTGCACTGGGTAATTTGACTGTTGACATTTTAGTTTTTAATTTTTTCGGAGGACTATCACTAGATTTTTAAATAAACATTAAGTCATATTTATTGATAATGTCAAGATGTTATCTGTTAACAATGAAAGATCACATCTCTAACTCATCAGATGTGTTCTTTCGTTATCATAAACCCCATTTATTCTACTTATCAAAAAAGTGAACATAGAGTATTGAAATGAAGCAGCACATTTTACAACAAATTCCGATATGACTGCTTTAATGAACTTCGAGTCTTGCTGAGGAGCTTCTCCATATCACGTTGACTACTTCTGCATGTTTGTTTTAACTAACTTTCATCCTAGTTATCTTGAAAAATACATTTTCGGCTCTCTTTTGATGAGAGGTACGTGCGTTAGGTGGTGATGATTCTTTAATTTCTATTTCTGGACGTGGTTCTGAATTCATCATGAGCATTATACATGGAGGGGTTAGTGAAAAATGCTTAGCTTCCTGCTTCATTTAAGCTCAAAATAACGTGAACCTGGAGAACTTTCGTATTCCTAGAAGGGTGGGATTCTATCCCATATCACACACTCCTAGCTCGAGGAGAACTTGCATAGTATAAGAAAATATAGACGAAGCTTGAAGACTTAATCATTAATAGTGTGTCCCAATGAACTTTGCTGGGGCAGAGGAGAGCCACCCCAATCCCTTACACGCGCCTCAGCCCTAAAAACCTGGAATTTCAGGAGTTGTATGTGAGTCTTCTGAAGAGCAATGAAGGGAAATGATTGGAAAATAAATAGTTTCTAAAACTTACTTCTTTCTGCCAATTTGCACGTTTAACGATAAAAACTAGAATGATTGTTTCAAGAAAACAACCAATCAGCATTCCAGTCCATATGCCATTGACACCAAGATCAAACTTGTAACCAAGCAAGCCACCAAGAGGAAGTCCGAAGACATAGTAACAGATGGAGTTGACAAGGGCAACTGAGAACTGCCAGCCTGCACCTACTGCCACTCCTGTGGAGGTGAGCTGAATTATTAGCTAATTATGAAAATTTTAGCTTCTTGTAGTTGATAATTTGTCTTGGGTTAGAACATAGTTTCCAGTTACCATGGAGCACAAGTTGGATGCTGGTGATTAAGATTATTGCTGCCAGAAAATATCCAAGCTTTGATGCCTCCTCTATTATCGCCTGTTTCCCCGTGAACAATTTTGGAAAGTCTTGCTTTGTTGCCAGAAGCACAATTGTGAATATGGCTCCTAGAATTAGAGAAGTCAAAATAGTGATGATAGTTGAAAATTTTGCTGCCTTAGGATTTCCAGCGCCAAGCTCATTTGATACCCTCACACTGTCAGTAAACATGGACAAATCAGCTTTTTAAGTCATCCTGCATTCTAATTTAATTATTAATTTTCTGTTGCTGAATAATTTAATAGTCCAGGATCGGTAAAAAACCTTATTGCAGCATTGAAACCCAAAGCAATCATCAAAGTCCATAGCTGTAAATTCATGCTGCCATTATGAAAAATGCTAGTAAGAATCCGAGAATATATTAAAGATTCATGATGGCCAATAAGAACAATTAGCTTACCAAATGGAAATGGCGTCCACTGCAATTTCTGGATTCTTTAACCATCCAACCATGAGAATGACTGCTGTATAGTACCAGAGCTCCAAGCTGTTATCAACGCAAGTACAATTGTGAAACCCTGAATATGGCCGGTATGCTATAGACATAAGGCTCAAACACTAACCATAGCATTATTGCTGATGCAAGTGAAAGCTTTATGAAACCAGCTAACGACTTGAAAGCTGCAAAGGAGAAATCAGTCCAGGCATCTGGGAAAAACCCAGAGACAACATACACCATTTGAGACAAAACCAATAGCCACCATGAGATGTTTTCTGCAATGGCAGCGCCAAGTAGACCATAACCCAACTTTGTGACTAGCACCCAATTTGCCAGGACATGAAAACCAAGGGTGGCCACAGAAAGGACCGTCATAACCCACACTTTGGTCTGTGCCTGGAGAAACTTCTGTATAGGGAAGTTGACAGCATAAGCAAACAATTGAGGAAGTACCCATCTGGAGAATTTTCCAGCAAGTTCTGATATTCTTTTGTCTTGATGAAGGAGCTTTAGTATAGGTGATGCAAATACATAAAAGGGTGTTAAAAACAAAGCTGTGACCCCAGTAATAATCCATGATCTTTGCATGTAGATTCCTAGGAGGTTCAGTTGTCCAGCACCAACAGCTTGACCGCATAATGTCTCTAGAGCACTTCCCATTCCTAGCTAATTAAAAGAAAATCACATATTCAGTGGTAGGTCAGCGCCTTGTCAAGAATGATAGCTCAAGCATTATAAGAATGAATGTATAGTAGCGAAGTCTGTGTATGAAAATGAGCCAAATTTGGTAATATGCTATATGTGGTTGCATCCGACGTTGTGCAAATACCAATTTACATATTTTCGTAGATGCTTACCATGATACCGTATGCAAAGCCTTCAATTACATTCTGAACTATAGAGACAGCAGCAAGCTCTACATCTCCCAAACGTCCAACAAAGGCACACGTCACAAAGCCTATGGAGAATTGTGATACTGCAGTAAATATAGCAGGTGTTGCTATTTCCCACAACTTCTTCGATTCATCCACGATTCTTCTTCCCAATTTTTCTCTACCCATAAACTCAGTCACCTGCATTTCTATTCCAAAATGTTGTGCCAGGGTTGTAGACCCTTTCGATTCCATCAAAGGACTTTTCTGTTTCCTTCAATCCTATATGATGCTCATGCCCCCTCTTCATCAATTATTTCACACCCTATGCCTTTCTTTCTCTGCATATCTAATGCATATATTAGTTATATAGGAAGCTCAATCCACACCTACCATGTTCTCTACTTGCAAGAATTGCTGCATTCAAGTTTCAACATTCAGGTAATACAAAAACCATATGCAGATCTTACCTGATGACTGGGATAACGTAGACAATTAGGAAGCAGGTGTTTTTATTGACTTGGATCCACTAATAAATAACAACTTATGCGAGGGTTGTCAGAGAATCAAGAGTCAGTAGAAATTTTGACATTCGTTTTTTAATTGATAGCTGCTTACCTTACCAACCTTTTCTGTATGCAGATAGACGTGTGCACTTCTAAGCGTTTGCAAGTAGTTGCTAAGCAATTATACAAATATAAAAAAATAAATTAAAGAAAAGAGTAGATAGATAGAAGCAGGATTGGAAAGTTGGCTGGTTGAATTCTATACATCAATAGCTGGAAATTCCCATATTCCAAGCTTGTTGATCCTTTGAGAATCATTAGTTGATAGTTGAGGGAAATTGCGGTCCAGGAAGAACATCCAATTTGCTTATTTCCTGTACTAGTCTTTACAGAGAGACGTCAGCTGCTTGCAAGAATTCTGATATTGGACATCAAGAGAAGCAAACTTTTATCAGAAAAGACCTACAACCTTTTTTTCTCATTTGAGGTTCAAAGTAATAAATCTGAGTTCAGTTGCACTTCTACACAACATTTTAAATAGAAACAGCAGGCAAGTGAATGGAAAGAAGCATCAGCAATTCCAAATGTCTCTCACATCATTTGTACTCTTAACCCTTGAATTCATACACTAAAGAATCTTATAAGAGCCAAAACAACCTCCTGTTCCTCCTTCTGTCATCTTGAACCTGTTCCTATCATAGAGTTATTTTGAATTAGGGATTTATCTCTTCCACTACTGAGTAATAATAGCTAATAATTGCACTTATTACGCATCTAGAGTTCCTGTTATATCTTTTCACATATTTACCGAGTAAAAGTGAAAAGAATGTTTTATTTAGTGTCCAAAATGTAAAAATATGAGTGTAATTATTTAATTGAATTATTTGTTGTGTGTTCAAGTTAATATATTGTCTTTCCGTTAGAAAGAATATTAATTTACTACGAATTGGGCATCCATTTTAACCAACTGGTCTGGAACTTCTTGTACTTGCAACTTGCGGCTTAGCTAACTATTGGCTATGGACAAATAGATTCAAAGGTTTTTGAAAGCAGTCCATCATTTGATCAGGTTCACAGGTCATTAACTAAACAAGGACTTTAAAAAATCAAAATCTAAAAAGGAAAAAAAGAGAATTTCAAATTTCCGAAGAATCAGCAGCAATATCTACCAACTCTTTGAGTTGCTGGCACCAAATCTTGAAGGGTAAGAGTTGGAAATAACAACGAAGTATTCCCAGACCTTTCAATTATGTCAATATCATCTTTTTATTACTCCAAAGCACACAAAATAAGAACTTGGCTTGCATCTTCTGGTGCTAACTATTTATTAAGAGGGCAGAAATAAAAACAAGAAGCAGGATGACCAACCACGTCTTAGAGTAAAAGATTACGACAGCCCACCACTTGTGTTCATATGGGATTTGACTTTGAGACCATATTTTATGCTGTCCATATACCCGAATGGCCAAAGAAAAGAAGTAAGTGAACATAAAATGGTATTATACTGGATTCCAAGTCCAAATACCAATTAAAGAAAGGAACGCATTCTTTGAACTTTGTAGGGAGATCGAAGTTGGCCTACATTCAATTCCGAGTAGAAGACTATTAATTTGAAAGTTCTTCACACCATGTTTTTTTCCGTCTTTTGGAAAAAGAAGTGAACACAAGATCCTTTAGACAGAGTTCCTTTCGTTTTTTATTGTTAATAAGAGTTAGGGAAGACAGAAGAAAGGCTTTTCTTACGAGTAATTATCAAATTTAGGCCAACTATGTTTGGATGTTCCCACTATTTGCCAGATAATTTGGTTTAAAAAAATTCAGCATTTCTTAGCACAGAGAATATATGCTGTAGTTGATAGGATTTGGATTTCATTCAGAGTTGACTTTTTATTCATTTTATATTTTTGTGTCAAAACTACAAATTTAGAGCAAAACTTCAGCTGTGATTAAATTTGAGTTTTGGTCCCAGAAGCCTAAGGGCAGAAATCCCATAAGATTTAAAGTAGACGGCCATCCCAATAATTCCATGGCTCCCCACAAAACTTTGGTAGTCCCAACTCCATCACAGTTACAACAATGCACTTGTTGCTAGCAATGAGCATGTCTTTCAGAGATAGTGGCATTAACAAAGAATGATGAAAGAACACAGCAATCAATTTCACAAATTTTATCCAATCCAAGTGATTTTATCAATTGAAGAAACTGTCCTATAAATTTGGAAATGTGAAGGTTCAATATTATACGGGGCAGTCTCATGCAAAAGTATGATATATCAGAACTCTTCAACCGTCAGTTTCTTCAATCGCTTTAGTCTTGTATCCTTGCGTATAGATTCAATAATACTAAGTAGATATATATTGAGAAAGATGTTGCAGAGGTCTGTCTGAAACTGCTGTTTCTTTGCAACTGTTGTTGGATTCATATGTACAGAATACATGGATTTGATCATTGACATCTTCACTTCATCACAGAATTTGTTGAAGAGTGATTGGTAGATCCGAACTTTTAATCTTTATTTCACTAAACTCCCCGAAAACTAGCCACTGATGGCATCAGATTGTTTGGAAACAGACGGTTCAACTATTTCTGGAACTTGGTCGAGTAAGTAATTAATCTCCTCTTCAAATTCAGGCTTTGCCCGATTAGTCTTTCCTCCAACAATCACCATTGTTCCATCTTGTAAAGCCCATATCTTTAATTGAGCAGACAAGAAAACGGAAAAGTTTGCAGTCATGTTAACATATTTTATAGCTATGAAAACAAACTAAGAAAAAGAATGAGACAAGCTAATCATGCGAACAGAATTTCACCTGTGAATGAGATAAAAAGCTGATGCAAGTTGTGAGCATCAAAGAGCCAAATCCAGCATAAACAACTGGTACTCCTGGGTCAGTCTGAGTGAAGAAAAGTTTGATTTTCTTGTGTAAAAGATGAGTTAGTCCAAAGGAATTTAGTTTTTGCAGAATCTGAAAGCATTCACCTTTAAATCAAGACCAGTACTTCCAATTGCATCTTCGATGACAATTTTTATGCCGTCTATGTCAATTGGAAGCTTAGAGTTAGGTCTCCGGACACCAACAAATTTCCCTTCTTGATCATATAGAACAATGGATTGCAAATCACGAGCAAGCATTGATCTGAAAATTTTGGGGAAAAAAAAAGAACCATGCAGGGGGGAGTCAAATACTAATTCTATCTCACAAGAAAGACCCGGGGATTAGTAATAATCATACAGCTTTAACGATGGCTGTTACAACAGATACTAAAGTTTTGGGCAACAAACAGCAACTTTCAGAGCAAAACCAACTTCAGAAAACCAAAACTAGTTATGACAAGAAATGTATTTATCATTCCCTGAATTCACACTACAGAAAGTAGGCAAAATAATGACAGGAACGTACATGCCCTTGACATTAGTATCATCAGCAGTCCCAATTGGTAAGAAGGTACCATAAAGTTTCTTGTCTCCATTGATCTTTAAAGGTGCCATAGCCAAATTGAAGGGTCCTTCATCATCCTTAAGTACCTGTAAAGCTGAGATGCTCCAGTCCGTCTGGTATATAGTGATGCCGCCATAACGCAAAGGATCATTAACACTAATTGTTTTTCTCAACAGTTCTTTCCCATTAAGGTCAAATAGTGACAAATCAGTGTGAAATTGTCGCACCTATGAGTCAAAACCATGAGGATAGGAATACATTAACGGGAACAAATTAGAAATGGACTTTATCTATTATATGACCACCTTAATATTTGTGGAAAACACCTATTGAACTTCCTTGTTCGAATATTGGAGAGTCACCTCTAAGAGGACCACGAAGAAATATCATTCTTATGAAAAAGCTCTTAGTTACAGCTTTTTGCCAAAGATTTTAAGCTAAATCGCCATAGAATTAGAAAACAATTCTAGATGCAACTTTTCAGCATGACAAAAATCTGCAGTGCAAAGTCGTACCTGATTATGATTCTTTATACCAAATCGAGAAACATCAAACTCACCTGCCCACTGTCATAGTAATCCATGTAGAACCGGTTGACATGAACTTCGGTATTGAAAGCTTCGGTTGGAGTAGATAGAAACCCACTTGGGCCTAACAAATCTCCCACAACAAAGTTCAGTCCTTGTGGAACATTAACTGATCCCCTGAAACTCCCAGCTGCACTAAGTGTTCCACCTGCCATTATCAGCAGCAATGCCAAATGCACTCCAATTGGGGCAAATCGGCCTGCTAGTCCCTTGAAAGCATATAGACACGGCCCTTTCATGAATACCTGAATGAGTCAAGCCTTGGATATTGAGAATGAAACTTAGTTTTTTTTATAAATAGTTTTAAGGACCTAGGAGCAATGTAACTACAAGAGTAGAAACTTAGCATCTAAAGCCATCTTAAAATATCTTGTGTTGATAAAATGCAGGCATATCAGGAAATGGCAAACATTTAGGTCTCATGGGACCTTATATAGGCAAACCAGCAGTCAAAAAATTGCAAGAATTCAAAGGGAAATGGACACAGATCAGACCTCATATCCAGCACCCATCAAAATTACTCCCAAATCCTGAAGAGAAGCCCTTGGTAAGGAGTCAGAAATTTCTTGCTTACGAATGGTCCCTGCTGACCGTAAGAAATTCCATCTACATACCGCATAGGTTGGGTCAGTTGAACTTCTCAATCCTAGCTGAGGCCAAGAATTTTATGAGAAAGCTCAAACCTTTTTGCAACCTTCACAATAGGGATCTGTGTTGTGTAAGTGCAGGCCATGAGAGAAGCTCCAAGGAGAACCAGCATCCCCAAGAAAACAGGAGAGGAGAACATGTGATCAAATCCAAGGGTTAGAACCCACCTCCAAGTGAAGAATCCTAACAACGGATCCTCTTCAGGGAATTTCTCAAAATAGTAGTCTGGAGCCTCTCCCTGATCAATGGCAGTACCTGAAAAAAGCATCCATACACATAATGTTCAGTTGCAACATATAATGCAACTTAGGTGTACAGTGCCCATTTGTCAACCAAACAAAATAATGCATAATCATAGTTTTATAGTAAAAAATCTCGATTGAAACAACTCAATTAGACATAAATCAAACAATAATTAAAAATTATTTCTTCGAGTTTCTGGTACTTCCTGCAATGACACAAACTGAATCGCAAGAATGAAGAAACGGAAAAAACGAAAAATGACATACCAAGAGCCATGAGAGCAGCGAGGGTGAACATCTCTCCTATAGCCACATTCAAGTTCGATAAAACAGCCAAAGCTCTCCTAGGCAATACCTTCATAAACCCAAACACCCTTCCACCATCTACTTTCTTTGCCTTGCTTGGGATCATCCTATTAGCACTATCACTTTCCTCTGACAATGACGGAGAGGATGTTGTAAAAGTTATCTTCTTGGCCATCTTATTCTCAACTCCTTTTGAGGTCCTAAGCTTGCAAGTAAGAGTTAAAGGTTGAAACTTTTTGTCGTATAGAGAGTGGAGCTTGGGTTTGAACTCAGGAGTGGAGTAAACGCGAGGAGGGCCTAGACGGAAATGGGTACGGAGTAGGGAGGGGTGAAGGGCTTTTGAGGGGTTTAGAGATGCCATTAGAGGAGATTTCTGAACCTGGGTGGCACAGTGAACACAGAGTTGAGCTGTAACGACCAATTAAGTTAGTTTATCCTTTAAAGGATATTTCTCTATTTTTATGGATTTTTTTTGACAAACCAGCATTTGCCATGTCACCAAAAAGAAACCAGCCTTCTTTTACTTTGTTAAAAATTGGGTAACAAAGGTGTTTCTAATCATTATCTACCCCTTTATGGTCAAATTAGACTTTCTGAAAGTAGTGTTCATCAACTCACGCCGCATCCATCTTGATTCACAATACACCCAGCAATCCAAATATATTCTCCAGTTATCAGAAAGCATGCAAACTCCTTCAGCTAGCGATCCGCTAGATCCAGAAGAACAGCCTCCAAAGAAAAGTTGCATAAGGAGTCGAGAAGAAGCAACTCCACCTTTCACAACACCATCCTATAGTGCGGCGGTGTCAAAGGATCAATAGGGAGGGACTGACAAGGCAGCATTGAACTGGCCACCAAAAGAGCCTATTGCAATAGAGGATGGCGACATTCAAATTACCACGTAAGGCAAGGAAGCGGGCATCACTCTTTCTCAAAAACTAAAAGACAAACTTGATCAACAATGGACACAAGCTGTAGTGGTCAAATTGCTCGGCAGGCTTATAGGGCTCCGGATCCTTAGCCCATGCCTACAAGTTTCATGGCAACCGCACGGCCCGATCAAAATAGTTGATTTAGACTTTGATTTTTACTTGATCAAATTTAAAGTCGAAGCCGATTATCTGAAAGCGTTAACCCAAGGCCCCTGGATCATCTTTGGACACGCTCTTTCGGTTTAGCGTTGGACCCCCGCCTTCCGACCAGCACAAGGCAATACTCCACGTGCAATAGTCTAGGTTCATTTCCCGGATCTTCCTATCGCGCGCTATCACCGCCGAATCCTTGAGGCTCTTGGTAACTTGATCGGACACACGATTAAAATAGACGAAACTACCTTGACCACATATAGGGGAAAATTTGCAAGAATCGCCATAGATATCGATCTAAGTTTACCTCTTCGACCCACAGTGGATCTCGATGGAGAGACAATCCAGATCGTGTATGAAGGACTCTTTTAGATCTGCTACCGTTGCGGGATGGTCAAGCATGACACCGGGAAATGCACTCTTATTCCTCACCCCAACCCCAGCACCAGAGTCGTCGCAGAGAACAAGGGCACATCGGCACAGGGAGGTGCACGAGCACCGATGAGCCACGGTGGTACGAGCGGAACCCCCACCTCTGAGAGCTGCGAAACATCGGATACCGAATTCGGTCCATGGATATAAGTCGAACGGTTGAATACACGTCCTGTCCACCAACAGATACCTTCGAGCAAGTCTAACAACTCAAGCACTGGCAGAAGGACGCGCGGCTCAAGGTACAAGGCGCTGCTGGACAAAACAAACGAAGCAGAGTAGCCTCCCCTATTTTTCACCTCTGCCAACCCGAGCGCGACATCATTTTAAACGATGGAATCGTAGGGCCTTTTAAGGCCAGGAGCTCGGAGGCCAGCTCATGGGTTGGACATCCAGACCCATGCGCTAAAGCCCAAGCAGAAAATGCTGGGAAGGGTAAAAACGTGGCCCACAAGGCTAACGGTTCCATCAGCCCAGCCCAGCCCACTTTCCAATTTTCAAGCCTGGTAATTCCTACCCAACTTTAACCCATCCCAAACGCTCATCATAAAGTCGTGACCATCAGCTTTCATCAGGAAGTGCTATGTGCGAAGACCGCTGAGGGATGGGAAGTGGCCGCAGAAGCCCAAGGGCACCCCATGGAGGGGATTGAGAGGACCGCGGAGTGCCCTACCCCCAATGGAACCGTCAACACCTTTCCCCCATCCGAACCCCCGGATCGAGGGGAAAGTGATTCCCGAATGATGGGTTATTCGCAGGAGCAAAGGTTGGACACTGTAATTGTACTAGAGACCTAGGACAAAGGCACGAGTATGAAGACGGACGTAATTCCGGCTAACCCCCCGAATGTGGGGTCCTGATTCTAGATTTTTAATATGTTAGTACTCGTTTGGAATTGTCAAGGAGCTGGGGGATCCCGGTTTAACACAATCCTAAGAAATTACATTCGTCAGTATAGACTGGGGTTAGTCATTCTAGTTGAAACTCGCATTAGTGGTCAATGAGCACAAGTAGTCATCAACCGATTAGACTTTGATTTTTCTTTCCATGTCGATGCCGACAGTTTTATTGGCGAGATTTAGCTTCTATAGAAAAAGGAGTTTATCGTCTCGAGCGTATTTGCTCATAAACAACTGATTCATGCTATAATCGAGTATTAGTTATATTCGTTTGAATTGTCAGCTATTTATGTCAGTCCCCAACATGCATCCCAAAAATTCCTTTGGCCCCTATTATGGGGGATAGGACATTCAGTCACTTGTCCCTAGCTTGTTAGTGGGGATTTCAATGCGAAATTAACGATTGGAGATAAAAAAAAGGGGGTCCCCACACACGGCGGTGGTCTGCAAGGCATTTAGCGCTTGAGTCCATGAGAGCGGACTGCATGATTTGGGTTATGTCAAGTCTAGATTTACATGGAGACGGGGAAACATCCAAACTAAGCTCGACCGCATCTTCGGATCATCAGATTGGATGGAAATCTTCCTGCATACGGTTAATCACCATCTTCAGTTTTTAGGCTCCGATCATAGGCCCATGTTGGTTCACTTCCTTCGACCGAATCGGGGAATCGTCGGTCAAACCTCATTCCATTTTCAAGCTGCATGGCTTATACATGCAGATTTTCCTAACCTGGTTGAGGAATACTGACTCCCTCATGATGTGTCGTTTGCTAAATTGTTATCCAATTTTTCTTGCCGTCTCGAGTATGGAACAAAACAATTTTTGGTAATATATTCCATCGTAAATGAAGATTGCAGGCGTGTTTAGATGACATCCAGCGAGCACTCAAGCAGGAGGAGTCAGAGTCTTTATTAGCCTTGGAGTCCAAGCTTAGTGGTGAACTAGTTCACGTGTTGTGTGAGAAAGAGATACATTGGCATCAGAAAGCCAGGTGTGACTGGCTAGCGTAGGGAGATCGCAATACTAGATATTATCATATGGTTACTATGACCAAAAGAAAGAAGTTATCGGTGGAGCGACTCTTTGACCAACATAATACAGAAATCAATGATGCAGTTGAGTTGCGTACCCTGGCCCGGACTTATTTTGCGCAACTTTTCACAGTTGATACCAATTCCACATAGCCTCTAGACAATCTCGGAGCTTTCCCTCGACTAACAGAGGAGCAGCTGGCTGACATAGCATAACCAATCCAAGCAACAGAAATTCGGACAGCAATATTTGGGATGAACCTGAATAAAGCCCCGGGATTTGATGGATTCACGGCGTTATTTTTTCAGTCTTAGTGGGGTAAAGTGGGCATTGAGGTGGTGTCCTTCCTGCAGAAAATATTCAGGGAGGAAGCTTTGGAACAGGAATTGAACCATACCATCCTAGTCCTCATTCCAAAAGTATCGTCCCTGAAGTATATCACCCATTTTTGACCCATCAGTCTATGTTCAATGATGTACAAGACCATTTCGAAAGTTATTATTAACCGACTCAAGCCATACCTCAATCATTTAGTAGCGAATACCTAATGCAACTTCATTCCGGGGAGGCATATCATCGATAATATCATCATTGCACAGGAAATCATTCATTCGATGCGGAAGAAGAAGGGTAAGATCGGATATTTTGCATTAAAGGTGGACTTGGAAAAAGCTTATGATCGTCTGCACTGGCCTTTCATAAATGATACCCTATAGGAAATTGAGGTTCCCTCTACGTTGCTCAGACTTATTATGAAGTATATCAATAAGGTATCAATGCAAGTTGCATGGAATGGACAGCTATCTGACCCCTTTATACCTTCAAGAGGTATCCGACAAGGGGACCCGTTACTACCATACATATTCTTTCTTTGTCTAGAACATCTAGGCCACCCTATATCCCAAGCGGTGGGCCAAGGTCAGTGGAAACTATTTGAATGGACCAGACAAAGGCCAACCATTTCACACCTCTTTTTTGTGGACGATCTTATCATGTTTGGTGAAGCTTTGGTGGCATAGGTGGCAGGGGTCTCGACAATCCTGGAGAATTTTTGCGATGTGTCAGGACAAAAAGTGAATCATGCAAAAACCGGCATTTACTTCTCCCCGAATGTGCCACCAGACCTAGCACGTCGCCTTAGCCGCTCATTGCAACTACAGAGTACGCATAATCTGGGAAAGTATCTAGGGGTCTTGTTGATCCACGAGCACACCACGAGGAATACCTATCAGTATATCATAGATAGGGTACAACACAGACTAGCGGGGTGGAGAGCCAAGGAATTATCTCTAGGTGGACGAGTTACACTAACCCAGTCTATGATTTCCTCGATTCCCGTCTACACTATGCAAACTGTGCGGTTACCCCGACATCTCTGTAATGAACTGGAAAAGATAATGCGGTCCTTTATTTGGGGGACCCACAATGAGAAGAGGTCAACCCCACCTAGTCAATTGGGAAGCAATTTATCTGCCAAAAAAAGCTGGGGAACTAGGTATCAAACGCATTCGAGCAACCAATGACGCCTTTCTCACTAAATTAGGATGGGAATTGCTCACCAAACCCACAACTTTATGGGTACAGGTCCTTAGAGCTAAATATCAGCTAAACGCTCCTCACATCCCTCACACACTGCCTACAACTGGGACGTCAATCCTTTGGCAAGGGATAGCGGCTACGTGGGATCATGTCCGATAAGGTATTAGATGGACATTGGATAATGGGCAACGGACAAAATTTTGGTTTGGCCAATAGTTAACTGACTGGCGTCCACTAGTAAATGAGACAGTGAGCCCCCTTCCCGAAAGGATGATGTACATGTATGTGGCCGAGAATGTGGCGGAGGACAGTGATTGGAAATAGGATTTAATCACTCCATATCTTCCCGCTCACTTGTGCATGGTCCTCGCGATGGTTCCTCTAGGGCCCCAGTCAATAAGGGAAGTTCACGGTGGAGTCTGCTTATGATTTAATCACTACAGCAGATTTAGTGACCCGAAATCCAATATAGAATATCATCTGGAAGTTGCCAGGGCCACAGCAGATCCGCTCCTTTCTATGGCTTTTAGCAAACAACAAACTTCTGACAAATCATCAGCGTGTTCTTAGACACATAGCCTCCGATAGTAATTGCCCACATTGTGGTCACGAAGAGACCACCTTGCATGCATTTTGTGATTGTCGCAGGGTTCAAAATTTTTGGCAGAAATGGTCCCCTGTATTGCAAGCGGCATCTTTCTACCAGGGGCCCATAGAGTAGTGGATACAGTCCAATCTGACAAACCAAGGCACTATACCGGGTGTCGATTGGGCAGTCATTTTTGAGGTCTCTTGTTGGTATCTCTGGCAATGGCGCAACAAATGTATCTTCTGAGGGATTCTAGTGGCCAGAAGTGGGACATCATATAGTATTAGGGTATGTGTCTTAGATCGAACAGGCACACGCAGTGACGAGTTGCCTAACTAACCCACAAGGATTGCCTGTAGGGACCATAGTAAGATGGAACCCACCCCCAGAAGGCTGGATTAAAGTTAATACCGATGGCTCGGTGTCTTCTGGTTCCTCTGACAGTATGGCTGGGGGGTTGCTTAGGGACTGTCATGGCTAATGGTGTGGGGGCTTCCTACATAAGTTTGAGGCATGCTCGCCATTGGTCGCTGAACTATAAGGGATTCACTAGGGGCTTAAAGTGGCATGGGAACTTGGCTATCGAAAGATCATATTAGAAGTGGACTCGCTCGAGGTCATCAATATCCTTTCCTCTTCAGGATGTTTACTGACTGAGCCTATGTTTTTGGTGCAAGATATCCGTATGTTGATGGAACGTGATTGGGAGGTGAAGATTCAACACGTCTATCGAGAGGGGAATAAAAGCGTAGATAGTCTGGCAGCTGAAGCTATGTGAGTACACCCAGGATTGTATGTTCTTATCGAACCTCCGCTAACCTCTATGTCCTTTATAGTATCCGATCAACACGGAACTTTGTATGGTTGGGGTATAATCTTCGGTTGAACTAAAGTTTTTGTCGTGTTTTTTCAGTTTTCTCTCCTACGTATTCAAAACAAAAGGTAAAAGTCTGTATGAATATAAAGTCACATTTTGTTTAACATGACATTTATTAAGAGTACTATTAACTAACTCTTTTCTTTAGTAATAGTCGAATTAGCTAACACAAACTCACTCGTATAAACTACATGATTATTTAGTTTGGCATCATTGTATGGTAGAAATTTGAGTTTATTTATATAAAAATTTTCTTTCTAAAAGTGAGAAATTCATTTTCTTAAATAGTAAATTTTTTGGGTGATAAAATTCTTAATAGTGTGAGAGTCTTATATAGTTATAAGCATATACATTTAATTATTAATTATAAATAAATTATTAAATATTTATTTTAAAAGATTTTGAAAGTCACCTTTAAACTAATTAGGTATGTCAAAAGTGGCCCGACTTATCGGTTATTTTCAAAACGATGTCGTTTTGAATATTTTTTATTTAAAAAATAAATAACGAGTCGGCTTGCAGGCCAACTCATGTCAGCTAGCCAGGCCACTGGTTGGCCCACGGGCCACCATAACTTAAGGCCTAGCCCGGGCCGACCCATTGACATCCCTAAAACTAATAAACATGACATGTCATATAAATTATATTTTAAATTTATGGGATACCTTAAATTTAAGATAAGATTAAAATTTTTCTAACCATACAATACAATGTAAAAGGAGATTTGAGTTCTAAATAAATAAAGAAAAAAATTGAAGCAAGTAACATTAAGAACCTACATAGTACGGTATAAAACATAATCACACCTTAAGAGTAATCAACTTACTTAGAATAAACCTTTTAATGTAAACAAACTGACTTACTTAGAATAAACCTTTTGATGCAAAAGAACTTAAAGTATATAGATGAAATAAAAGAGGAAAGATTAGTCAACCATAAGTCCTAATTTGGTGAGATGAGGATTGGGAATTGAGTTAACATAAAAAATAAGACTGAAATTCATATTGCATTAGGATTCCTAATTAGATAGGAAGTAGTAGTATCATGTTATTCTATTTTAGATATATATTATCCTAGTTGAATAAGACTTATAGAATTTCTATTATATTAGGATTTAAATTAGAAATCATTTTACTACTAGAATAGAGATTCTAAGAATACTATATATATGTACTTAGTCTTTCATCAATAACAAGCAATTTGGAATTTTTCTACAACTTTGAGAGTTTTCAATTATAAGGTGTGATGCTTTCTTCTAAGAGTGATTCTTAGACCCTAAGAGTGATTCCTAGTTTCCTACTATCCATTCTTTGTGTTCTTCACCAAATTCTAACAACCTAACCTAAATTCCAGTCCTCTCAAATGTATATTCCAACCATATTAAACCACCCTAAAATCCTTATCCTAAAATTCTAACAATCAAACCTTAAACTTTTAGCTTTAAAAAAATCTAAAAATTCTGCATTCCTAGCCAAAATTCAACCTTGAAACATAATATTCCAATAGCCTAATATCATCCACACTTCTTAATTCCATGCTTTTTACTACTAGTTTATAATTCTTCTATTTGTCCTACATCAATTTGGTATCAGAGCTTTGGTTCGTGATGACGACACTTAGCAAAAGGACATATAGAGGAATACTCCGCGATCAGGAGCGAGATGAGATACTTCTACGAGTTATAGAAAGATTAGACTTTACTGATTCTTTATCATAAAGTGCTCCAAGAACTAGCCTAGAAAATAATACCAGACAAAAAACTACATTTGATGGTGAGGGAGGAGAAAGTGAAATCCAAGACAAAGAGACTGACACTAATCAACAGCAAATAGGGTTAAGAAATCAACGCCTACCGAGGGATCCATGATAAAGAAACCAACCAGCAACACTTGGAGAGCACATGCGAGCCTTTAGAGTCCATGATAGAGGCGAAGCGCACAACAAACTCGATGTCATTAGTAAGAAAGTTCGTGTTGAAGCTCCTGATTTTGCAAGAAAGATGGACCCACACTTATTCTTGGACTGGACAACAGTAATGGAAGATTTCTTTGTCTGGTCCCATATATCAGAAGATCAAAAAGTTCGATTTGGAAAGATGAAGTTAGTTGGATATGCTAAAATCTGGTGGAGATTGGTAGTGGACAGACTTCAAAAAATAGGCCAGTTACAAATTGTTTATTGGGAAGAGATAAAGCTGAAGTTATCGGAGAAATACTTACCATTTCATTATCAGAAAGATTTTCAAGATTAACTCACTACCTTTAGACAAGGGATTATATCTATAACTGAGTACACGGAAATATTTAATGAGCTTTCTATTCGATGTGAAGGGAAGGAGTCAGAATGAAAACTTATATCTTACTACAAAAAGTGGCTTAAGGGCAGAAATTTCCAAAAAGCTAATAATGTAAAGGATTTATAGCCTTGAAGATGCCTATCACTTGGCATTAAAAGCGGAACAATACTTAGGATAACAAGCTAAAAAGTTTTGAAGCCAAACCAGGGAGTTCGGCATGAAGAAAACTATGACAGTGTAAAACTTTAGACTAGCATCCAATGCATCAAAATTTGCACCATAAAATAACTACATAACTTCTCAAGGAGCTGAATCTAAAGGCAAAATCATAGTGGAGGCTGGGACTAAAGGAGGCAACAATGACAATGCATTGGGAGGGGCCACTTTGCTTATGAATGTCTTACTAAATCTTTTCATATGAGGGGAGAAGAAGAAAAGGAAGAATCTGATGATTACGTATGTGAGAACGAAGTTGGATAGGAGTTGGAAGGAGACTCTAGTGATGAACTAGATAATCCTATAAATCTTAACAAGAAGAATGGCTTTATACTGCTATTTTCTTTACTCAAGTTAGATGTGGAGATAAAGTATGTAAGCTTATCATTGATGGAGGAAGTAGTATGAACATGGTATCGGAGAATATGGTGAAGGGTGAAGTGATTGAATTTACTCACAAAGAAACATTAAAATCCTACAAAGTTACTTGGGTAAATGATAGTACTATACCACTTACTAGAAGGTGCTTGGTATCTTTCAAATTAGGAATATATGAGGATTCTGTTTAGTGTGATGTCACTCCTATGAAAGTCTCCAACATGTTACTCGATCGACCATGGTTATATGATTGATATGTGTAGCACTTTAGAAAAGCTAACACCTATCATTTTATATTTCATGGAAGGAAGATAGTTTTGAAGCCTATGAAGGTAGACAATATAGAAAAACAGAATCAAGTGGATTCTTTGGCGTACCCTAAAGTTGAAACAACCAAACAACAAGTTCAGACACTTAAATAGCAAGTTTAAACCCCTGAACTAGAGGTTGAAACACCTGAACAATATACTAAAACCCTTGAACAACAAATCAAAACACAAAGACAACAAGCTAAAACATCAAAGCAGCAAGTTGAAAGAATTGGACAGAAGTTGAAAATATTAACCAGTAACTACATGGGGTTTCGGAGCTTATTGGTTCAAAACTTGATAATATCATTAGTGTTGTTGATAAAGATTATGTTGTAGTGGTTGATAAAGGAGAAGTAGTTTTGAATGAAGATACAAAATTAACACAATATAGGAATAAAGGAGAAGCTATGAGTGCACTTTCAAAGTTAGAAATCAAGAACGATGGAAAATTAAAAGATCTGACCACAATAAGCAGCAATAGGTATGCTCTTGATCACTAGGTTATAGAGAAGCCATGTGGTTTAGTTATGAAACCATTTGCAGATATATTGGTCAAAACTTATGATTTTGTCCATATTGCTAAAATTTTCTTCAAAGAGGTTGTACATCTATATGGATTACCTTTAACCATTATCTCTGATCGTGATGTAAAGTTTATGAGTTATTTTTGGAGAACACTATGGAAAACATTAAACACTAAGCTTCAATTTTCAAGTTCTTTCGATCCTCAAATTGATGGACAAACAGAGGTGGTGAATAGAAGCTTGGGAGAATTATTAAGATGTTTGGTTGGAGACAATTTGTAATTCTTCTTATGGCAAAATTTGCATACAATAGCTATATAAATAAGTTTACTGGTAAGTGCCCTTTTGAGATCGTTTTAGGAGTTCAACCAAGGAAGCCTATTGATTTAGTTCCTTTATCACAAACAACAAGAGTTAGTATTGAAGCTAACAGTTTTGCAAAGCATATAAGGGACATCTTTGATGATATACGATGAAAGATAACAACCAGTAACTTGTCTTATAAAGAAAATGCTAATCAACATTGTCGATTAGTGGAATTCAATGAAGGAGATAAGGTGATGGTTAGGATTTGTCCAGAACATTTTCAAGAAGGGAAATATAAGAAATTTCATTCATGAAATGTTGAACCTTATAAGATCATCAAGAAGACAAGTGTTAATGCTTATATTTTGGAATTACCAAGTGACATGCGAATAGGTCCTATCTTTAATGTTACGTACTTAACTATTTATCATAGGCAAGATGATAAGCAATTCCCTACTGTAGTTGTAAGAATTCCTCCCCATCTTAAAGAGGAGATAAAAGATGTTCTAGATGAACAAATTGTAGCTACCAAAGATGGAGGATATCGATAATTCCTTGTCAAATGGAAAGGAAGATCGATTTTTAACAAGACTCGGATTTCAAAGTTTGAAATTCAGAAGTTGAATCCAAATTTATGTGATCAATATTGATCACATTCAACGTCGATCCGACAAACCGAGGAGAATTGATGTAAAAGAACTTAAAGTATATAGAAGAAATAAAAGAGGAAAGATTAGTTAACCACAAATCCTAATTTGGTGGGATAAGGATTGGGAATTCAGTTAGCATCAAAGATAAGGCTAAAACTCATATTTCATTAGGATTTCTTATTAGATAGGAAGTAGTAGTATTATGTTATTCTATTTTAGATATATTATCCTAGTTGAATAGGACTTATAGAATTTCTATATTGTTTTAGGATTTAAATTAGAAATCCTTTTCCTACTAGAATAAGGATTCTAAGGAAACTATACATATGTACTTAATCTTTCATCAATAACAAGCGATCTGGAATTTTTCTACAACTTGAGAGTTTTCAGTTAGAAGATATGATGCTTTCTTCTAAGAGTGATTCTTAGACCCTAGAAGTGATTCCTAGTTTCCTACTATCTATTCTTTGAGTTCTTCACAAAATTCTAGCAACCTTAACCTAAAATCCTTAGTTTAAAATTCTAGCAATCAAACCTTAAATTTCTAGCTTTAATTTTTTTTTGAAAATTATGCATTCTTAGCCAAAATTTAACCTTGAAACCTAATATTCCAGTAGCCTAATATCATCCGCACTTCCTAATTTTATGCTTTTTACTACCAGTTCATAATTCTTCTATTTGTCCTACATCACCTTTACATTGAGATTGAAGAAAATAAGTGACTCAATTTTCACATTCAAACCCTAACAACCTTAAAATCTTAAAAAATGTGAATGTAAGGCATAAAATATATATTTAACCTCATTGTTTTTATTAAAATATAATTTGAACTTAATGTTTCTAAACATTTAATTTGAATTTTAATATTTTCAAAGCATTAAAAACATATTTCAAACATACGAAAAATTTGAAGGAGTTGAATTTTTGTTAGTTAAGTATCATGTCAATATTGAGGTGATATTATTTATGAATTTTTAAAATTTAATAATAGATTCCATTATTATATATATGTCATGTGACATAATGGAGCCTATTGTTAGATTTTACAATAAAAATTAAGATAATTTTCCTATCAATATATTATTCTTTAATGTTAATTTTTAGGTTAAGTCATTAATTAAATTATCTAATCAACAAATCCTAAATTGTGAATATAACGATTTGAACAAATCCTTAATTGAATCAATGCTACACTCTGGCTTTTTTGATGCACTTGCTTCCTCTTCGCTTTTATCCCATACACCTCGCATTAATATGGATTCCCGCTCTTACTCATAGCTGCTCTAACATTTCTCATGCACTTGCTTCCTCTGGATTCTTTCACACACACTACATACCTCATAACTTAACTTTTATCTTAGCTGAAGTGGGTTTCTTTGTTATGCCAACCTTCTTTGGTATCTCTCTTACACCATCTCTCTTAGTAATGTAAATTCATTACACTAAAAAGAATCACAATTACAAATCTTTTTATGATTTTGAAAATATATTTTCCTACTCCTTTTCCTTTGGTATCCCATCATCCCACACTTTCTATGGATGATTGTCGAACTCTCTTGGCCCTGGTTTCCAAAGACAAAGTTTTCTTGGCCTTAAAATCTATGAAGGCGTATAAAACTCCTAGCTTGGATGAGTTTTAACCAATCTTCTACAAGAAATATTGGGATATTATTAGAGGATAAGGTTTTCCATATGGTTAATGAAGCTTTTGTGACTGGTGTTTGTCCGAAGAATATCACAAAAACTTTATTGGTACTTATTCCAAAAGAGGATCAACCTGTCTTTTTGTCTCAATTCCAACCCATTAGTTTATGTAATGTCAGCTACAAAATCCTTACGAAAGTGCTAGTTCAATGCATCCGCCCTTTTTTAAGTTCTCTTATCAGCCCCCTACAAAGAGCTTTTATCCCAGGGCGTACTGCTTCTGAGCATATTATTCTCGCTAGGGAATTAATTTACAATATTCATAAATCAAAGAAACGGGAAGGGTATCTAGCTATGAAGATTAATCTAGAAAAGGCTTACGATAGGGTGGATTGGCGTTTCCTCAGTCAAACCCTCAATGGGTTTGGCTTCCCTCCTTTGCTAGTATCTTTTATCATGTCATGCGTCACAAATTCAAGCTTGTTTATTTTATGGAACGGTTCTCAGTTACCGGCTTTTGTTCCTAAATGGGGGCTTCACCAAAGGGATCCTTTATCCCCATATTTATTTGTTATCTATATGGAGAAGCTCTCATTACTTACAGCCAACAAAGTGGAATCCAAACAATGGAAACCAATTAAACTTTCAGCTCATAGCCTACCCATCTCTCATCTACTGTTTGCGGACGACGTCCTCTTGTTTTCTCATGCCTCCATACAAAGCATGAAAACTGTCTCACGTACAATCCAGCAATTTTGCATGTATTCAAGAATGGCAATCAATGATACAAAGTCTAAAGTGTATCTTTCCCCATCTGTAACGTATGGACATAGGGCATTTTTATAAAGGCAGCTGAAGTTCACTTTTACTCTAGATTTAAGTTCCTATCTCGGGGTACCTATGCATGGTGTGCACAAGAAACTGGCTTTTAAGCATATTCTTGACAAAGTTCAGTCTCGGTTACAAGGGTGGAAAGCCAAACTACTTAATCGGGCTGGCAGACACACCTTGGTCCAATCCACTTTGTCCACTATAC
>JANZXP010000196.1:38509585-38533472 GCA_027576715.1 Erythroxylum flavicans
ATAACTATGCACTTAGGGACAATCTATCCCAAGAGGATATTCTCGAATTTGTTACTGGCTTGTGGATTATTTGGTGCGCTAGGAACCGGGAAGTGATCAACCAAGAGTCTATACCTATTTGTAGACAGCATAGGTGGCATTTAAAACTCTTCAGTGAATGCAAACTTACTTTTTATCAGGAAGGAGAGAATAACCGGAGGAATATACGATGGATCTCTTAGACCTTCCCGCCACAAAGTTACCTTAAGCTAAACGTGGACGGTAGCTCTTTTAGAAATCCTGGTCCTACGGGTTTTGGCAGCTTAGTTCAAGATTAATATGGTTGTTGGGTTGTTGGTTTCTCAGGTTTTATAGGCATTGCGTCAAATTTGGTGGTTGAACTATATGCTATCTATCATAGCTTGATTCTGGCGTGGGATCGTGGCTATCGACGAGTTATTGTTGAATCGAATTCTCTGGAAGCGGTGAAACTTGTCTTTCACTCGTACTACTACTCCACCCACAACGAGTGATTATCTTGGCAATCAAGGAATTGCTTAGACACGTTTGGGGTTGTTATGTGAATCATGTTCTGCGGAGGGGAATCATTGTATGGATTTTCTTGCGAAACAAGGCTCGTTAGGTACCGAGAGATTACGTATTTGGGATTCCCCAACTCCAAGTCTGCGTTTGCAAGAACTCAGGTTCTTATTCTGTTCAATCCGGATATGAGTTCATCACTAGGCTTCTTTGTCCTATTGATTCTAAAAATATTGGGTCAAGATTTAGAGGCTGAATATACTGCAAAAACTTCGCTTCTTTATTTGGCAGATTTTTAATTAGATGGCACTGCCTGCCTACAAATCTGCTTAGATATGAGCGTCATATGGCTGCTTCCCCTATGTGTGTTCGATGTGGAAAAGGTCAAGAATCAATGACTCATATGCTGAGGGATTGTATCTGGGCATCCCAGACTTGGAGACAAATCATTCCAGCTATCTCTGAACGCTTCTTTGCTGTTGATTTAGATGAGTGGATAAATAACTATGCACTTAGGGACAATCTATCCCAAGAGGATATTCTCGAATTTGTTACTGGCTTGTGGATTATTTGGTGCACTAGAAACTGGAAAGTGATCAACCAAGAGTCTATACCTGTTTGGAGACAGCATAGGTGGAATTTAAAACTCTTCAGTGAATGCAAGCTTGCTTTTCGGAGGAATATGCGATGGATCTCTTGGACCTTCCTGCCACACAGTTATCTTAAACTAAACGTGGACGGTAGCTCTCTTGGAAATCCTAGTCCTGCAAGTTTTGGCGGCTTAGTTCGAGATGAATATGGTTGTTAGGTTGTAGGTCTGAGGCTTTATAGGCATTTTGTCAAATTTGGTGACTGAACTATATGCTATTTATCATAGCTTGATTCTGGCGTGGGATCGTGGCTATCGACAAGTTATTATTGAATCAGATTCTCTGGAAGCGGTGAAACTTGTCGTTCACTCGTGCTACTACTTCTACCCATAACGAGTGATTATCTTGGCAATCAAGGAATTGCTTGGACTCGTTTGGAGTTGTTCTGTGAATCATGTTCTGCATGAGGGGAATCAATGTACGGATTTTCTTACGAAACAAGGCTCGTCAGGTACCGAGAGATTACGTATTTGGGATTTCCTAGCTCCAAGTCTGCGTTTGCTGCTCAAGTCTGATTTCTAGTCTACTGTTTTTCTAAAGGGTTAATCCTCTCCTGCTCATATTCTACGCTACAAAAAAAAAACATTCATTAAGAGTACTATTAACTAACTCTTTTCTTTCGTAATATTCGAATTAGCTAACACAAACTCACTCATATAAATTAAATGATTTTTTAGGTTAGGATCATTGCATTGTAGAAGTTTGAGTTCATTTATATAAAATTTTTCTTTCTAAAAGTGAGAAATTCATTTTCTTAAATAGTAATTTTCTTGTTGATAAAATTCTTAATAGTGTGAGAGTCTTATATAGTTAGAAACATATACATTTAATTTTTAAGTATAAATAAATTATTAAATATTTTTTAAATAATTTAAAAATACCTTTTTTAAATTAATAAACATGACATGTCATATAAATTTTATTTCAAAATTATGGGATACCTTAAATTTAATATAAAATTAAAATTTTCTAACCTTGCAATATATTTTAACGGGAGATTTGAGTTCTAAATAAAAAAGAAAATAATTGAAGCAAGCAACGTTAAAAACCAACTTAACATTTCATATTAATATAATCATACACTAAGAGCAATCAACAAACCGACTTACTTAAAATGAACCACCACAATGACATTTAGGGAAATAAGTGACTCAATCTACGCATTCAATTCCCAACAACCGTAAAACCTTAAAATTATGAACGTAAGTCATAAAATACATATTGAACCTCAATGTTTTTATCAAAATATATTTTGAATATGTTTCTAACCGTTTAATTTAATTTTAATATTTTCAAAACGTTTAAAACATAGTTCTAATAGACGAAATTATTACATTAATACTTAGTGACATTATTTATTAATTTTTAAAATCTAATAATGGATCTCACTACCATATGTATGTCATGTGACATAATGGGGCACACTTTTATAAAGAAAAATTAAGATAATTTTCTTATTAGTATAATTATTCTTTAATGTTAATTTTTAGGTTAAGTCATTAATTAAAATACCTAAATTCTCTAATCAACAAATCCTAAATTGTGAATATAGGGATTTGAACAAATCGTTAATTGAATCAATGTTGCTTATTGTTTTGGCTTTTCTAATGCCTTGCTTCCTCTTATCTCTTATATCTTGCACCTACTTTGGATTCCTCCTCTTACTCGTAGTTACTCTAACTTCTTTTATGCACTTGCTACCTCTTAGATTCTCTCTCACACATCTTATACCTTATAACTTGACTTTTATCTTGGTTGAAATAAGTTTTCTTTCTCACACCATCCTCCTCTGTTATCTCTCTCGTACAAACTCTCTTGGTAATGTATAATCACATCTTACTCTAGCTTTCTGGATAAATTTTATTATTATATTTTTAGGTGAAATTTACAGTTATATTTTTAGGTTAAATTTATTGTGATATTCATTACACTAAAAGGAATCACAATTACAAATCTTCTTATGATTTTGAAAATATATGTCTATGGAGGTATTATAAGCAATGTCCTAATTTTCAAATTTTTGATAGATAAGCTAAAGTAGAAAATATTTTGAAGGTATATGTTTACGGAGATATTACAAACAATGTCCACAATTCCAAAAATTTGGTAGGTCATGCTCAAATTCCCTTGACTTTGCCAGAATTGATCATATTTGATTCTCGACATATAAAAAGAGTTTTATTCTTGTAAACTTTTATGGAGGTTTGTCTATTTTACTTATTATTGGTTCTTAGAAATTATTTTTATTTTACTTAAAATAGATGAATAATTCTAATTTAGATAAAGTTAGGGTTTATATTGTTTTCGGTAAAACCTAATGTTGGATTGTCATTTGTGCTTTTGTTTCTTTGTAATTAGAATTTCTATAAATTTTCAATTCTAGTTCATTGTCTTTTAATAAGAGGAAATCATAATTATTGTGGGCACCATGAAATTAGGGTAGGTAGGATGATATGATGATCGCAGCAATTGAGACTAATATAACAAGTATTGTGGGTCAACAATTAAAGTAAACTTTACATGTGGTAAAAGAAAGAAATACCTTAAAAATAAAATAATGTTAGTAAAAATTATAATTTGGGTTACTTTAATTTTGCCAATTCATATTAAATTGATTGTTTTTATTTTATGTTCCATATAATTGAGAAAATGAGAAAAAAAAGGAAGGTTTATCGTTAAAGACAACTATCATCATATTAAAAACATGATCCCTTAAGTATCAAATTGTAGTCTATTTTTTAGGCCAATCTCTACTTTATTACTTTCTACTAAAATTCACCTGCTTCATTAGTTCGTTTTATTGTTGGTTTATTAATGTCCTTTGTTAGTTCATGTGCGAATGTGAGCTTTAGTAATTATATTGTGATGATTGTAGTGGCCTCTTAAAGCTATGGACTCCATGTCTTCTACTAATACAACATTAAATACAAATGATGCATAATGTGGTTTGTTAGTACAATTTCAAAGCTTCATTAAGAACTTTGTATAGTGATTATAACCCAAGGAGGAAATTTTATGAATGCCCCAAATATCCTATGAGTTTTTGTTCTTAATAAGGTAAAATGCTAATATGTATAATGTTATATGTTACTATTTTTTTTTTCAAGATGGAAGAAGTGATTTTTTAAATGGTACGATGAGAAAATTATTGAGAGGGTTATTGAAGTGAATCATAAATTAAAGAAAAAAGAATGTATATTAAAGGAGGACTAAATAACCATAATTGAAATAATTAATAACCATTAAAATTAAGGAGCAAATAAAGCTCATTAAGCAAAACATTAGTTCATTAGAAAACAAAAAATTGAGTTAAATTTTTAATTTAGTGATTATTGTAATTTTTGTGCTTAAGGTGAATGTTATTTTCAAAAACAATTTATAAGGAAATGGAACTGAATTGTAATATTTTTTAAACTTAAATTATAATGAATGTAATGATATGATTATACACTAGAACTTCTATTGATACCTGTAATATTACATATTGAATTTAATTATTATCATTCCTTATCATTTGCTCTAGAACTTCTATTATCAGTTGTAATATTTAGTAATTCATAATAATAAAATATTTGGAATTCATATACAAAAATGGAAAATATATTTATGATATTTGGAATTCTTATGTAAAAGTGGCAGACATATATACATGCTAGCAACATATCTATCCAAAAATAAAATACAAAAAATATTTATCCATCCATACAGTATTACGAGAATAATATATCCATAAAAAACATTAGAGGCAACATATATAACAAATTTAATATGGTTGATTATATTCCACATTACTCCCCTCATCTGCACTTGACTGTGATAGTTGTTTATGTGGTGCTTAAGTCATTAATGCTCTCATCCTTTTTGCTTCAACTAATAACTATTGGGAAGTAATGCTAGATTGTCTTTTGAACCTTAGATCCCTTAGTTCAAATGACAAATTCAATGTATATGGATCAACATCTCTAAACTTCCTTTTACTATCATGTGAAGAGATACCAACCTAGAAACACATGCTATTCACAATATTCATTTGAATTAATTATTAGTGATGTAATGAATGTTTATATATGAAACTCAAAGTATTACTTTATTAAATTGATATAGTAATGTCTTCAATTATGTCTGCACTAGCAACCTATATTAATGAAATGTAATATAATCATTAATTATTACAACGAAGATAAATTGATAAAAAACCAAATGGTTATATACATAAATAGATACCTAAGTGATGACCTAATAAACATAATAGAAATAACAATGTGAGTTTGACAAATGAAGCGCAACGAAGATAAATTGATAAAAAACCAAATGGTTATATACATAAATAGATACCTAAGTGATGACCTGATAAACATAATAGAAATAACAATGTGAGTTTGACAAATGAAGCAAAGCACACAAATCAATGCAAGGTTTATAATCAAAGAAGGTTTTATACTTGTGAAAACTCTTAACTATGTAACGTTTAGGCTTCCTTGTTGCATTTTCTGGCGTGATGGTCAAAATTGCCACCTACATTTTTGTACTTGTTCTTTTAAAAACAATTTGTTTAGATTTTTATTTTACTTTTCAAGCTCATTTTCTCATTTTCCTTTAGTTGTTTTTTGTCTCCCTGGCATGGCTCTTTTAAATGGTAGGTGTATTTCCTCTACGTCAATAGTAGGCCAGAAAATTGCACCCCTAATAAGTTGTAATACATGGAATACAAGCTGAGGAATCATGATTTCTTGTAGCAACCATTTAAAAATATCTCGACCTTTTGTTTGGAATTGTGAATATCACTTATCACATATTTACAAAGATATCCATATAGATCCTATGCCTGAAAACTACATGAATGGTGTTTAACAATTGTTATAGTATGTTTGACATTGCCTTTTGACATTTCATATACTCCATCTCCATTTTAGAGTATTCTTCATTGTATTTCATCTTTTTCGTTATTTTCCAATTTCTTCACTATGGTCAGTGCAACATCTGCCTTCTAAGCATGCACATTTCTCTCATATTTGCGTTTTTTCATCATTATGGTTTTAATTATTTCAAGCATGCTAATAACTAGCCTAACTCTTACATGTAAGATTCGTCCATTTAGGGTTTTGTTTATATTATTGCTGACAACCATGCATTTTGATTTAAAAGATTGTAGCTTCTTGCCCTACCTCTCTTTAGGATATTCAAGCAATATTGAAGCATATCCATGTTTTATTTTGTCCAATCTTTTTAGCTTCTAGTTGAAATCTTCTACATATATCGACTATGCATAATTATAAAATTGCTTGCTCAAATCCTTTTCCTTCCATTTCATATGTCAATTATGGTGTACATGTTTAACACACATTTGATAAATGGCATTTGGTAATATATCTTCTATAGCTCTTACCAATCCTTAAAATAATAGAAAATTTTTACTTAAGATAAAAAGGTATATTCTAATTAATAATAAATTTATGAAGAATAAGATACCTTTGCATATCAGAGATGACTATAAGCCCTTGACTATTATCCAGCTCTAAGTCACGTCATTAAATTCAAAAAATAACTCCATTAACTAGTTTTTTTTACCTCTAAAATAGTCCAAGCCAATGGATACATCCATCCATCACCATCCCTCCTTATTGCACTTAATAACTGGCCTTAGAATTTTTTTTGAACCATCAATGCCAAAAATTAGCCTAGAATGCATCCAACCTCTTTTTATAGCATCAAAGCAAATATGTAACCTTTTGAGATACAAAAAGAGATAAAGAATTATGAATAAATGTAGAACATTACTATAGTTATTTGCTTATATGCATAAATGTAATTTTGTATACCTATAACAAAGAAGTATCTTGATTCCTTACCAGTTGTAACTTCACTATTGAACCAAGATTACTAATCTTCAACTTATGTATATATCCTTGTAGTTTAGCATATTCATTAACAAAATAAATTTCCCTCTCTTTCCTTAGTCCCTTCTTTGCTACTCTACACATAATTGAGTCAACAATTATATAAAGTTTCTCTCTATGCTTTTTAACCATCTTTGTTGTGGAGATATTAGGCGTTTCAAAAATTATATCCCTAAAACATATTGTAAGGAACTTAGTTGAAACCAAATTGTATTATTGGTAGTGAAACAACTACGAGAAGGATTGTATGTCTTCATTTTGAAACATTGTTCATTTTTTATCATTACTAATATATAACTCCAATAAGCATCCCTTAATACGTCTAACTCTGATCCTATGGCTTTCACTATTCTTTAACCTGATATTGTATCCTATTCATACTCTATAATCCACAACAACATCTTCAAATTTTTTTGCATATCTAAAATTCATTCGCAATCTCTAATGTGACGCCACATCAAGTGGATTATACCTAAAACTTGTACTTAGTTTTCGTAATGGTTCATTAGGCTCATCTCTACTTAGATATTTATCACTATCAATAAAACTGTCATAATTAGTTGAATCAATTGTAACGGTTTGATGGTCATCAAGGATATCAATTTGTATATACCCATAATGTTGGTCCCTAACATCTTGATCATCTAGGTTTTTAATATGTTCATCAGTTTCACAAACTTCTTCATTAATTTCTTCATCAATATATTCATTAGGGTCACCAACTTCTTCATGAATTTCTTTGTCAATTTCTTTGTCAACATATTCATCAGCCTTACCAACTTCTTCACCAATGTCTTCATCATCAACATAATTCACCCTATCACTACAACTTTCCTCTTTACCTTCACTATCTCCATCCTTTACTCCGGTTATAGGTAATATCTCAAAAGCAAGGATTAGCGTGTCTAACAAATGGATTATATAAACATTCACCATTTCATAGATTTTCATTAGGTTTATGAGCCTAATATAACTTTGATTTGATTCAATAAGCCTTAGACACTCACTAAATTTGAAATCAAGTATGTTTTAATATGCCTTGTGAACTTTAAGGCATTCTAATTCTTTGCCATGTCATATATTTGCCTATAGCTAATATAATTGATGTGAATTTTTTCAAAAATACTCGTTTATTTATACATATATTTCAACTTAGGTTTTTAACTTTCTACCATAAAACAACCTTATATAACCAAATTAGGCCATTATACACCTATTCACAAGGAAGAGGAAAGGTTCGTTATTTGTTAAAATACTTAGTCAAAATAGGTAATGGCAATCTTACAACTCAAAACTAAAAGAATGAAAAATTTAGCACAAGTTCCAATCCTTTTTTAAAGGTAAAATTGAATTATTGATATTTTAGGCTAAAATTTCTTTGGGTTTTCTTAGTTCTTCATACATTTAACTCATCTTTACCTTACAACTTAGCCTAGTCTTGTTTATTAGTTTTATGTTAAAAAGATTCTAACATTGATAATGTTTTAGATAATTACCAAAATAAGTCAAATCAAAATAAAATTTCCATATTATTCATATTCATTAAACTTTTGTTCTATTTATTATTTGTTCCTAATAGTTAGGGCCATAATTGTTTGTTCGCGGGAATTATATCTAATACTATTTTTCAGCTAATAAAAGGAATGACCAGTCCCTAGTACTATTTTGTATTTAATTATATTTTTTAACTAATCCTAGCTTTACGTAGTACCACTTACATTTGCTTCTATATATTTATTGTCCACTATATCACTTTTATTATATTTACGAGGTTAAACAAAACTAAGAGAATAATTTAGTAATAATAACTTCAAGAAAATGAAAAATATAAATTGCAAATGAATTTAGCATGGTAATCATAAGTAATAAAAGGAAGAAAATTAACTCAAAAAGAATAAGCCCAAAGTGGCATTTTATTCTTGCAATGACAATAAAGCCATAAGGAAGGGAAATGATGGTTATTTTTTAAATTACTTGTCAAAGAATCAAAAGTTCAATTTGCAACTCAAAAGTGAAGGAAAAAAAGAAAGAAAAATTTAGCACAAATACCAAACCTTTTCTACAAGTTTATTTACTAATATTTCTAAGCAAAACTTATATGAATTTTCTTATTTGTTCATAACTTTTAACTAAATATCTATAAGTGTTAACTTTATACTTTATATAATTTAGTTATTTCAAATACACTTAGTAAAATTAAGATACTGTTTTAGACCTTATTGTCTTGTAGTTTTATGTTAAAAAGATTCCACACCAATGGTAATGTTTTGCTTAATTACCAAAGTAAGGATAATCAAAATAAATCTTCCAAATTATTCATATTACTTAACCTTATGTTCTATTCATTGTAATGTTGTTTTTCCTAATGGTTTGGTCTAGAAGTAGTTCCTCCCTTGTAGGAATATTGAAGTTTTGTTTAAACAATCCTAAGATTGATTATTATTTGCATAGCCTACACTTAATTCAAGCTTGAGACCATAGAGTAAGAGTAGGAGAATTTAATCCAGACTTGCAACATTTCTCTCTTCTTATAGAAATATTACATCATTTTTCACCTTTTCTTCGTCTACTCCTCCATAAACTAAACTTAAATTTAAACTAAGTGACTTGCCTAATTAATCCTGTTAATGAATCAACTTTGTATTTCGCCTAATAGCTATTAATCCTAAGTCCTCTAACAAGTTCAGAAACCAAATTGAAATGAATGAAATTTTAAAAAAATTGTAGTGATTGAGGGGGGACATTTCTATAGAAAATGTAGATTCAACAGAGGGACATACAATAAATAAAGACATTAAGTAGATAGATAATAAGAAAATAGACCATACAAAGAACCACAGACCACATACAGTAGACATATAGCACTGTATGAAGTAGAGGGATAAACAAAGGGATATTTAGATTTCTAAAGCATCATAAATCACATACATCAGACATAAAGATATAAAAGGACCATAGTAAGTAGATAAAGACAAATATATAATAAAAACACCACCTACCACAATGTATTGTCTCCTCTCTACCTATTTTTGTCATCTTCATGTTCCCTAGACAATTAGTAGTGGTTGGTGACTGAGAGAAAAACTAGTGTAACTGTTGAGAGATATGAAAGGAAGGAACTAGAGTAGGTGCGAGGTGTAAAAGATAGAAGCAAAAAGGAAGCAAAGATGTGGGAAAACCTAAAGTTTATGCGAATGAGAACGTGAATGAGAAGGGTTTAGTGAAGATTCAATTAGGGATTTGGTCAAGTCCCTAAATTCAAAAATTAAGGTTAGTTTATTAGGAAATTTTGGAAATTTAATTAATAACTTATAATTACACAATAATTATACTAAGTAAAGATTTAAATTAATCATTTGACCTAATTAGGGATTTAAATTAATTATACTACTCAAAGAATTTTCTTAATTTTTATTTATAAAATCTAACAATGAGCCCCATTATGCCACATGACATATATATGGCAAGTAGTAGGACCTACCATTAGACTTTAAAAATTAATAATGTAGCATTTAATTGACAAAAGTTTAACCCATCAAATTTTCTGTCCACTTAAAGTTTGTTTTGAACATTTTGAAAACTTTAATGTTTAAAAAATTAGTAGTCAAACTGTATTTCGTTGCAAACATTGAGATTTAAAATACACTTTTTCTATGAAAGTAATAAGAGATTAAATTAGTAAGTAAAATTTTAAAAAACAATTGGCAAAAGGGTTAAATTGGACTATGATAATTTTACTGAAATTTAATTTGAATCAAAAAATTTTAAATAATAATTCAAAAAGAACCCTAATGTTTTGAAAACATTCGATTTAACTTCGAGTTAACATCTCCTTCATTTCCTTATTGAAAAAAATTACTTAGCATATGTATGTACATAACATGTGAGGCCCAAAAAGCCACTCATTCTTAATATGTTAGATCTCCCTTTTAAGCCAACCAATTTTCAGTATGAAATAGCAAGTTATGCCATTTTACATTAGGTTTACCAAATAACGTCCAATTATCACACTATGGTACTCCATATACATCATCAACAAAGATAAGTGCACATGTAGATGGTTTAAATATCTCACATATGATTACTATAGTTTCAAAGTTACAAGTAAGTATGCTTTTGGGTAATGCAATTTCATCTCAAATGCATTCTCAATTAACAATTTCTGGTGAATCCCCTGGGTACAACTTAGAATATGCTTCTTGTTAGGAAATCGGATCAGATTCTAATATTACATGTAGCAAAATAATTACAAAATATTTCTCAATAGATAAGATCACGTAAAATTATATAAAATGATTAGCACATAAACCATAATAAAGATTGAATCTTAATGCGTACCTTATTCTGAAGCTTGATCATTTTTTATTATATCCTTCAAATCGTTTCTGAAGTCGATCCATCTTAACCACTATAGCCGTACAAGTGTCTGGCCTCTAACAATATCCATAGAATAAGTTGAGAGAACTCTACAACTGTTGCAAAGAGGGTTACTAATTCCTTTAAAACTTAAACTTATCTATAATTGGTTTTGGAAATTTTAGTAATTTATTTGAAATTACAAATATTTCTAATTAAATACCAATTATGCTCAAATAAGATCTAATATCTCACAGTAATATTTATTTATTAAATATCTCATATTTAATCATAAAGTTTATGAAACTTTACAATCAAGTCTAACTTGATTAGAATATATTTTCTCTCTTCAACCCGTTCTTTATGTGTAACTTATTAGGTTCCTAAATATATTGGAAACGGATATAAAGTATAACCCTAAATTGTATTTAGGATTAGATAAATTAAAGTCTTTTAATTTATCCTTAATTATCTATTTAAACAATTTATATCCATAGTTCAAGATTGGCGTCTAGCAATATTTTATGACCACCCAAATATTTAGGAACGTCAAAGTGGTTTTGATTAACCTTTCTATGCATGATTTTTTAGTATAATTTAATCATTTCATCATACAATTTTATGATTAGAGATAGAATATGGAATTAATTTCTACTTTATTTTAAGTCCAATCATGATAGTTTTCCACCATTAGTTATTGATTCAATTAATGACATTTATAAACTATTTAACAAAGCATCACTCTACTTTGGCCAACGATTTTTCGAGCTAATACTGATTGAGAACAATGAAATATTCTCCCTGATTACTTTAGGGTGATGAATCATATATTGATTACTCAACTACTTCTATATAAGTCATGCTACATCTAATGAGTACCGATTAAGTTATCCTTGACTAGAACAAATCATAAGTATTATCAAAATATAACAATCCCTGTATAAGATAACTTTAGAATCTCAAGTCTTATGATCACTTATACAATCATCACAATGATAATTTTCATAAACATATAGGTAATATTCTAAATGGATTTCTCATATAGGGTCACTTTAATGAATTGGTTCCCTAATAAGCACTCACATATTTGTTTAAGTATCTTCATACTTTAGTCTATGAGATCAACTACATTTTTTATAACGAAAATCATAAGGTGTGCTAGTCCTTTTATATTTTATTAATGTCTAGTCTTAATAGATCAATAATTAGGGATAATTTAAGGATAATACATAAATACAATATGAATCTCATAATTATAATCCCATTATAATTTCATTTTCAATGTATAATTATCACATGGACTTTATCATATATATCTAAACATGTACAAGATAAAGAATGTCTTTAAATTATTTTTTCACTAAACTACAACCAACTGGTTTTAAGGTATAAGCCAACAATCTCCCACTTACAATAAGTCAATCGTTTAAGTATCCTATACCTTATTATTATATGACGATCATGTTACTACTAGGACAGTGACTTAATGAGAGAATTCTACAAGATTATTTATAGTGAGCACTTGTTTAAATATTATAAATTTCATCTTAATTATCATCATAATAAGCCTAAATACGTATTTGGATCTTTAATGAGACCTTAGCTCCATCTGTATGCCTAAAGGCTCTAATATTTTATAGTACATTACTGTGTTGAACAATACAAGGAACTATATCAAGTTCATTAAAGAACTTATTGATCTAATTAATCATTTCCACAAAATAAAAAAATGTATTATGACTTAATTAACAATTATTGCTACATTGGAACCTTTCCAATCTTAAAATGATATTATTCTAAGTAAAGTAGACTTTAATTTTGATTTACTTCTAAAGTTAATATCTATATAACCTTAAACTCAAATATCAACTCATACATGGAATAATGGATATCTTTAATACTTCATAAGTAACAAATATCTCAAATATTAAACATATTTAGTACATTATCTATGTAGTTGGACTTCGAATAGGTAAACAACTTCCAATATATCTCTATAGATCTAATTCCCATAATTAAGCTGTTACTTTTCATATCCAACAAGAGTTGTTTTTGGACAATTATATTTTCAATAATTGCAAATTAGGATTTTTGTTCTCTATAAAAAATATGTCTCTATATAATCTCGGTGAAGAGAACAATTATACTCCCACTAACCTTTTTGTAGACATGATAAATTCAGAACCATCTCCAAAATAAACTATTTGAACTTATTATGAAAGTGAATTTTTTAATGTCTCGTATCTTTTCAAATATACGTCAAATGTATCAATAAAGGCACTAGTTCCTATTAGGTGAATTTTCATGAGATTTAAACTTTTTAAATTTCATTTTACTCCTACAACTTTTCTTGAGAACCATTCTCCTATTAGTTTACATTGAAAGAAACAATTTGTTTAATAGGTCTGTAAGATTATATCTAACCTTTTGGATATCTTTTAACCTTTTGTTATCTAATTTATTTCTAAACTTAGTAGATAATATATTCTTTAATAAGCATCACATCCTTAAATCATTAACTTTGACTCTTTCAAAGTATTAGCATTCCATATCTAATATGAAATCTTGCTAAATTGATCTCATTGAAATGATTGAAGGTAAGTCATTATACTAGACATCATTATAAAAGAAATAAATATTGCATTATACAATAGCTCATACTATATATTTCTCCTTATATAAAACCATACTCCTATGAATTTAGTTGTAGAGATAATCATTAGAAAATCTCATTATAGATAGCAAAAAATTGAGAACTCGCCACATCAATCTCATCAAAGTACTTCAACTTTCTCAATGCTTAATTTTACTTAGATTTAAACAATTTAAAATTTACAAAAATCTTAAATCAATATTTCATTTAATATATATGATTGTATCATATCAAGTCATTAGTAACACTAATGAAATATAAGAATGATCCTTTTATGAATTGTTATTCCATCTAATACATCATATTTATAAATTTAAAATTTTAATAATATCATCATCCTTTCACCTAAGGTTGATTTGGTTATTCTTCAACTTAACCAGTTTCATAAGTTCCTTACGATTCATAATAAAAAAGATACATATATTTTTGTATGCAACTTTATAATTCCTATTATGTTGATTTAACCAACATGGCATGAAAGGATTGTCTCGAATATCTAGTTTTGTATTCTTGCCATTTATATTAAATATAAGTCTTCTTTGATCTAACACATACAAATTATTTGCATAAACTTAGATCAACTACTTTTACTCAAAAATCTATTTCTTATCATGTCTTAAACATTATAATAATGTTAAATCTAAATTCAATATCAAATAATCTTAAACATGAATAAGAAATATATATAATCTCTATCATATTTCATACATGCAAGAAAAGTCGAGTAATCATTTCTTCTAATAATTTTTGTTACCATTCTATGGCAAAACTTTTAATTGATGTCTATGTTTATGCTTTTAGTAGGCTAAATTGAGTTAAACAATTTCATCATAGTACTATACCTTTCAGCTCTACTTCATACAACCTCTTATATCTTGCTATCATGATGTTGACATACATGTTGGCATCAAAGTTTAAAAGACATTGTTCAACTTAAATTTTCAATACAATTTGTCATCTGTATGATTTTGATATGTCTTTAAACTTTACCACCAAATCCTCAACAAGGATTAATAGAAAAATTGCGTAATGAACATATAACTTTTCTATCTAACATAACTTATGTCTAAGAAATTCAGTTCATTAACTCACAGTATCAACTATGATGAACAAGATAAATTCTACTTAAAACAAAACTATAAATGTAAGAAAAGCAAGTAATTGATTATATGTCATGACTAACAAAAGAGATTAGGAATTTAATCATATATTAGGTTACTCCCACTATTTTATTCGAAATAATAGCCCTCACTACTATTTAGAAAGATTACTCTAAATTTTCTAGTGGGCTAGGATTTAGTTGATCTTGAGTTTGCTCAACAAACCAGCTATACTTAAATTAAGTAGATAATAACTTTATCAATCACATTTCATATAACTCTTAGATTTGTTAGGTAACAACTTTTGTCAAAATATATCTTATATGTTATTCCTAACCCTGCGTCTAAATTTATGTGATCATGCATTGCTCATCCAAATCACACAAATTTAGTTAAGTAAGTCCCACTGTTATAAGACTAAACATATTCTAGCTAAAGTGGAATTGAATTTGCTCAATAAGCCTAACAATAAACATAACTTTGGTTTGTTCTTAAAACAATAGAGGATAACAATCACGTTCTCAAAACAATCACGTTCTCAACGTATAGTTAATATTTTAGTGAAGGATTTAATTTTATTCGTCTCATCAAATAGAAAATTGAATTACATATAGTCAAACATGTAACTTACGCACTCATAATTAAATTATATGCATGAAATATCAAATTTCATTTGATTCTAGTTATTAATCTTCATAATCTAAAACAATATCTCCAACTCTTTGAAAAAATTAAATTAGATTAAAAACAATTGATTTCTTAATGAATTAAATTGTTATTCCAAATAGAAATTTAATTTGATTTGAAAACATTTTTTAAATTCAATTGGAAACCATTTCCAATTATCTTGACTCCTTTAATAAAATTTAATTGAAAAAATTTCAATAAATTATGCTTCTCATGTATTATAATTTTAAAAACTTTTTTACAAAATTTTATAATTAATACATTCTAATTCGATTAGAAAACTATTTATAGTCCAATTAGAAATTGTTTTTCCATTATTAGGAAAATATTTTCTAATAATAAAAGAAACCTATTTTCAAAATTAAATAAAACACTTTAAATTTAGTTAAGAAAGTCATTTATATTATTTGTTTAGAGATTAATTTCATAATTAATTGGAAAATCTTTCTTTAATAAGTGAAAACTATATTTCAAAAATATTAAAGAAAACTCATTTTTCTTAATTAATAAATGGAAAAATTTTCAAATTTTAATAAAATTACCTTTTTCTAATAAATCAAGAAATATATTATCTATAAATAAAGAAATAATTTTTAAATAAATAGAAATAATATTTCTTTAACAAATAAAATCATAATAGTAATTTATCTCAATCAAATTGAAATAAATAAACTTTAATTAATAAACACCTTTTTAATTACTTAAGAAAACACTTTCCTTAATTTTAAGGAGTCTAATTAATTAATTTTAATCTAATTAAAATTATTTTTAGAAATAACTTTTCTAAAATTTAAGTAAGAATCAATTTAATTATTAATCTTAATCATATTAAGACAAATAATTACTGTAATATTAAAATTAGATCTCATCTTAATTAATATAAATATAATCTCATTATATTAATTATCTAACATAATTTAATTATGAAAGATAACTCTTTTAAACATTTACTTGGTTGTAATTATTGATTTGATAATTGATTTAATTTAATAACATGAAACTAAATTTTAAAATATTCATAATAAAATTATCCTTTTGAAAACAATTCTCAACCAATTAGGCAACACCTTTTTTCCAAATTTATGAGGAATTAGAATCTACTTAATCTCGATGAAATCAATTAAATTAAAATGAAAGTTTTAAAACCTATAATAATTAAAATAAAATGAGGGAGGATTATCTGACGCGTGAAAATTTTCAGTAAGGCTTGTGCACAACCAATACATGTTCGCAGACGATGTGTCAACACACACGCCCCGTATTTTTTCCAGCTAGGGTTTTTTGCGTTTTCACTCTACCTGCTCCCAGTTATGTCTCCAACTCCAACCGTCGCAGCCTTGGCTCTCTAATGACTCTTGTCCCGCCTGTGTTATTTTTGTCACCAAAGTTCTCCCTTTACTTTGGTGTTTGACTTCTTCCTCTTGTGGGCAAGTTATTGCCTCTCACTAGCGGTAATTTCCACTAGTTTTTAGGCAACTATTGCCCTTGATCAATGACAAGAAAGCCACTGTCTCCATTGCCTACAGTAAAGAAGTATCTTCAACTTGGGACAATTTATTGCCCTTTCCAGTCGCCACTGACAAGTATCTCCATCGTTGGGGGGAAGAATCATCTTCACAGCCTCATCCATCAAATTATTCGCACAATAATGTGAAACGTAAAAAAATACATAAAATCCATAATACGCACAGGTTCTATCACAAAAGTTTCCAGAAACTTCGAAGCTAGGGTTAAGCAAGGTAGAATGATTTTCATATTTCAACAAACAAGAAAATAACACTAGTTTTTCTATTTAATTTCTAGAAAAAAGACAAGGCACGCATACCTTTGAATTTTTATAATCAAGAACAAAGCATCCAAGGGTCGTTAGCCAAGGAAAATCCTTAACTTGTATGCGACAAATTTATTTATAATTAATTACCGTTTTAATCCTTATTTTTTATCATATCGATAATAATCAAGCAAATTTAATCAAATTATAGAATTAAAAGTAAGCTATGATACTATTATTGAGAAGTTATAATAGAATATGATCCCTATGTCGTGAAATAATTACAAAATATTTTTGTTTTAATTTTTCGATAGCTAAGATCACTTAAATTTTATAAAATAATTAACACATAAATCATAATAAAGTATGAATCTTAATTTTTACCTTATTTTGAAGCTTAATCATTTTCTTGTCATTTCTCTCAAATTGTTTCTAGTATCGATCTATCTAAACCACCATAATCGTACAAGTATTTGACTTTTAACGATATCCACAAAACGTGTTGAGAAAATTCTACAATTGTTGCTGAGAGGGTTAGGCAAGATATGTTAGCTCCCGTAAAGCCTAAACATGTTTATAGTAGATTTTGAACATTTTAATAATTTAATTAAAATTAAATTCTAATTTTAATTAAACTTTAATTGGAATTACAAATAATTCTAATTAAGCATCATTTACGCCCAAATAAGATCCATTATCTTATATTAATCTTTATTTATTAGAAATCTCAATCATAAAATTTTTTATACGTTACAATCAAATCTAACTTGATTAAAATATTTTTCTCACTTCTATTTATTTTTTGCGTGTGACCTATTAGGTTTTCAAATATATTAGCAATGAATATAAATTATATCCCTAAATCATATTTTGGATTAGATAAATTAGACTCATTTTATTTATCTTTACTTCTTTATTTAAACAATTCATATTCATATATCAAGATTAGTGTCAAGTAACACATTATGGCCATCTAAATATTTAGAATTATTAAAGTAATTTTGACTGACCTTTTTGTATATGATTTTTTTGTATAATTGAATCATTTCTTCATATAATGTTTCAATTAGACATAAAGTATGGAATTAATTTTTACTCTATTTTGAGTCCAATTATATTAGTTTTTTTCATTAGTTATTGATTCAATTAATGATTGTAAACTATTTTACAAAGTATCATTTCACTTTTGCCAAAGATTTTCTGAATTAATACTAATCGAGAACAATGAAATATTCTCCCTAATTATTTTAGGATGATGAATCATTTATTAATCACTCAATTACCTCCATATAGTTCTTTAAATGTTCCAAATAAATTTCTCATATAAATCAGTTTAGTAAACTTTTTCTCTGCGTAAATTTTGGAAGAGTAACAATGTTGACAAAAGCATAACTCACTACATTCGAAATGGGACTAGCTAAAAGCAATTACCCTTTTGTGTGGATAATAAGATCTGATAATCTGAAATGGTAGTTGGTGATTTTGCAATATTGCGACCATAGTTTAGTGAAGACACAAGAGAGGGGTTCATAGCTAGTTGCAAGAGGAAGTCCTCAACAACTCTTTAGTAGGAGCTTTCCACACAAGCCGCAGGACAAGCATTTTTACAAGCCAACGAAACATAGATAAATTTGATATAAATTAAAATCAAAATCTATGTAATAAATTATGAAAAATAAATTATGGGTAAAAAATTGCATTATATATATACATTTATACCAATCAAATGTTATTTGCATAATGTTTTAATATAACTTTTAAATTTAATTTGAACTAATTAAATTTGACTCAAATTAATAATAATTTCTAAGTTAAATTTACTTATTTCCTTTTACATTAAAAAGTTGAGTTGATTTATTATATTAATAATATTTGATTAATTTATATTACAGATATTTTATCGTTATTCAATTATTATTATTATTATTATTATTATTATAAATTCTATATTAGACTCATATTTAATTTAAAATTATTAGATTTAATTTATTATTAATTCTTTATATAATAATAGGCATTGATATATTTTTATTTTAATAAAATATTTTATTTTGACTTACTCTAATTTCTACTTCTTATTTATTATATACCAATTTTATAGTGGTTTAATACCGATTAAACCTTTAAACTTTAAATTTTTCTTTAACCGGTTCAACTTCCAGTCCAACTTTTAAATGTTATTTCCGATGGTTTTGTAAGTGCATGTATTGATATGAAAATATTCATAACTTGATAACCTGTGAACGATAATATTCGTGTTCGATCTTAACGATGGATGCCTGGTATGGTTGCAAACTCAGGAATTAATACATCTAGTGGTATACCTAGGAATGGATTTTAAGCCTGGGAAGCTTCCTCATCGTCAGAAGTCAGATACAAATAACTCGATCCCTTTACCCACCCATCCTAGTGTATATGGTAACTGGGGTGATCATAAGCAAGATACAAATAACTCGATCCCTCTACCCACCCATCCTAGTGTATATGGTAACTGGGGTGATGCACCAACCTCTCTCCGTAATTCGACTCAATCATCGATTTTAAGAAATCAAAACGCTTTCTAATGTACCGGGTACCTCAAATTTAGTGCTATCGGATGCTTGGAAAACTTCAGCACTTAAGAGAATCAAATGCTTAGCCTACGACGACTCCACTGAATTTTCCATCTTTAGTATTACAGTTAATCAAAGTCGTGCACCAAAACAAGGGACATGGAATCAAAAGATTATCTGGGGTCTAGTTACCTGCAAATTCAAATCATGGATGGGTAGCACCTGCCAGCAAGCACCTAGGAATTCCTTTCCAAGTTGGGAACCTCCTAGTCAAGTGCAACGACAACGACGGAGAAATCATAAGACCTTGGTTTTTTAACATAAATGAGAAACATGTTAGAATATATTTTATGGGCTACAATCAATTGTCGTTGTGGTTTTATTAAAAACAGGCTAATGATATAATCTTTATAGAAATGCCTATGGTCTACTAATATTGTGATCCCTATTGAACTTAAGCACTTTATATCGTTAATGTGATTAATGGTGTAGGTCTAACCCTAAGGCCCATGATAGGTAGGCTTAGGGTTACTATCTGTGGCTAGGTTCCCACTGTACTCCCTATATATACACATATATAATCTCTACACAGTTTGCCCCATTGATAACTATATTTTCCAAAGAGCTCAGAGTTGAGGTGGAAGCCCTAGCCGTCACCACACACTTACACGGTGCTCTCACAATTTAATGATCATGTCTCCAACATGTAAATATCTGTGTTCTCTATTACGTAATTGATTCACAATTTTCACTTCTTACATTTGGTGTAAGAGCCTAGGAATTATGTGATAAGGAATCTGATAATTATTGTCGATGATTCATGATTAAGATCATAATTTTCACTTTTTTATATGATAATATGTGTGCTTTTCGTGTTAATGTAAATTCGTAAAATTGATCCCTAAAATCTTAGGGCTTTTGTAGATCTTAAGCTCATGAGTTTATTGATGTATGATTTTTAATTTTTCATGCACTGTGCATTGAGAATTTTGCAATACAAATCACGGTTCTTGAACCCAATTCGAATTATACCAAATACATATGAAATCTTAATTGTTTTGTTGATTCATGTTTCCTTCATGTTTTTCGGTGATGATATATGTTTAAATTGAAGAAACATTAAGTTTTAGGGACTGTTTTCTGAAGAACCCATTTCAAATTTTTAAAACCGAATTCAACCCAATTTTTGATCCATAAAATCATCACGATCCTTGAAATTTCTTGAGGGTTTTTTCATAGAAACAAGTTTCTGTACGGATTAAGTACGAAAAATGAATCAAAGGATAAGGATTTTGATCGTGACTCGCGACTGAACTTGCAACCCTTTTTTCTGCAATTTTGACCAGCCAGATGTAGAAGAAGATGCATCTTGCACATGCCCACTCTCACTCGTGACGCGTGCAGGTATGTGGGCTCCATAAATTGTGTTTTTGTGCTCCAATTTTTTTGTTATGCTCCATTTTTCTAGCTTGATTTTTTTATATTTTTCATAATTTTTCCTCTGCATTTAATATTTTTTATAAAAATATTACATTACATAGTAGATTTTATGCATTTTCCAGGCTTTTAATTTAACCTGATACACTGGGAATTATTATTACCCCATTTTGGATATGTTTAAAGTAGTCACTCTCTCTTAATCATATCTTATATGTACTTATTAAATTGTATGTGATTTTTGCTTGTTTATTCAACTGTATAAGTACAAAACCTTTTTAGAATGCAATTTAATATGATCCATGATCAGTTGAGGTGTCTTTTATTGTTACATCTTCTTTTGAACTGAATTATGGTATTTGGCAATATATTTTGATTCCTGTATGAAGAGTTTCATGAATTACTATGAGTGATTACCACCAAAGTGGGATCAATTATAGTAGTTTATGAGATTTTTTATAATTTTTCAGGAATGTTTCTGATTAGTGCATATAATTGCCTACCCAAAGGGGGTAGTTGTGTGTTTTAATTGGAAACCTAATTTTTTGACTAGAGTTATTTATTGAGGATTATAATAGTCTTGGGGATCTGTCTGCCTAAAAGGGATGAAATTTCAAGATTAGTGTACCCTCATTTTCATAGCTCATCTTTGAGGTTCTAATTTTGGTTACACATTCTGCCTAAAAGGGAATGTGAGACTCTTAGTTGGCCCTCACTATTATTTTTATGCCCTTATTATTGTTATTAATGCATTATGTTTTGTCTCACGCACACTACAAGAAAACAACATTATTGGCGATGTTTAAAAAACGTCAAAAAATAAAAAATGTCACAAAAAACATTGCAAAATGTGTTGTAGGCAAAAGGTTTCTACGACGTTTTGGAAAAACATCACAGAAAATATTGACATTCTGTGACGTTTTTGAAAACGTCACTGAAAGATTGGACATTCCGTGGCGTTTTGAAAAACGTCACAAAATGTGACATTCTGCGACGTTTTTGGAAACATCGCGCAAAGTCGCATTTTGCGACATTTTTGACGTAAAATAAATAGGTGCTTTCCTTGACATTTTTGACGCGAAATAAACAGGCTGCAAGTCTCTCTTATCTCCAGCTTCGTCATCAATTATCTGCTTACTGGTCGCCCTGGCATTAAACCTCCGTTAGGCCTTTAACGATTTTTGTTTCACTTTTAAACCTTTCAGTCACAATTAAAAGGCCAAACCGTAACCTTGTCTTAACAAAATTTCCTTTGTCTTTTCCTTCTTTGGCACACAGTAACACGAAGTAGCAACTACAAGATAGAAACTTTTCTAGGTTGTTTGATTGATTTCTTATGGGTGTTGAGTTAAAGTCGCATAATTTCTTTTTCTTAGTTGGGTTTTGGTTTTGCATATTCAAGTTTCTCTCAGGATTCGTTCATTTCCTTCTTCTGTGTACTCTTCACTCATGCTTCTTGCACTATAAAGTTTCAAGTTCATAGTGTTTTTTTTGTTTTGTTTTGGACTCCTCCGTATTGTTGAGGTTTGTAGCCTTCCCATCTTGTTCTTATACTCATTGATATCAACCATGATTGAGTTGTTGGAGTCTTTGGTGTTTTTTTTTTCAGAAACTGGTAATAATCATTGAGCAGAAAGAGAATCATCTCCGAGTTTTCTAGATGAGAGAGAGTGAGGGATTTTAGAGACATAAAATAAGAGAGCCACACTACAACATTAAAGGTCAAAGTCAAAACGGAAACACTCAAACCAACAATCATGGAGCGATCTATTCACACTACTCACTGTTTGATTACACAGTTGTTCACCTTCTTTTCAGTTCCAAACCTGATTAAAAAAATACAATAGAAGATTGATGTAATTATTTCCATTTGCGCTTTAAAAGAACAAATCACGTAGAGAACTTACTAATCGTGCCTGAATCTGATACTCATTTCTTTATCTTCCTCCATTTATAACAATTGACCAGACAGAGAGTCGTCGACGATGTTTGTTCACGAGATTGAAATTTTAGAATATCTAGAGTAAGAAGTACGTAAAAATAAATGAATAATAATGAAGTGATTATACTTACTGTGCTTGATTCTGAATCATTTCTTCATCTCCTGCCGAACAAAGAATTGTTCTTCGATGTTTCTAGATGAGAGAGATGTTTTAGAGTGATCTAGACTAAGAAGTACACCAAAATGAATGAAGAATCACGATGCGATTCTACTTACGGTGCTTCATTCTGAATCCATTTCTTCATCTCCCGCCATTTGTAAAA
>JANZXP010000196.1:38533572-38543862 GCA_027576715.1 Erythroxylum flavicans
AGATTCATTTTGTGCTAATATTCTTAGGAAGATTAACACTTTTTCTTCAATAGGCAGATGGCCAGTATTCGTCAACCCACCATGGACTTGAAGCATTTCACATAACAATGTAAATGTATGTAAGTCCATCCTTAAATCCCACTGGGTATTCCTATCACCCTCGTTCAAAATCCTATCTATAGTAGCTTGCCTAGTTGGCACTGTCAATGCCCTAATCCGTAATGCATTGTCACTCCTCCTCCGTTTTCTTCTATATACTGCCAACACTACCAATATAACCACTTTCATTAATTCCAACTGCCCATTCCAAATATCAAGTAAAGTCAAACATTTTAACATTGCTTCGCGAACCTTGTTATCCATAATTGGAAGTTCTGTCTGCAAAGAGTTAGCATTCAGAATAATTTCAAAGTAAATCTTTTGTTTTACGTGACAAATTGAAAGTCCAAAGTCTAAGAAGAAGGATTATGCGGCTAATTTTTACTCACAAAAATTTAAAAGGAATAAGTATTCTATAAAAACATGAACATAACAACACACAAACCAGTTCCTAATTGTAAAGGAAGATTTAACCCTTCTATCTTATAGTTCAAATGAGGATTTAAGGCCAAATTCTTTGCAATCTACTCAAATATATACTGTCACAGCTAACAGTATAAGTTGGTATTCGGTACTGTGGACGAATTACTTCTTATTTAAGCTTAAGAGGTTGAAACTGTTCTCCACGCTTTGGAGGTTTCTGCTGCAAGTTCTTCAATGTATGAGCTTTGTATTCTTAGAACTAAATCTGACTAAGGCAATAAACTTAGTCAACATAACAAGCCGACAATTGGCTACATGTAGTAATTGTCCTTTTACCGAAAGGACAAAGTGTCAAAACTTATGTATAAACATCACCCGACAAACTTGCAATCTAAGCAATTTCACGGAGAAGCATAGTGAAAAAGGAAGTTGTATATCTCACGTTTAAATAGTTATAACAAAAGGGCATCCTATATAATATCCTGAATTCTGCATCCATCACAGTTTAAACTTTTGTTGAATAAGGAGTTATTATCGCTCTCCTAACACGCATTTAGTTAAATAAAATATCACATTGCATGATTAAATTGTATACAATCAAATCTATATAAATTAATTGATTGTACATGACCACTGGGAAAAGAATACCGATCAAATGATAGACTTCACTTCCTCCTACTCATCTAATAACATTGTTTCTATAGAATATGTTTGACAAATATACACCTTTTAACTAACAAGTCGCATTCCTATTATTATGAAGACAAACAACTTATTCCCGAACACTATATATACAAGAACATGAGGTTTTTAATTAAATGGAATGTAATATTAAATGCTTCAATCAAATGGACATAACTTAACTTTTCTTTTCTTTTTTGAACAAATAATTACAAACAATCCAAACTCATGGATGACGATCCGCTTTGCCAAAGCCATTCATATTAAAGAAAAGGAAATGTAAGACTTTCTGCGGATTAAACAAAATATCCAACCCTAATGAATGTAGATAACGTTGTTTTTACGATTAAAAAATTAATAATTTCCGTATTCATTGGTTACCATAAATACAATGTAATTTCAATAATTACAATTACAATTCCATTATGAGAACAAATAGCAGTTTATTTTCTTCACTTCCTCAAATTGTGACTTGCGAGGTAGGTGCCTATCTTTTAATTGTGTATCTGCATAACACCTTATGATTAATAAATGAGGTCCGGACTACAGGAGCTTCAAACCTTTTAATGCAAAACAAAACATCTTAGTCAAAGGTTGAAAGAGGACAAGGCTTGTAAAACTCATCAGCTGGACTGACAATTATAAATGAATGGAAAGAGTTCACCTTCAGCATTCTGCAATCAACATATATGCAATCAAGGTAACCATTTCCAGAATTTGTTTTTTCCCAACGCACCATCTATAAGCTCTTTCATTTCAGAATTTGAATATGCAAGTACACAGTATCAATCCGTTGGTAGCCTACTGATATTCACAAACAAATACCTGAACATTTACTGACTATTGTAACCTAGTAAGACGAAACCAGCTGATTAATGATATGTTGAACTAACTAAAGCAAATGCAAAATCTAAAACAGAAGGTCTCATACATCACATGATCACCATCAGATCACCATCAGACTTTGAAGTTTATGTCAGTAACAGTTTAATACTGAAATTACTGCAAAGGCAATAAACTGTGTCCTACTTCTACTGGATTGATAGTGAAAATGGAATGCACTTCTGTCAACCTCCCCCTCATTGAAATCATTGCAATGCATGCAATGCATTTAGTGGGAATGCCTATAGATTAGCCTCTAAATTTGGACAGCAGAGAAAGAGACACAAATAGTCCTCTCTGTTGATTGGTTACTTTGGAATTGTATGCACAATCAGTTGAATATTTAGGTAACATTATAGACAGTTGCATCATTTTCCTAGTAGTTTTGTGCATTGGGAAAAGAATTATGAATCATGTGAAACAATAACTTCAACTAGCATAACTTCCAAACATATTTTACTTTCTATATACATACAAGATCTTGGAAGTTTACTGACAGCTTGTATTCAAGGATAAAAGACCACGATTTCATATTAGTTCTGAGTAATATTCATAATCAGAGTTGAAAGAGTAAGGAAATGGACACAGCATGGAAAGACAGGAACCGTAGCACTAAACTGACATTACCATACGTTCAACTGCCACATAAGTTCAATAAACACAACAGAAGCAAAGACATCAACTAACACATGGGACAATTCAGATATCTGAACATATGAAAACACAGTCTGAATTAATCCAGAAACACAAGCCATACTGTAAAGTCACGGAATCCAATCACATTCATGATAGCATAACCCAATCTTGCCAAATTCAGAGCTTACATACATGATAGCATAATGCAGATTAATCAAAATGGAATTACCTGTCAACAGAAAACAGCAGATAATTTTTGGCGCTTCACGAACCTCTCACCGATCAACAATAACCCACCTAACCTTAAACAGAAACAAAGACAACGGTTCAAAGCTTTGTACAATCCCAACAGACCCAAAGCTTCCATTCCTCTCACAAACATCATGCATTACCGACCCCAGACAAGAAACAGAGAAGAAGAACACCAACTCATTCCATTTCGCAGCCACACATACCTCGAGACGAAGGAGGGAACAGAACAAGGGCCGTCTGCGACTGACAACGTGCGCCCGTTGTGGGTCGACCACAACACTAGTGATGGGATTGTGGGTCGACAACGGAAGACAGTCAGGTGCGACACCGGAAGACGGGGCAAGCCGAAGAACAGATGTGGTGTGGGAGAGAGCAGATGGGGATATTTCGGACAAAATTAGGTTAACGCTTCTGTCTTCTGTCCCCTGTCCTACGGTAAAGCTGGAGACAAAAATTCTTGTCTCTGTCGTCCGGCGATGGTAGACAAGACAGCGGTGGACAGTAACCAAACGGGGTACGACGACAGGATTTCCTTGTTTTGTCACCTGTCCCCACTAACGAGGACAGGAACCAAACGCAGCCTAAGAGTTACAGCAAGACAATAACCATTCTACTAAAGGTTACAAAAAAAACAATTAAAATTTTGGTTTTAATCATAAAACTCTAAATAACCACCGTACAACAACCCCGTCCTCGTCCTTGTCCTCACTTATCCCAAAAAAAACAATGCTTCACTCTTTGTCCATCTCAGCCACCACAAACTCAGTCACCACCACCGCCACACCTAAAAACCTTAAACCCCACCATCTCTCTCCCTCTCCTGACCCTTCTCACTACGTTCAGTTCCGTACAACTTACCGTGAAAACCTCCGCTATCTCAAGAGCATTGGAGTCATTGATGCCAACACTCATCGCAGCAAACTGCCTTTGCCTGACGCCACCACCCAACTCCTCGCCACCGTTAACTTCTTCAAGTCCAAATGCTTCGCCGATAGGGACTTCGCTAAGCTTGCCTCCCGTTGCCCACAGCTGTTCTCAGTCGACCACTTCGACCCGACTGACGTTGAACCTGTGTTCCAGTTTTTGGCGGGTGATTTGCAGGCTTCACAGCAGGAATCTAAGGGCCTAGTCTTATATTGCCCTAAACTTCTATTATCTGATGTCGAATACTTCCTTAAGCCAACACTTAACTATCTCAAGGAGCTAGGGGTGTCAAAGCTAAATGTTCCAAGCAGTTTAAATGCACATCTGTTGAACACTAGTGAGGAAAAACTACGTTCAAAGACCAGGTTCCTGAGAAGTATTGGGTTTTCCAGGGAGGAGACAACTAGATTTTGTGCCAGATTTCCTGCAGTCTTCGGGTACAGTGTGGAGAGCAATTTAAGACCCAAGACGGAGTTCTTGAAGGAGGAAATGAAGAGGAGTTTGGAGGAGTTGAAAGAGTTCCCACAGTATTTTGGTTTCAGTTTGGAGAAGAAGATCACGCCCAGACACTTCTATTTGAAGAAAAGAAATGTTGAAGTCAAGTTGAACAGAATGTTGGTATGGAGTGATGAGAAGTTCTATGCAAAATGGAAGTGAATGGAATGTTGGCTTTATTTATCAATTTGTATGGCAACTACCGTCTTATTCACTTGTCTAATTCTTCTGAATCCGGAATTGAATTTGATCAACCATATACTAAATAGAAGAATAAAGAACTACATTGATCAAGTTTATCCAAATTCATCTGATATGGCATTCAACTATCAGCAGGAACTACATTGATCAAGTTTGTCCAAATTCATCTGATATGACATTCAACTATCAGCAGAAACTTCGGTACCTTAGTATTAATCAAGTAGCAGCTTTTAACCTTTTAAAAGTTTTTTTTTTCGTGGCCCCCACAGGCCTGGCTAGAAAAATGTTCCAGAAATAGTTAATCAACTCTGTATTCTATTACATGTTATCTAACGCCGGAACTTTCCCTCAGTGAGTTCAAATGAAGTTTCAAGTTGTTCAATCTTTTTCTAAGGTCAGTTTCAAGCTGTTGATCACTTGGAGACTTTCAAGTTGTTCAAACTTCTTCTAAGGTCAGTTTCAAGCTGTTGATCACTTGGAGACCTGCAAACTGCAAAAATGAGAGGCATGAGTAATACGGTAACTCAGCTAAAATTTATCTTTTACTTTCTGTGAGAGACTTAGGGGGAAAGTATAGCAAAAATGAGAGGCATGAGTAATTCGGTAACGGCTAAAAATTATCTTTACTTTCTGTGAGAGACATAGTGGAAACTCTCTTTCCGTAGCTGGTGTTCAAGAGATGTGATTATAGAGGGACATAACAGAATCTACAAATCATCAGGATTCAAGATTGAAACATGCTGCTTACAGGTTTTCGTAATAGAAAGAAGGTGGAAGAGATGTGAAGATAAGTGAAGACTAAAAGTAATAGTTGCTTTGCCACTACACGAACTTCCTTAACTGCTTTATGGCACAAAGAAAAAACCAAATCCCCAACTAATCATAAAACAACAGAGTAGTTGATCACCCAGGATGTTGCAGATAATTAAGACAGAGCAGAGTTTTGATATTGAACAAACAATAAAATTCTGTTTGGTTCCTACAAAATATTCCTCAAGTGCAGATAGACAAGCACTAACATAATCCCACAAGCGTTCGACAAAACCTTGATAAATATAATTAATCCCTGGGACTCACAGAGTCAATCTTGTTTTGTCAACAGCTCGATGTCAGCTCCTACTTCAGCAATTTTGAATTCCTTAGAAGCCTTGGCTACTTTGGCGATGCTTTCAACATCAAAGTCCAATGCTATTCTTTTTACTAGACCATCAAGCATCTATAACAAGAAAATGCATGAAAATAAAAAAATTTTGGTTTGAAGATAGTTGATCAAGTCTCTAATACAAATAAATAAAGAAGTAAATAAAAATAAGACAGTTATTCCTATCATTTAGCTGTTCCTGACTTCCATATAGTTGACAAGGATATCCATGCAAAAGAGAAAAAATAGTTCTTTTATACCAATAAATCTAAAGCAGGATGAGACTGTTCCACAACCAATACTAAACTAAAAGGCATACGAGCTTGTGTAGACAGTGACAAGAAAGTACCAGTGATCCAATGGCAACAAGAGCCCGAAATTTTGAGTCAGCTTCTAGGTTGTCCTCTTCTGCAATCTGTGGAGAGAAAATTGAAGTGCAATAGTTATAAATTGCATTCATATTGTTCACTCCAAGAGTTCTAGTTGGGATCCACCAGTATACTGTAAACAAATGAAGAATAAGGCATACCTCAATAGCTGCTGAAAGAACTTGAGATTGACCTTCTTGGTCCTTCTTTTCAATTAACAGCACTGCATAGCTGTAAGGCATGCCATGGGAGTGTTGACAGACAATTAAGGGATATTCAATCTTTATGTCTACAAGTATACACCAGTATTCATAGCAAAAGACTTACTTGAGTATCACGGTTGAATATGATAACTGCAAATTCTTGTTTGGAGAAGCATAGCAAGTTGAATACGCATCAAGAATCTGAAATTAAGGTCAACACCTTTAATTATTATCCAGGATGTCACTAAACAATAGAATACATGAAATATTTACACTATGCCACAGAAAAAGTAAAACATAAAGTTATACCCTCAAACTTGCAGACATTTTTTCAGATGTAAAAACCAGTTTAATGTTAGCAAGAGGAATTAACATCCAGGTTATGGTTACTATAGGGCGTCAAAGCCCACTCCAAATCCGCATACAACAATGGGGGTTAACAACCACTGTGTGCCAAATTTCATTATCATTATCCAATGCTACTCTTCTAAACTTCTATCCAAGAAATAATAAAGTTACCTCACTACGATGCTTTTGTAGCCAACTGTAGTAGCATGATTTCTTGAAGAGATTAGTAACAAAACGAATGCTGGTTAAAAGGTTTGGAGCAAGAGGAGGATTCTTTGTAACTCTCCTCACCATTTCCATCAGTACATCTGGTAAAAGTTAGGTTCACAGTAAGGATCAACCTTTAAAAAGTAAAGAATCCCATGCACAGTAAGGATCAAACTTAGGTTCACAGTAAGGATCAACCTTTAAAAAGTAAAGAATCCCATGCACAGTAAGGATCAAACTTTAAGTAAAGAATCTCAACAAACATGTTTTTACCAGCCTTTTCTTAAATCTGACACACTCCCTCTGACCACATTAACCATTATTGAATGTTCATCAATAAATATGCAATGACGCATTCACAACATTGACAACATAAGAACCATTACGGCAATCAATTTCTCCAAGTACAGTAAGTGACATGGATTCCTATACCATTTTCATCTTCAATATACTTGAGAAGTATGTGAGCCCCATCAGGGTGTAAGGTGATCATCCTCAGAGTGTCGATGACTGCAGATAAGAAAGAGAACAAAGCTGAGAGAGCCACTGGAATCACATGGAATGGTGAAAACGCATATTTTCATAAAATAATAAATGATATTGCATTTCACTTGCTGAAGAAGATAAAAATGAGATATATAGATACTTGGAACTGAAGAACAATGACCTGGGAATATCATCTCCAGTGGCCAAGACTGTAACATTTTCAGCAATAATGCAATGTCAACATCTGCAAATTTACTTGTATGATAGTGCGATGTATCCTTCAAAATTTTAATAATTGCACTTATTCGGGACATCTCAAGCTCTGGTATAGATAACTTGTTATTGTCCTGCAAAGACACACAACAGAGATTCAATAAACACGATGCGACAGAGTGAAAATCTCACTAATGATACTGGAAAACCAACTACGGTAAAACACCTACCTGGTCAGACAGCAGACCATTGTTGAACTCGGTAATTTTTTTCAATATTCCGTCATACTGAGCCACGTCAAAAACAAGCATTCCTTTCTGCAAAGGCAACAATAAGATGCTAATAATTCAAGATAACAGAATTCACTTAATAAACTTTTACATTGATCCTATCAAGAGAACCAACAAGAAGAAACTAATGAAGTATTATTCTTGAATCAGGAGGTTGAGATAACATGCTAACGAAAATCTAAGGAAACATGATCTTTCGCTTAAGATTCAAATAAGCTATTAAACTCGTGGACTGCCTAGTCTGCAAAATATTTTTGAAATGTCTAAACATTCTTATTGTTGAAAATTTTTTCTGTTCCATAAAAATATTCCAAATATGAATAACAAGTCAATGATCACAAAAAAGACAACCTAAAAAGGCTTTCTCAATAGAGAGACATGTTTTGATCACAAACTCAAGCAGCTCAGTTTTCAAGAAAGTCATATACCATCGACATCCCAGAACTAACATTCATTCTTATATCTAACTGAAAATTACATAAAATAAAATTATCATTTCACACTAAGGAAAATATCATCATGCCAAGCACATGCATCCACATGCACTTTATTAATCTGATAGCCATGGAAAACTAGGGAAAATTTTACATATCATAAGCCTCAAGAATACATTTGTCATAACATCAAGTAACAAAAGAAGCTGATTAAACACATACCTTCGGAATATGTTTGAAAGTAGCTTTTGTCGGGAGAACTGCTCATTAATAAACAATAAAAAAAACTTAAAGCCATTCATCACTAAAATGTCAAGTATAAGAAATGTTTCAAAGAGAACTTGAAATTGATTTGTCAGTTGGTTTAGACACATACTAGTGCTGTTTGAATGTTCTCCAGGCACATAGGCACTTGCTGAGAAGTTAAATAGAGAATAATCAGTACTAAAAAGAAATGGAGTGAGGATAAAAGTTATGATGGATGTTACTCCCAATTCATAGCAACATTAAAAGTTAAACTTACAGCCTGTGTATGGGTCTCGAAATGATGAATCAAGTGCAATGCGTTGTTGACCTGTGTTTTGGAGTATAAACTCCACAATTTGCTGCCGATAGGAAAGAGGAAGATTTTCCTTGAGAAGCCATTTGTCAGCAGTATCATACGGATTATCTGGAACATCCCATTCAGTGTAATAAAAATTAACAAATGTACAAATTCCTAAAGCGACATTATGAATTATAGATCAAGGAACAAGAAAAAGTCTCTCATATCAGCTAAAAATTATTTGTTCATAACTACACTAGCATTAAATAAAAGGTTCAATAGAATTGGATGTCGATAATTAAAAACTATGCTATAATAATATGATTATCCTTGTCAAAAAAAAAAAAAAAAGAATGAGATACCTGATCGGTTGTAAGGCAACTTACGAATAGGTTCACCATCTCCAATATCAACATCAAATACTGAGCAATTGAGTAACAAGGATAAGAGATAAAAATGTCAACAAAACTCAAACTACTCAATACATACCTAAGATATGATAAAACTACAAGCTGATACCATAATCATATTCGGTTCCATTATGAACAGGACGCTTCACTCCATCATCTGGTCCATCAACAACTTCACCAATCTGGAAATGGAAAAGATTAGTTAATCATGAGTTAAGCAATGCAAGGAAAGGACATCCTTACAATACTTACTTTATCCCACTTGTGTTCTCTCAAATTCCATGAATATGCTACACCATTGTCCCCTTCTCTAACAACTTTAGTCTGGCCATCACTAGTTCCTAATTACAAGACGAAAAAATGCCGTAAAGATTTTGCAACTAACTATTTCTGATGGAAAGTCATCAGTAACAACACAATTTTCATGTCTAATACAATTTTCTTAATAAAAATTAGGACTTTGTATACTGATGCAATCACAGTGGTAGTACAGATTTAAAGTCCATTCGCCAAAACTCAGAAGAAATCCAGCAGTTAAATATTCTTACGTCTACTTCAGGACAACCTTTCAGCTATTAAATTAAGCGAAATAGAAACTATTTCGCAAGGAAAGATAAAACTGTAAACACACCTGGAATTTGTAAAGCCTCAAGGCCTGGTAAATCTTCTAATTTCAGTCCTCCAACACTCTTCCTAAAACCAAGAATGCCCAAGATAGCACTCATTAATAGTGAATTGACAAAGTTAACTAAAACTTAGATTGATCTCACCAAGAATTATCTGTAAGTCCTAAAATACACGAAGAGAAAACACATAAAATAACAATTTTAATGTATATTTATTAACCTTAAAACACTAAAATTAGGCAAATATTTAGAATATAGATATATTCATGTAGTTAAAAGGGGGTTTGTCAAGAACTGTGGCAATTTGCACTTTATCAGAAACAAACCAGAAATTGACCAAGATAGTGATCGAACCTGCAGATGTTCTATATTCCACAGCAAGAGCACACAATACTAACACAGAAAACACAGAAATGACAGACACCAG
>JANZXP010000196.1:38543962-38568843 GCA_027576715.1 Erythroxylum flavicans
CCTAATATGACCAAGCCTACCCCTCCAATGCCTTGGGTTTTCTTCTATGATAAGTGAACCTAATTTCTGGACTCCTACGGGTCGTATCAGATAGCTGAATAAGTGATGCAGGAAACTATAGCTCATAATCACAAAATTAGGATGTAAGGCTGATATTAAGTTGCTGAAATATCAAATTTCAGGGCTGGATTTCGGCTAAGAATACTGAAATTTCATCTTGGTATAGTTGGGGCTTTAGGATTTGATTGCTGAAAATTTAGGTTTAGAATTTCAGGGTTTAACATGGCTGAAATTTAGGTTTAAGATGGCTAAAATAGGTTGGGTTAGCTGAAATCTAGTGAGGAACAAAGACAATAGAGAGTAGAAAACAGGGAATCACTTCTAAGGTCTAAGAATTACTCTTAGAAGGAAACATCACACCTTCTAGTTGAAAAATTTAAGATTGTTAGTCATTGAAGGGCTGAATATACACATGTTTACAGAGAAGTTTTTAGAACTCTTATTCTAGTAGGAAAAAGTTCCTAACAAATTTAAATCCTATTCTAATAAAATTCTATGAGTCCTAAACAACAAGGATAACATATTTAAAATACAATAACATATTTAACTTACTACTTCTTCTTATTTAATAAGGAATCTTAAGACAATCTAAATTTTTTCCCTTATCTTTAATGCCGGCTCAATTCTCAGTTCTCAATTCTTATCCCACCAAATTAAAGCTTGTGGTTAACTAATTTTTTATTTCTTCTATAGAGATTAAGTTCTTTTGCATCAATTCTCTCCAGCTTGTTTGAAGTCGTCATTGACATAGAATATGATAAATACTGATCATACAAGGTTGGATTCAACTTCTGAAATTCAGATTCTAAAATCAAAGTATTGTTAGAAATCAATCTTCCTTTCTACTTGACGAGAAATTATCAATACCATCCATTTCTTGTGGCTACAATTTATTCATCAAGAACATCCTCTATCTCTTTAAAATGGGGAATGATTGGAATTCCTACAGTTGCAGTAGAATATTGCGTATCATCATATCCATGATAAATATTTAAATCCACAACAATAAAGATAGGTCTAATTCCCATATCACTTGATAATTCTAAAACATAAACATTAGCACTTATTTTCTTATCCATGATAAATATTTAAGTCCATAATATTAAAGATATAACTAATTCTCATATCACTTGGTAATTTCAAAGCATAAGCATTAGCACTTATTTTCTTGATAATCTTATAAGGTTCCGCACTTTGTGAATGAAGTTTCTTATATTTCCCTTTCAAAAAACGCTTCGGACAAATCCTAATTATCACCATATCCCCTTCATTGAATTCTACCAATCAATGATGTTGATCAATTAGCCGGCTAGCGCACTTCGGTCACTCAAGGTAGCCCCCTATCGAACGCATCTCTCAGCACTTTGAATATCAGGTTCTGAGCTCGATGGACGGAGCAAGTTTCTCCTGTGATAAGCCTCGTACAAGCGCCCTAAATTCCATTTCAAAAAATGGAACCTGTTGTTGAAGAGTTCAACCAAGGAAGCCTATTGATTTGATTCCTTTACCATCTGAAAAGAACTCTTACCAGTTGACCTATTTATAGAACTATTTTATATAAATTCTAACATAGGAAGAATTAGGTCCCAATTTTTCATATTGTCTCCAACCAAACATCTTAACAAGTTTCCAAGCTTCTATGCACCACCTTTGTTTGGCCATCAGTTTAGGGATGGAAAGAACTTGAAATTGAAGCTTAGTGTTTAATGTTTTCCATATAGTTCTTCAAAAATAACTCAAAAACTTCATGTCACAATCAAAGACGATAATTAAAGGTAATCCATGGAGACATACAACCTCTTTGAAGAAGAGTTTAGTAAGATAGACAACATCTTAAGTCTTGGAACATGGAATGAAATGACTCATCTTGCAAAACCAATCCTCCACCACGAAAATAGAATCATAACAATTTATAGATTTAGGAATTTCCAAGATAAAATCCATACTTATATCCTACCATGTTGCATGAGGCACGGGCAATGGTATGTATAATCCAAAATTTTGTTTCTTTCCTTTAGCTAATTGACATGTTCAACATTGTCATATGAATTTAGACTCGTCCCACTTTAAAGAGGGCTAATAAAAGCGATCTTCAACCATTGTGATAGTTTTATCTCTTCCAAAGTGTCTTGCTCCTCCTCCTCCATGTAATTCCCAAATCACATCCTCCTTTATAGAAGTGTTAAGTAGGCAAAGTCAATTTCTTTTGAAAAGATGGTCATCATAGATCACAAAACGGTGTTGGTCTCTTCGTCCGACTAAAATTTCTGAATAGATAATTTCAAAATCTCGATATGAAATATATTCTCTTTTTAAGTGATAAGCAAATGACTCTTCCTACTCAATGCATCAGCTACCTTATTCTTAACTCCTATTCGACGTTTAATAAGAAAGCAAATTGCTCCAAAAATTCACTCCATAAGGCGTGTCTTTTGTTCAAGTGCTTCTGGAACTTAAAGTGTTTGAGAGATTCATGATTCAAATATAGATAAACTCCTTCTATGAGAGATAGTGACACAAATTGTAAAGAGCATTTACTACTACATAAAATTACTTGTCATAAGTTGAGTATTGTCGTTTCTCTTCACTTAAATCCTCACTAAAGTAAGCAATTAGGTGCTCCTTTTGGTTAAGTATGCCTCCAACTCTCACATGAGACGTGTCAGAAACAACTTCAAATACCATAGAAAAATTTGGAAGTTGCAAAACAAGAGATTTAGTCATCCTTTTTAATTTCTTCAAAAGCTTCAGTTGCTTCCTTGGACCAAATAAATTGTCCTTTCTTCACACAATCAATAATGGGTATCATTATGTTGCTAAAATTATGAATAAATTGCCTACAAAATGTTGCTAGACCACGAAAACTCGTCTCATGCACATCCTTTGGAATAGGCCAATCAAGGATGGCCTTAATCTTCTCGGGATCTATCTCCACTCCACAGTAGGATATAATCAAACCCAAAAATACAACAATTGATTGGTTGAAAGAACGCTTCTTTAAGTTGATATACAGTTTCTCTTGCCTCAAAACTCTCAAGAATTTTTGTAAATGTAATAGGTGGTCTTCTTTAGTCTTGTTGTATATTAATATATCATCAAAATATACCACCAAAAATCTGCCTATAAATGGTCAAAACACTTGATTCATCACTAAGTGCTAAGTGCATTAGAGAGTCCAATTTAAAAGTCATTTTCCATTTATCTCCAAGACTAATTCTAATTTGATGGGTAAAGATAGGAGCCCCAGTCAACATATGTAACACATAATCCAGGCGAGGTATTGGAAATCAATACCTTAATTGTGATCTTATTTATCGCCCGACAATCAATACACATTTGTCAACTTCTACCCTTTTTAGGAGTCAACAGTGCTGGAACTGCACATAGACTAAGACTTTCTTGAATTAATCCTTTTTTCATGAACTACTCTACTTTGTCTCTTCAGCTCTTCATTTTCAATAAGATTCAAGTGATAGGTTGGAAGATTTGGTTGAGTAGATCCAAGTACCAAGTCAATAAGCATGTTGAATATCTCATAAAGGAAGTAATTCAACAAGTAAATCATCTAATTTAAGGTCTAAAAAATCAGCTAACAATTCTCCCACTTCTATTGGTAAGGTAAAGGGTGTTTCCGGTGACGTTTTTGTTACTTCCCTAACAACCATTGCAAACACAATTCCCTTTTCCTCGCTAACAGCTTCAAATTCTGTCTCCTTAAAGATATTAAGAGGCTTTTTCTTGGCATTATGGTTGTCTTATTACTTTTTTTTTGTTTTTCTACCTTGTCTACCTTCATAAGCTTCAAAATTATGTTCTTTCCATGAAATATAAACCGATAGGTGTTAGCTTTTATGAAGTGCCACACATCTTGATCATAAAGTCACAGTCACCCAATTAAAATTTGAGATAATTTCATAGGAATGACATCATACTTAATCAATTCCTCATATATTCCTAATTTGAAATACACCAAGAACATTTAAGCAACTGATATAGTTCTATTACCCACCCAAGCAACTCTATAGGTATTTGGTTATTTCTCTATAAATAAATTCAATTGCTTCTCCATATTCTCAAATACCACATTTATACTACTTCCTCCACCAATGATAAGCTTGAATACTTTATCTCCTCATCTAATTTGAGTAAAGAAAATAGCAATACAAAGTCATTCTTCCTGGTCTTCCACTTTAGGAGTCATAAGCATGTGTCTCACTACATTAAGATTTGTAGGAATAGCTAGTTCATCACCAAAGTAACCTTCTAACTCCTCTCCAACTTTGTGCTCTCGCACACAATCATCAGATTTTTCCTCTTCTTCTCCCATCATGTGCAAACCTCTATTAGGAGATTCATAAGCAAAATGGCCCATCTCATTGCATCAAATGCACTTACTGTCATTGTTGGCTCCTTTTGTCCCAATCTCAGCTACTACTTTTCCTTTAAATTTAGCTCCTTGAGAAGTTTTATAGTTGTTTTGTGGTGCAGATTTTGATGCATTAGGTGTTGGTCTAAAATTTTGCACCGTCATATTTCATGCCAAATTCCCCAACTTGACTTCTAAACTTTTTAGTTACTTGTTGTCCCCAGTATTGTTCCACTCTTAAAGGCAAGTAATATGCGTCTTCAACGTTATAAGTCCTTTGCATTATTAGCTCTTTGTGAATTTCTGCCCTTATGCCATTTTTATGGTGAGATATAAGTTATCGTTTTGATTCCTTCATCTCAAATAGAAAGTTCAAATATTTTCGTGTACTCAGTTACAAACAAAATCCCTTGTCTAAAGGATATGAGTTGATCTTGGAGATCTTCCTGATAATGAAATGGTAAGTATTTTTCTGATAATTTCAACTTCATCTCTTCTTAATCAACAATTAGTGGCTGGCCTATTTTTCGAACTCTATACTCTACTAATCTCTACTAGATTTTAGCATGTCCAACTAGCTTCATCTTTGCGAACCAGATTTTTCTATGTTTTGACATGTGGTACCAATCAAAGAAACCTTCCATTGCTGTCGTCCAGTCCAGCAATAGGTGTGGATCCATCTTTTCTGCAAAATTAGGGCCTTCAACATGAACTTTTTTAATAATGTCATCGAATTCGTTGTGTTTCAACTCTATCGCGGCCTCTAAAGATTCACATGCCCTCTCCATGTGTTGCTAGTTGGATTCTTTGTCTTGGATCTCTCGGTAGATAAGTATTTTCTAACCCCATTCGTTGTTGATTAGTTTCAGCCTCTTCATCTTGGATTTCACTTTCTCCACCCTCAACATCAAATTTAGTTTGTTGTCTAATATTGTTTTATGGACTAGTTCTTGGGACACCTTCAAATCGAGGGTCATTAAGGTCCAATCTTTTTATAACTCTTAGAAGTATTTCATCTCACTCTTGGTCGTTGAATATTCCTCTATACGCCCTTCCGCTACGTGTCGCCATCGTGAACCAAAAGCTCTGATACCAAATTGATATAGGACAAATAGAAGAAGTATTAACTAGTAGCTAATAATCACAAAATTACGAGATATGACTGATTAGATTGCTGAAATATCAAATTTTAGGGCTAGTTTTTGACTAGGAATACTAAAATTTCAGTTTGATATAGTTGGGGCTTTAGGGTTTGATTATTGAAAATTCAGGCTTAAAATTTCAAGGTTTAATATGGTTGGAATTTAGGTTTAAGATGACTAGAATTAGGTTAGGTTTGCAGGAATTTAGTGAGGAACACAAACAATGGAAAGTAGAAAACTAAGAATCACTCTTAGAAGAAAGCATCGCACCTAGTTGAAAACTCAAGTTTGTAGAAAAATTTTAGATTGCTTGTCACTAAAGACCTGAATATACACATATTTATAGAGAAGTTTTTAGAACTCTTATTCTAGTAAAAAAGGGTTTCTAACAAATTTAAATCCTATTCTAATAAAAAATCTGTAAGTCCTAAACAACTAGAATAACATATGTAAAACAGAATAATATATTTAACTTACTACTACTTCCTATCTAATAAGGAATCCTAACAAATCTAAATTTTAGTTCTTATCTTTGATGTCAGCTCAATTCTCAATCCTCATCCCTCCAAATTAAAGCTTGTGGTTGACTAATTTTTTTCTCTTTTATTTCTTTTACAGACTTTTAAGTTCTTTTGCATCAATAAGTCATTACGGTATTTGTTCAACTAGTCATTCAGTGTCTAACCAGTGCCTTCATACTTATTATTATAATCCTATAATCTGTTTTTACATTATTATGATGTAAAACTAATAAGTTATCATACCTGCTTAACTTGTGCTGAGAAAGGTAAGAAACATATGATTTCAAATCAAGTGGATCTGCAGTCCTCTCCTGGGTAGAAGTCCAAATGCGTGTAACCCCATCAGAACAAGCTGTCACAACGTCACCGTTTTTCAAGAATTTGACATCCCAAACACAACCTGGATGCTCTATGCTTTGAAAACAAACCCCATCTACAAATGATACTTCGGTTTTACAAACTATACAAGGCAGCCGACACATTCTATTGAAGTATAACATGTATTATGATTTCAAAAGCTACAAAGCATAGAACAATAAATAGTTGAAGAAATCACCTTTCCATAGTTTTGCAAAGCAATCTTCACTACCACTCACAATGAGTCCAGAAGAATGAGAATCAACTGAGTAGACAATGGAAGTATGCCCAACCATCTCCATCAATAGTTCACCTGACAATGCCCAGAGTCTAATGGACCTGCCACAATGAATGGGAACTAGTATGGAGCAACTATATGCATGACAAAGCAAGACAAGGATGACAAAATGAAGAAAGGAAGTATAGTCAATTTTGTCGTAAAGAATAAAGGAAAATTTTATATCATCTATTCAATAAAATATTTATGTTTTGTGTTTAAAACTTAAAATTCCCTTTATAAAACCACCAACATCTTACATCAAAAATTTGAAGGAAGAGAAAACTAACCCATCATGTGATGCTGAAAGAATACCTAATTCTTGCATAGATGCTAAGCCTCGTACCGTATCTGCAAGATTATAGAAGGTTGATTAATGTTTCTTGCCATTGCTTAATAAATTATAACCGTCTAAAGCAACAATCATAAGATTCAAGTGAAAAGATGGAAAAATCAAACCTGTATGCCCTACAAAAGTGTGCAAGCTTTTCTTATCCCTCCAAAGTTTTAAAGTTGTATCACTTGAACCTGGATAAAATCAAGATAAAAATATATTATTGGAAGTCCCTTTCTAATCAACTAAAGCGTTCAACCCATTAATGCATAAAAAATTAAAAGAAAATAAAAAGGATATGAAAATTTAAGCATGTGTTTCATATTAGCCTTGGATGAGTTGACACTAGATCAAATAGTTAAAATATAACACCAAAAAAGGACGAAAGGATAACAAAGCCCATGCAGTTTTTACCTTTCCTTGAAACCAAAAGAATGAGATTAAGAATAAGCAAAAATTTATACTCGTAACAAGTTCACCCGAGGGGAGCTTTATAACATACCCGTAACAAGTTCACCCGAGGGGAGCTTTATAACTGCCTGGATTGCCGATTGATGAGCCTCCCACGAATCTGCAGCTTGCCCTTTCCTCCATCTTCGTAGGGTACTACAATATAGAAAGTCATAAATTAGGTAAATGCAGTAGAAATACTACAAGTTCTATCAAACCTAAATGTACTCATAGATCTGAAGAAAAAGATTAGCACCATTGTCAAATTAAACAGATAGAGCGACAATCACAAATCAGTTAAGCAAATTCACATAATTTTTTATTTGTGTGATCAAAAAGTAGGTAGAGCATGATAGTTGGTCTCATTTGAAACTAGATGATTGTGAATTGAATAGAACACTTACTTTATTAATACATTCATAACATCAACTTAGAATGTTCTCACTCCACTTTAATGTTGCTATCTAACATCAATCTTCACATTATCCAAACCATCAAAACAAATTTAAAATGGATATGAGCCTCTAACTCACTCTGAGCAAAAAAATGCAATATGAATTATCTAAAACAAACCAGGATAACTCAAGAGACACGTCAAATGTAGCTCACCAATCAACTGAGCATGACACTATATCCTCATTATCCAAAGTTACACCTGTAACTTGCAACTTATGGCCTCTCAAAGTCTGCACCTTCTCCCCAGTACCCAAGTTCCATACTAAAACCAGTGTATCCATGCCACCAGAAACAATCCCACCTTCTGGGTACTCATCATTTGGTGAAATCCAAGCCAAGGGACCCACAAAACTCGAGTGCCCCAAAAATATTTTTGATGATTGATACTTGCGCTCGTCTGATAAGTCCAAAGACCAAAACCTCACAGTTCGATCCCTAGATGAAGTAGCTATCCCAGCATCACCACAAACGCATATGCCACGAACCTGGTATTCAAAATTTCCAAATATTCAGAAATATGACATCAAATTTTAGCTTTTTTTTCTTCTAAAAATTTCACTATTTCTAACCCTAAATGCAATTAGCACAAACAAACTCTACTGCTCCCATTTCAAGATATTTTCAACTCATTCAACCAAACCCGTCACTGTACTTCATCGTAAGATCTTTTAGCTATCTAGCATTGACTAGATGCGACCTCCTGAAGTTGATTAGAGCTACTATAATAGTTCTTAAAAACCCTGACTCAAATAACTCAAATTAGCAAAATGCATTTACAACCAATTGCCTAATTCAAATTGCCGGTTGCAACGCAAATTTTTTTTCCCGATAAGTTAAACTTTCAGTAAGTGAATATCGAGGGCAGTGTTGAAAACAAAAAAGAAAATAATTTAAGGGCTACTTAGAGAGGAATAAGGGAGAGAGATCGTACGTCGTCTTCGTGACCACGAAGCTCGCATCGCAACTTGTACTCTTTGAAGTCAACGTCCATATCCACGGCCATTGTTGGGTCAAAAACGGATTAGGATTTTAGGTTTATGCGCATATGAAGAGACGGTGTACAAGGTAATCTCCAGCTCTTTGCACGTTACTGAAGGAAGCAGAGGCAATAAAGGCACAAACCTTCATCTGCGAGTTCCTTCTTTACTATAATTTTCGTTCTTACTGTTATTATTTTTTAATAATTAAACTAACATAGTATTTCAAAGTTAATTTCTTTTAATATCCCTTGGTTTTTGGCAGCAACCAAGTTTTATATTTCAATTAACATTTTTGCCCTTTGCAGTGACAACGCCTCCTCTCGAGTCTTTAGCTAACAAGAGGGCAGGAATGCTGCAGTTTCCATTCTGAGTGTAAATTTTCAAAAAATTTTGGGTTGATTGAATGTCGTACAGTACCACATTTAGATGTACTAATATTAGTAAATATAATTACTGTTTTGGATATTTTTTAAAAATTATAAAATAGTATCTAATACCTTTCCAAAAAAATAATATAGTATCTAATTTTTTTAATTACGAAGCAGTCCTTAAATATATTTTACTATCTAATTTTTAGTTTTACTCCAATTCTGTCTGAAAAATCATAATAGTATAAATTTAAAATAACATAAATTTATTTGTTTATATTAATATTACTTTTCACATATAAATAATAATCACAATTAATAAAAAATTATTTAATTTTCATACAAATATAAAAATAAAGATAATACAAAGTATTTAAAATGTTACAATTTTATTACATAGTAAAGAAGAATTACATCAAAATAATAAAGTTTCATGACTTCATAAGTATTATAGCATGTTGAAGAATACAACCAACTAGAAGCAAAACCTAAAACGAGTTCAAAGTCTTTTATTTATACTGCATATATAGAATGTAACATATGCATCTATTATAAGTGAAATTAAAAGAAGAGAAGAAACAAAAATCTGAAACTTCTTTCAATTGAATATCCACTCAAATCGCATTAATTGCAATTCCCATTTGGTACAAAATTCTCCTAATTGAGACGAGTCTCACCATTACTATCATTCAAATTCATTGCATCAAATGAAATGTCAATATTTTCTCATTCAGGATTACCTTCCAAGTCACTCTCATCTATCAAACTTAGTTTCTCAAAAACTTAATTCGTTAAAAGAACGAATGGTCAAGACAAACTAGATCTACATAACTACTTGTTCTATTAAAAGTCATAGTAAACAAATAAAATTAAATTACCAAGTAATTACAAAAATTATATTCAACTTAATATCGATAATAACATATCTTTCTCAAAGGTTTAAATTATATCGAACAAAGATCATATAGTTTAATATTTTATATTTCAATCTATTCCTTTTCTTGGAATGGATGAATTTAAATGTGCTATAATTCCTTTCACATCATATTGCGCTCACACATTAACTTAGAATTCGAATTGTAAACTTTTGCGACTCTAGAACACTAAGTAACTGTAAGACAACAAAAATAACCTTATAAACAAAATAAAGTAATTAATTTCCAATAGGCAACAAAAGTGAAAAAAAAATACTTGGATTAAGTTTGTCACTTTGATGAATTGCAATACTCATCTCAAAATCACTAGAAGCATCCTTATAAATTTCCACTTGTGAGCTTAGGAGATCTTGCATCATCTTATGAGCAATAATTGTTGCAATAGTTAATAGTATTTTCTTATTAACTTCAGCGTTCTTTGTAAAACTTGGCATAAAATAGACATTAAGATTCAAAAATACCCTAACTATAAACAATAGAGAACAAAATTGTCTTTCTCATCTCTCATTGATGACTACAAGATAAGATGTATACAAAGAAGATCTATTTTTCATATTGACCTTAATTGCTTCTTTCACCCTCTCCTAAAAATAACCTATTATTGCTTTATCATCATTATTAGCCAAATAAAGTACTCTCACCAATGGCTTATAACGAGAAATTGACATTAGGATCAAATTTTATAATCTTCAAGTATAATTTTAAAAACCTCCAATCTAGCATTAGACCTAGCATGTTAAGATGCAACTCACTTATTACTTGTGAACATTTGCGTTAATTTCTTCTTCATCAAAATAAAACACTGAACTGATAAGAAATTAGTTGCAAACCTTATAATAGTATGATGACACAAATTCCTACCATTGGTGAAATTATTTCTCATTAAATTTAAGATTCATATACGATTATAGATGAACTTGGTTACTTTTTTTACTTTCTGTATAATTTCATAAATGATAGGAAAGTATCTAGCATCTTATATATTTTTCAACATCAGGTCAATGCAATGTGCATCATAAGGAGTCCAATAAAAAGAATTATACCTATTTTGCAACCTTCTTCTAGCTACTTTGTAAGTAGAATTATTGTTAGTAATGAACTATTGTTAGTAATGAACTGACTAATATTTTCTGGCTCAACTTTATTCACAACTTCATCAAATAATAAAATAAAGTATTAAAATTTGTAACAACGCTAGATGCATCAATAGGGTTCAAAAATATATCCTTTTTGTAAAAAAACCAAAAAATTGATAATAGGTTCCTGTTTTCTATTTTTCCAAATATTACATATGATTGAACACTTATAAGTAGCCTAAGTTATTATTCTTTCATCTAAGTAATTGTTTATTTCATAAACAAAGTTGCTAAGAAGTTTACTTCTGTAATCATCAATTAAAGGAGCTTTATATCTTGAATTGTTAGAGATAATAACATCCCTTACAGGCAGTAATAATATAACTGAGCAACATTGAATGATATACTTAAATTGTACCACCATCTAACTATTACCATGCCCACATTATGAGCAACTTCTTTAGATTGTAAGGCATTATAAATTGAAGGTTCAAGTGTTGTTCGTGGTACAAAAAAGGTTTAAAATCTGTCTTCATCTTTTTCTCATATCAGGTGTAACATTCCCTTACTATTGGGTGGGACTAACACCTTCAACATCCTTGCAATTATCCTAACCACCACAAAAGGAACTTCCACTACTAATTTTATAGTTCAGTCTTTGCTTTATAACTTTTTCAAGTTGATACCCTTCAAGCAAAGTTTTCATTTATCATTTTACATCATGACTCACTTTATTATAAGGCTCCACATCACCTTTGATTCTAGCTTAATGCTTCTTTAATATGGTGGTTTTCCTACCTTTTAAATGTTTGTTACAATACAAACAAATGGTACGGTTCTTTATTCTAATAACCAATCTAGCATAAGCCCAAACTAGATCCTCAAATTTCCTGAAGTGGCTGAGTTGTTAGAATACTTGAACTTCCCTCCATTTAACTGTAAAATAAATAAAAACATTTGTCAAAATCAAATTACTAACCTCATAACAAAATAAAGTGTTCTTCCAACTTAATTTCATTATCAAATACTATCAAAAAATGTATATTGTTCAACTCAAAATAAACATAAAAGCATGTCTTATATTTTAAAAGCATACACACAACTTGAACTCTAAATACATACATACTTATTATATTTAAAGTTAATAGTCCAATAATACTTATTATCAACTACCAGTGACATGAAAATGCAGAATAAGTTATGTAAAATAACAAAATGAAATAAAGCATCCGCAACTTCTCAACAATCATATGATATAGACATGCAAGTGAATTTCATGAACTTATATATACAAATCCTTAAGAAAATTTGATCCTTAAGCACATTCTATCCAAAAATTATTAGTATAACTACCATAAATATCATAAAAAATTTATTTATAAGTACATTAATAGCATACATTTCTTGTAACTTACTTTTTTGGCAATAAACAATTGCATATTACAAAAATGACTTTATTTAAAAATTAAAAACATCATTACGCTCTCATAATTATAATCTATATGGAAGAAAATCATATATCATAATTTATTTCATAATAATCTCAAATAATCAAATCTAAACTATTATAAATTCTATAATGATAAAATTATCTAAAAATCTCAATCAATAATTTATTTTAGAATGATAATTTTATCTCCAAATTTCACCCAACAATTTATTCTATAATGATAAATTCATACCAAATCCAAGCTATAATTTAAAACATATATTTATTGTTCATGATCATAAAGTCATCACAAATCCAAAGTCTAAACTATAATCTAAAACTTGTTTTTGTTGCTTTAAACAAAATTAAGACACTATTAATTAGTAATTATTAAACACAACATAATTTGTAAATTAATCAAAATGCAACCTTTTTATGAATCAAGCCAAAGCCACAATTGTCACAACATAATCTACAACTTGATTAACAAAGCCACAATTACCACATCACAATCTACAATTTGATTATGCCAAACAAGTTCAGAGTAAGCTATTTTATGGTTACAAATTTCATATTTTGCTATTTAATCCCTTTAAAATTTTACAAAATCTAACAATAAATAATTGATATTTGCAATTTTGGTCGATATTAATCGGTACCATAACCCGGTACGATACCCACAAGTTTCAACTTAATTTTTGATTTTGTAATAATAAGAAATTATTAATTAATATATATTATTTAATTTATTTAATATTAATTATTAATAAAATTCTGATTAACATTGTTTAATTATTTAATTGAAATTTATAATAAATTTAAATAAAATATGAAATTTATAATAATTGAACTCTGCATTTTGCATCAGATCTTCAATCTCAATTTCAAGGTTGTTAACGAGAATCCTGATACTGTCCAAGTCCTTAATAGCAACATAAGTGTTGGAAAAATGTGACGGCCCGAAATAAGGAGGAGTGTATTTGAGGGAGAGAGAGAAAGCATTGGTCTTGAAAATGGAGGTCCACCACCAAAATGCCTTTAGGCATTTTGATTAGGCTCCTTTTTTAGCTTATAAGTGCTCCTCTTCTTCTTCTTCTTTTCAATGTGGGACATTCCCACTTCAATATTCCAACACTCCCCCTCAAGTCCAACTGGCCTGCCCAGTTGTGACTTGCCTTCAATTTTTTCTATTTTTTTCTTCTTCTTTTCTTTTTTCTTTCTTTTTTTCTTCTTTTTTGGGGCATTTTTTTGACTTTTTTTTGCCTGGGCTTGTGTTCACTTGGAGTCTCAAAGGCCACAATGTCTTTCTTGGGCTTGTACTCTTGTTGAACTTCAGAGGCCATAGGTCTATTTCTTTTCTTCTTGCCTGCTTGGGTCTTCCTCACTGAGCCTTCTTCTTTGGGCTTCAGGTCTTGGGCTGTAGGTCCATTGTTTTTTTTCATCTTTTTGGGCTTCAGGTCTTGGGCCACAAGTCCATTGTCTTATGCCTGGGTCTTCCTCAGTGAGCCTTCTTTCATTGGACTTCAATATTCTTCTTCATTGGGCTTTCAGGTCTTCTTTTTTATTTTTGGGCTTCTTCTTCATTTTTTGGGCTTCAACCTTCTTTATTGGGCCGTTTAGGTTTTCTTCGTTTTTTGGGCTTCAGGTCTTGGCCCGCAGGTTCATTTGTCTTTATGCCTTGGTCTTCCTCACTGAGCCTTCTTCATCTTTTTGGGCTTTCAGGTTTTGGATCTTCATGGGCCGAAACAAAGCCGGTGGGCTCTGATACGAAGATGGAAAAATGTGACGGGCCCGAAATAAGGAGGAGTGTATTTGAGGGAGAGAGAGAAAGCATTGGGCTTGAAATAGGAGGTCCACCACTAAAATGCCTTTAGGCATTTTGATTTGGCTCCTTTTTAGCTTATAAGTGCTCCTCTTGTTCTTCTTCTTTTCAACGTGGGACATTCCCACTTCAATAATAAGTACCAACTTGCATTGTGCTTATTAGCTCCTTCTAACCCTGAAGTGCATTCTCATAATTCTTCCATAAGGAATCAATCCACTTCCTTACAGAGCCTAATGGGATGGATGTCGCAGCAACAAGTGCAACAGCGACAGGAGGAGTAGCCATGACAGTCACGACGATAAAGCAAATTAGTACTATGGCAAAAGTAGCAGCAAATATTATACCTGATACCTCCTCCAAGCATGAATTCATTTGAGTTTCTTGTCAAACTTGTTCTTTTTAAGTTGTAGTTTTTCAAGCATCAACATCTGCTACCTGTAAACAGATTGAAAGATCTACTGAACTCCTCAGTAAAAGGGTTACGGGAAGCCTTGAAATTCTTCAGCTCCTCCAAGGTTTTCACGAATTTTCTACCACCAACTTGGCTTTCCTCTTCAAACTATTGAAGGGCAACTAGTATAAGCAATTGGCTATCGCGGGCACGTTTCAGGCACTTCTCTAATGTTGTGCAAAAATCTAGAGTTTGTAGGCTATTCTCAAAGTACTCCTCCACAAGCTCAAACAGTTCTTGGTTCTTCCATATGTCTTTCCTGCACTCCAAGATCACCTTTACAACCTCCTGATTCATATCCAAAAGGCATCTTGTGACTTCCTTCAATTAATCAAATGAAAGTGCTCTAACTTCCATGCCAATAGCAAGTGTGTTGATGACATGATTTGTTTGAGCATAGAGACTGGCATCAAGATACTTCAAGTCTTCGTTAATTTTGCAAGCAGCTTTATAAGAGCTCAGTTCAGTTTTGTACTGTGAATTATTGTTAAGATGGATAATAGATGTTGCTTCTGTAGTCTTGTTCTTACTGACACGACCTCCCATGCTATAGATTCAAATCTAAAAGAACAATCATAAAAGAGAAACCGGTTCAATTCCAACTGTTTCTTAATCCTGTGACAAGACCCTTTTAAGCCTCAAAAACTAGAAAACCTAAATTTGTTTCAAGATCCCAGAAATCTTGACGAAGATCGAGAACAAGTACTAATCAATCCTTAATTTGAGTGTAGGATCAACACTCCATAAAAAGGTGGAAGAAGAATATGGAAGATAAAATATTTTTCTATATATTCCTTGATGACAACTCGGTGATTAAATATCACCTGAAACCCAAACATGAATAAACACCATTAACAATATAACTATTCCATGATCATCATGGGTCACACACGAAATACAAAAACATAATGAAGTTGTTAAGCGACCGTTTCACCACAAAAGCTTAAGCTATTATGTGAGGCCAACTTAATTGGTTTTATATATTCACTAACAAAAATTAAGATACTTAAAACTAAAAGTTGGACAACCAGGATGGCCTCTTGACTTGTCTTGTGAGCCTTTTGATTGGTGTGAAGTGTAACGGCCCACTCTCACAGAGCATATCCCGAACGTACTGATAGTATTTGAGAACAAACTCTACAAGAGTGGAACATTAAGGCAATCAATCAAATTTATTGCAATTTTTCACGCATCACATGCCTGTTCAGAAAACCAATAATTATTTTCGACCCATTTATTTCATAAATATCACCAGTCACAAAAGTCATTACATTACAGAATTCTTTTATACAATATACAACAGTTGCATAATACAATGTTTAATACAACAATGACTGAAGACTTATGCAGATGCAAACTGATTCCGACCTCTAGCTCTTATCCGATTACAGTGGCTATACTCTAATTTGTCTAACTGGATATCCCCTGAGCTTAAAAGACAATGCTGCAATTTTAGTGAGTTTTGTGAACTCAGTGAGCGAAACATCATCGATGGCTTACTCATCTTAAACACAATGGTAGTTCACATATTCAGATTCACAAACAATTCACATATTCATATTCACAGATGATTCATATATTCAGATATTGCACATCATTTCACATTTCAGTTTTAGGACAGTTCATTTAACTCATTTCAATCATTCATTTAATACACATCAATTTATATATGCAATGCACATGTGACTCACTTTCAGTTGTTACTTTGTTGTGATTGAGTGCCTTTTAACTTTCCCATATCCATTGTGGATACCGGGCTCATCGATAACTGTCTCGTATCAGTTGGAGATATCGGGATCATTATACATTGTGAGCCTGTGGCTCTTTACATATTCTGAGCTTTAAGCTCTTTTTCGGTGGCTACTCCGATCACAACTACCTTTATCTGATCATGCATATCATGTAATGAAATGCATCAATTATCACGTCATATGCAATCATTTACTTTCATTTATCATATACAATCACTTTCACATTTCAATTTCATCGGCCCTAAGTCCATCATTCAAAAATCATGTTGAGTACACGTATTTCTGTCTCATTCACATTCAATGAGCACTTCCAATGCTAATCTCATTCATCAAACGCCTTAGACTATCTATGTTTGGAATCAACACATTCAAATTAATAATAATTCAATACAGAAATTTAAACAGAACAATCAATCAATGTGAGACCATCTAGGTTGACTCATAGTACGTTCCAGACTAGCATTTGCCTTCATGATCCAGAAATGTCTGGACGGTGAAGTTTAATCTTGTGTATCTATGTTCAAGCAATACACACGCATTTCACACATTACTAATTTTGATTAGTCACATTAGTATTTAATCATTATATATGTGTGTGTGTGTGTGTGTGTGTGTGTGTGTGTGTGTGTGTGTGTGTGATGTACAATGCATGCTCAATTTGACTATTCCAGGTATTTATCCTTAATCATATCTCTTGATCATTTAAACATCATTATTTGTATGCATCTAGCTTACTCATAGGTTTACACCTCAAGAACACTTGATTATTCTAATATCATCAATTATACACTCATTATTCATGTATTTTCCAATCCTTTTTCTAGCATTATGAGATCACATAACATCTAAATTCTTATTCATCTTTACTTGATACACATCATTTGTCTCCTTTGAAACACATTAGCATTCATAAGATCACTTTCATTTTTATAATCTCTCTAAATTTCCCGATTTTGTTTCACTCATATCAACCATCTATGTTTAAGTTATAACCTTATTTATCACTCTAAACGTATCGAACATTTAATCACTTAATCAAGCATAAAATTAGGTTCATTTCAAGCTTCATTCATCTCTAAATACACCATAGGAAAATACCTTATCATTTGTTGTCTCAAACTTGACTTAAAGAAGAAGAACTCATGTTTTTGGCTATTCCCACGATCGTGGATGACTTCCCACGATTGTGGTTTATATCAGTAAAAACTTTCTAACCATTTTCTACACTTCTCACGATCGTGGATGCATTCCCATGATTGTTGGTTATGAAGATCTGAAGTTTCTAGCAATTCTTCTTCCAATTTTCCAAAATTTCAACTCCTATATGTTACATCCTAACCATCTTATGCTTAGTTTATCATTTCTACATCATTTCCTCTTCCTTCTCACCTCATTTCCAACTCAAAACATTCTTGAAACACATCAATATATATACATTCATCATCAACGTTTCAACATACTTTACTAATACCATTTTCATCATCACATTATCTTTAAACTATCATCCTTGTTCTTCTTATCTCAAGACTCTACACTAGCCTTTTGTTTAGCTTCAAACTCACTCTAATCCATCTCTATAACAACCACTAAAACCCACATTATTATACATCAAAAACAGAGCATGAAATTATCCATTTATTTATCAAATTTTCTACTCTCTTTCAACGCCATTTTAATGATCATTCTATCTCAAAAATATCTCTATAACAATTTATGAATTATTACTTATCATATACACAAAAACAAGACATCAATATTCTCATTTTTCACCCACGTTTCAACATATATTCATCACCATTTTATGATCATTTAACCTCTAACTATCATTATAAAAGTTTCTATTTAACAAACCATAAAGAACAGTGCTTTACACTTACTTGTTTAACCTCAAGCTCTTTAAAATATCACTTAGCCCTAGCTCCCAAGCATCATACGATCTTCATCATTGAAGGAGGAATAGGCTATGTTTTCTTTGTAAGAAGGAGAGATAATAAGGATCTTGGAGTGGTAGTGTAGGATTTTGACAAAATTAACATAAAGGGGTTGGGTTGTGATTTTTGTGAGACAGAGAGATGAAAATGAAGAAAGCATATAGCAGAAGAAGAAAATAAAGAGATGAATTTGTAGAGACAAAAATGAAAGAAGGTTTACAAATTGAGAGTGTCGTGGGTGATCAATTAGCTAGGTAAAATGCTTGGTAAGTGTCTTAACGTGTCATAACACTTACCACTTAATACATTTTGCATAGTTAGGTAATAACTTGAGCTACCGTATGATTCTTAATGATCAATCCATTTGTCCCACAATTTCTAATTCAATTGTCTCCCAATTTTCTATAACGCTTGTCATTAAATCCTAACGCCACATGTCAATTTTTCTACTACCGTTTGTCATTTAATACTACCATTTATTAATTATCTTGCCACTTGACATTTTTCCTAGTCCAAAAAATACCGATAATTTCAGAAATTTCCAATTTTCACCAAAAATTATAAATTAATATTTATACTCACCAAATCAATTTTCAAGACATATCATTCACTATTTACATTATAATCATATTAAAATCATTTATACCCTAGAATATGTCAAATGAGTATATAAACAGTCATTGTAATGTGTACAAAAATCTAATTCACATGTGTGTGTATGCTACTGTTATTTATGAGCATGAAATGCATTTCCTATTTTCTTAATAATATTTTTCATGTACAGTTATCTAAGGTTCTAACCCTTCGTATGGGAAAATAAGACATGAAGACTACAATAGGTGCTTGCTGATGTATCCATACCTCCCCCATTGACAAAGGACTTGTCCACAAGGCCGAATGGTAAAGGTAAGTCTTCATTAGATGGAGCCACCTCAGTTATTGAATTGGCCGTCGCACTAGGAAGAGAAAGGGTGAGACAAGGCAACTTTTATGAATCTTCCCATGTTTCCTTATCTTTAGTTGAGGCATCCCACTGAACTAATAATTGTTCCACTGAGTGTCCAAGTCGCTAAATCGTTCGACGTCCCAAGATAGCTTGAGGCTATAGGAAAGGGCGACCATTATTGTCGATAGGTGGTAATTGGACTGTAAAGAGATTTGGGGAACTGAAACAAGGCCTGAGAAGCGAGATATGGAAAATGAGGTAGATCATGGATTCTGAAGCCAAATCCAATTCATAAGCAACAGAGCCTATTCGATGCAACACCTGAAATGGTCTATAGTAACGATATGATAATTTGGGTGATGAACGATGGTGGATGGATAATTGGTGATAAAGCTTGAGTTTAAGATAAACTAGGTCCCTTTCTTTAAATTATTGCTCTTGACGGTGCTTAATTGCTTGTTGTTCTATCCGATTTTAAGCTATATGAAGATTTTGTTTAAGCTTACTGAGTACGTGATCTTATTATCCGAGGGTGGAGTAGATTGCTTTGATCGATGAGGAGCTTAATGTGTAAGATGGAATGGTCAGAGGAGGTCATCTGTATAAAGCTTGAAAAGGAGACATTTGGATGGATGAGTGGAAACTTATATTGTACCAGAACTCTGCCAGTAGAAGGAAACGAGCCCACAACTTGGGTTTGTCACAAGCAATACAGGGGAGGTATGATTTTAAACAACGATTTACTACTTCAGTTTGTCCATCTGATTGTGGTAAGCACTGTTGTAGTTCAAAGTGGTGCCTATGACACGAAATAATTTTTACCAAAACTTACTAAGGAAGATTGGGTCCTAATAATACATTATCGATTTAGGCAACCCACGTAGATTGTAAATATCTTATAAAAAAATTATGGCAAGGGATGTTGCTGAGCATCTCGATGACAAGGGAATAAAGTATGTGTACTTTGTCAGGTGGTCCACAATGACCCATATTGTGGTCTTCCCGAGAGAGGGAGGTAGATGGGTAATAAAGTTCATCATATGGTCCTCCCATACCTGATTAGGAATAGGTAGAGGTTGTAGTAGACCGAACGGTTTCGGAGTGAGGTATTTAGTTTGTTGATAAAATTGACATTATTTGACATAGTTTCGAATGTCATTTGAAATGGAGGGCCAATAAAAGGATGCGACTAAACAAGATAAGGTTACTTTTGCGCCATAATGACCACCTAATGGAGAGATGTGAAACTTGTTCAACAAAGTGGTACGAAGTCTGGAAAGTGGATGTATGAATAATCTATTTTGGTAGTAAACCAAGCCATCATGAATGACATAATCAGCAAGAATGCCAAGCCTGCTTCAGATATCGAAAAATGGTCACATAAAATCACAAGCCATGGCATGGTAGGTGAAATAATTGCAAAGCAAGATGGGCTATCAATTTGAGAAAGGGCATTCGTAATACGATTCTCACGGTCAGGTTTATATCTAATCTCATAAGTGTAACCCATAAGTTTTGTGAGCCATTTTTCTTGTTTTAGAGTCTGAATGGTTATAGTCAATAAATGTTTAGGACTCTCTGGTCTGCGTAAATGATGAATCGCTACCCTATTAAGTATTGCGACCACTTTTGTACTACCTATGTCAAGGTGTAAAGTTCTCTCGTATAAGCTCCTGTTGCTTGAATTCATGGGCTCAACTTTATGGAAAAGTAAGCAATTGGGTGGTTTGCTTGGGCAAGGAAGACTCAAATTACACACCCTGATGCATCTATTGTAAGTTCAAATGGGACAATAAAATCTGGTAGAGCCAAAATTGGAAGTGTATTCATTCGTGATTTGAGGTCTTTAAAGGCTTTTGTGTAAGTGCAGACTATGTAAAATATGGAAATTTGAGAATGTCTATAAGAGGGCCTGTGATGGTGGCATTTGTTGCACGAAATGCCAGTAGTAACCTGTAAGACCTAAAAACCCACGCAAAGCAGTCATAGATATGGGAATTGGCCATTATAGTATGGATTTAAGTTTGTTTGGATTCGCAGCCACACCTTGAGCAGAAATAATGTGGCCTAAATAATGAACTTTTAGCATATCGAATACATATTTATCGAATACATATTTAGACATTTTGGCATAAAATTAATGAGCATCTAAGAGAGTGAAAACCTGTGTAAGGTGACCAAGATGATCAGATAAATTGGTGTTGTATACTAAGATATCATTAAAGAAGACCAATACAAAGCTATGTAAAAATTCCCAGAAAAGATTAGTCATGGCTGCTTGAAATGTGGATGGTGCATCAATAAAGCCAAAAGGCATGACCACAAATTCATAATGCCCATCTATTGTTCGAAAAGTTGTCTTATAGATGTCTTCAGATTCGATGTGGATTTGATGGTACCCAGAATGAAGATCAATCTTTGAAAAAATGGTGGTCCCTTTAAGTGCATCAAAAGTTCATCTACTGTTGGTATCGGAAAACGATCACGAATCGTGACTATGTTTAAAGCATGGTAGTCCACACAGAAATGCCAAGTACTATCTTTCTTATGGACAAGCAACACTAGAGAAGAATAAGGGTTAGCATTTGGCCGAATGACACCATCACGTAACATCTCACCATTGAGTTTGGCCATGATATCTTTCTAATAATGGGGATATCTATAAGGCTTGGCATTGACCGGTTTAGTGTTGGTGGATGTAGTGGTCGTGATTTCAGAATGGTGGTAATGTTGTCGGTGTGTGGAAGATGGTATTGTAATGGTTTAAAAGGTCACGAATAGCTGGCAAGGGTGGGGAAAAGTGCTAGTTTGGTAATGCAGGAGCAGTTGGGTTAGGTTCGCAGATCACCACGTGGATAGAAGCAATGGAGTTGGTGTAAACCAGTCTGTGCAGTTGATGGGCTGAGGCAGTGGAGAGGATGGTGTTTGCAGTCAGGTGGATTAGGGTTCCCTAGTGCATGAAGGACATCTCAGGCGTAGAAAAATCTGCTTGTATTGGGCTAAGCAATGCTAAGCACTAAATCTGTGCCTTGTATGGGCAAGACTATCAGCGGCACATTGAATCATTATCCCGCGAGAGAAAGAGGAACCTTTGAGCACTAGCTTTGACATTCTAAGTATTTTCCATTTCCTACTATGACTGAAAAACTGTTCGTAGGATGAACTAGTAGAGATAAAAACTGAGTAATACGGGGTTGAATAATATTATGGGTAATGCCCAAATCTACCAAAACAAGAAAAGAATGTCCATGAATTATGCCTTGTATATATAAGGTGTAGGGAGAGAGAGATCCGTAGCAAGCCACAGGTGAAAGATAGAAGTAGGTCAATTTAGTTTGTTTATCTAGGACGAGCAAGGTAGTATGAAATGGTGTGGCTGCGGGATCGGGGTCAGCATCGGTCTAAAACTCCAGATTTATAGAGTCAGAATCTAGTGGTTCATGAAGAAGGTCAGGTAGAGGTGTAGTAAATGTTAATGCTTGTAGCGATGCCCAGGGTGGAACTTCTCCAGGCAATTGAAGCATAGTCCATCTGTCTATTTTTAATGCATCTCCTCCGGCTTTAAACGATGAATAACGCTTGTAGAATTGGGTCATGGAGGAGGATAGGGTAGTGCTAGTGGGGTCGATTGAGCTGCCAATAGAACTCGAGGAAGAACTGGAGCACAGTGATGGTAGGAGGTGGGTCGAGAATCCAAAAACTTGGACTTAATAAGCTTTGCCTATCCTATTGCCTCTAAAGTAGAGCGTGTATGTACCAGGGCCAACTCATTGAATGTTAGTTCGCAATCTTGAAATGAAGCAGTTCTTAATAGATTCATCGGAGAGTCCCACCACACAGTTACAGAGACACTCGAATTGTGTTTGGTAATCGACTACTGTACTTTATTGCCGAAGTTTAAAAAGTGTTGCTTGGTGATTTTCAAAGGATAAAGGACCAAACCGCAACTCCAAGTTACGGGTGAAATCATCCCAAGTAGTAAACATTCAATTGGAATGTAGCCATTTATACCAACTTAAGGTAGCCCTTTGCATAAAGAAAGGGACCATCTAAAGGCGTTAAGGTGGTTGCAGCTGTTAGAATGTGAAATATTAGTCTGTCGGGAATAACCAATCTAATGGATTGGAGCCATCGAAGAACACCATAGTAAGCTTAGGTGGTTTGGGGGGAAGTGAATGGTTGCTACTAGGTGTTGGAGAACAGAAGTGAGGGGATGGTTGGTTGGGAATGATAGTATTGGTTCCAGATGATAGTGTGGTAATAAGGTTGGGCATGTGGTTCTCAAGGTTGCTCAGAGTAGTGGATATGGTGGAGGTGATTCTGTCGGTGACGGTTTCAAGGCGGGAATTGGTTGTGGCCCGATCCTCTAGTTGTCATTGGAAAGCGTTGTACTCGCCAGAGAGTAAGGAATTCATCTGGGTGAGCTATTCAATGATGGAGGCCATAGATTCCTACAATGTTGGAGGATCCTTTTTCAGTGGCATCACAAAACTCTCAATGAAAGCACCAATGATAAATCCTTAATTTGAGATTAGGATCAACACTCCATAGAAGAGTGGAAGAAGAATATGAAAGATCAAATATTTTTCTATATATTCCTTGATGACAGTTCAGTGATTAAATATCACCTGAAACCCAAACATGAATAAACACCACTAACAATACAACTGTTCCACGATCAACGTGGGTCATACACAAAATATAAAAACATAACAAACTTAAGATATTTAAAGCTGAAAATCAGTCAACCACGATGGCCTCTTGACTTGTCTCTTGAGCCTTGCTGTTGACTGGTGTCAAGACTGCAATGGGGTGCTTCCTAATGTATTAAGTACAAAAGACTAAGACTTGTTACCCAACTGATAAAAAGGATAGAAACTTTACACAAGATATTGATGAACAGCTTTCAACAACTGAGAAAGAAGATGATCATCGGAAAAAGGAGAGCTAGATTTTGAAGGATTTAAAATTTACCATAAACAACAAATACCCAGATAGAAAACTACAAGTTAAGCTGTTGAGGCCTTGAGAAGAAGTGGAATAGTTCTTAAAATGATGAACAAAATCTACCCAATGGTGGCAATTTTATGGTTGGTGGCTTTGGTGGGTATTCTATGCAAGGACGAAAAGTGAAGTATTGCAATTATATATATATATATATATATTGATTCACTTTAATCTTCTATATTTCTTCAATCACCTCAAGTTTTGTCTGTGTATATACAG
>JANZXP010000196.1:38568943-38581400 GCA_027576715.1 Erythroxylum flavicans
CTATATTTTCTCCTAAGTATGTTAGTTTCTTGTAGTTTTAGAAATTATTGTTTCTCTATCATTAAAATTTACTCTTTTTTTCATTTTTACTATTGGCTATTAAATTTTCTTATTTATTTTTTCCTTTGTCATAAGTATAATACCATTGACATATCTTTATGATATATTATCAAGCTATTAGTGTTCTGTTGTGCCTGTATACTTTTTCTAGTTCCATATAGGTGCTTTCATACAAATATATAAATTTAAATATATTGTCGAGGCTTTTTTTTTTTATTTCATCCAGGGCCTATAAAACGATAGGAACGGCCCTAGTTACAATTAACGCAGAGTGGTTATAGTGCACAGTCTATTGCTATTAAGTTTATGTTTTAAACAAAGTGGTTATAGTGCACAGTGTGTTGCTATTAAGTCTAATTATTAAACAAAGTTACGACTCACGATGCAAGCCCTTTTTCTTTTTCTTGCTTTCTATTTTTTCTTTCGATCTCCCACTATCAGAATCCTCCATCCTCCATCCTCCATCCTCCATCCTCCATCAGTGCATCCCTCTTCGTTCATTCTATATCGACTACACATACCAAGTCAAATATAATGACATTACCAAATGGAAACTGCAAACAAGCAACGAAGAAGGGGAGCGACAAGTGATATAAAAGGGAACGACAAGTCATGGGTTATTGAAAAGTGACGGAGAAAGGAATGATGACAAGGGTAAGTTCAGAGGAGAATAGACGAGTTGGGACTCAAGTTGGACGTGATGAATCTAGTGACTAGTTGGAGTAGGCATGAGATCAAATAATAGGGATATGTATATTTTTATAATTTAGTCCTTAAATTCTTGAAATTTCACTTAATATCAAAATTAACCTATATTTATGGTTCTGGAAGGTACTCGTTGTCAGCCAACTAAAAGGGTTAATACCATTTAAAGCTATAACTTGAAATGGTAAGATACACGAAATTATAGGATCATTAAATTTGCATCACTAAGGTCAAACCACTTATGAATTTCAATCTTTATTTTTCACATAAAATAATTCAATTTGTACATATTCCCTCCTTTTGGTAACTTCTGATTTGCTAAATGTTGATTTTTTTTACTATCATATCAAATATATAATGATTAAAAGAAACCAAATGTCTTTGGTAGTCAAAAATAATATAAATATCATACTTGACCTAATAAATATTTTGGTTCTGGTATAAATCAAATTTGATGTCGGTTGATACTAAATATCATTTAAGTAATTTTTTTAATTATAAAATAACCCTTAATATATATCATGAAGAAATGGACACAAATGTATATGTTTCTAATTAGATTACTTTCTTTAAAAATTTATGTCAATCTTCCTTGAAGTATTTAAAAGCCTTTAAGATAGTGATGACTGATTAACTAAACTTTTAGATTCCCTTCTCAGAATAGGTGAGGAAGGAGAGCTTAAACCTGTAGAAATCCTAGTTTCTTACCCCTAGAAACATGAATTACAACCTCAAGTGAAAACTTGGATCCTAAAATAAAATCCTCTACTCTCACTTAGCCTCTCCTACCATAAGTTCTAATACAAACAATCTCCCTTATGCTCAAGATTGTGGCCCCTTAAAATCATTGACTACGCAAGAGACTCCCTTCACTCTTGATCCTCCCCTTTTAGCTTCCCTATATGCTACAAAATTCCCCATAAGAAATATTGAAATTCCAGCTACATTTCCAAAAGTTTTAAAGATCCTCAATCTCTAATAGATGAACCACTTGGAGAATACCTCAATATGGATACTAACACAACCAAGGAGTGATGTTCATTAAAATCATATGACCTCAATACCTCAAGGAAGTAATGGGTGATTCTCCCTTCATACAAACCACCATAAGGAAATCCAGTAAAAAGCAGAAGGGTAAGGGCTTAATTAGCACTTGCAAGCCATGATCATAGCTTGAAAAATAGTAGGCCATAAATGATTTGATAAAGGAAAAAAAATCCTTTTCTGATCAACTTATTGGAAACCAAGACTAAGGAGATTGCAGTTAACAAAGGACTATGGTTCCTTGGAAACAAATGGAAGACCATATCCAATTATGAACACAATCATCTAGGAAGAATCATTATAGCCTATAACCCAAAAGTTCTTGATGTCCTCACCTTAAAATAATATAATAACTGTCTTCAAGCTCTCCTTCCTTAGTCTCCAAATTCATTTCTCCCTCACTCAATCAAACTCATATTTAGCTTCTTTGTGAACCAGTAACCAATCTAGAGATTAGGAATGTCCTCTTTAGCTTAAACCCAGACAAAGCTCGAAGACTTGATAACTTCAATGCCTATTTCTTCCAAAGGTCTTGTAACTTACTATAACCCTATGTTTGCAAAGTCATCAAGGAATTCTTTAATTTAAGCACCTTACTAAAAAAAATAAAAAATATTTCTTTTCCTTTATTCCCAAAGTCCTGATCCTACATCTTTCAAGGACTTTAGACCTATATCTTGTTGCACAACCTTGTATAAATCACCTCTAAGATTTTGGCCTTGAGACTAAATCCTTTTATGAATGTACTATTATTCATACTTTACTTTTATTGCAAGTTGCAATATTGGAGATAATATCTTGATGGAACAGGAACTTTTCATGGAATATTACTCGAAGAGGTCTACGAAAAGTTGCTCAATGAAGATAGACTATTCTAAAGCTTTTAATACTCTCAATTGGAGTTTCATTCTTCATAGTCTGTAATTCTTTGGATTTCCTTAAGCATTCATCAATTAGATGCATCAATACGTTTCCGCTACATCCTTTAGTGTATTAATAAATGGAGTGGCCACTCACATATTCGAAGGGGCTAAAGGGATTTATCGTATACATATTTGGTTTAGTCAAAGCGGTACATACAAGAATGATCTCTTATAATATCTCTTAAGGGAAGCTTTTCAAATTTCACTACAAATGTAAGAGAGTTAAACTCTTTAATTTATCATTTGCAGATGATCTGTTTCTTCTTTATGGAGTTAACAAGGATTCAGTGTAACTTCTACTCGATTGTTTGTAAAAATTCTAGACTTTGTAGCCCTCTTAATTTATAAGGGTAAAAGCTAATTATTTATATCTTTAATACCCAATTCCCTGGAGTAATGCCTACGGCAGATCTCATGACTTCAATTGTTTAAAACTCCTTTATATAAGGAGGGTTCAATTAATTAAAATTGTGCTTAATAGTCTGCACATATATTGCTTTGATAAACATTTTTTAATGAACCATCTTTCTTTCTGCTTGTTGGACCAAGTGTAGAAATGTTTCTAAATTTTCAGTTCAGTTACTCACATATAAGCTACATAGTCCTTTAATTCATTCGAGTGATTTCTCATGTTGTTATTGCTTTTAGTCTTATGTGAATGCATCATATTATTAAATTCCCTAAGCAATATATTTCCATTTTTTTGTTCTATAGTGAGACTCTTTAAAAGCTTAGATTATAAGAATAAATAAATGTTATAAACATCTCGACCATCTTTTGTTTTATCTTCATAAGCAATTGCATTATCTAGTTTATGATCAAGAAGCTCAGTACCTATAATTTACTAGAATCATAGGGGACTACTATCCTTCCATTAAAAGGTTATGAAAGAATTTCCCAATATCTTTTTAAAAAGTTCATTTTATTGGCATTGATATCCTTCAAGTTGGTTTCCAAAAGTCGTACCATATAGGGGTTATTATTAGCAGTGTAGTTACTAAGAGCTAGCTATTTAAACGAACATTTAATCCCTCATACATCCTAGGTTATTATCTTTATTATTAAAGAGTGGGATTAGATACATTTTTCTTCTTTTTGATCTCATCCTCTCATCTATTTTGAATTCAAATTTTTTACCAAATATAAAGGCTTCATATGGCTCGGGGCTTTAAGAAGAACTCTTTGGTTAAGGAGTAGACTTTATATCTTCTAGGGGAAGAGTGGGGGCTTTTAAGTGTCAATTAAGATCTAACTTAGGCTTCACAGATAATCTATACATTATGTTCAGGCAATTAGTGTTTTTAGGGAGTTCCTTTCAATTGTTTTTCCCTACTTGCTTAGTCCTAGTCTCAATTGTTGGGTCGTTAATGGAATTTATATTTTAAGTTTTGACCATAGGTGTATGGCACAATTGTAGATAGAATTGGCAATTATAAGTCATCCTACAAGGATTAGAATTACTAGTACTAACTGTCTTTTTATTATCTAACATAACAAATTATGATGATTTGAAATTCAAATTTAAGAAAATAAACTAAAATAAATCAATATGTTTGTCTAACTAGAACAAAGAACAAACTAAGAAACAATCAAAGAAGACAATGTTACTTGGACTTCGAATCCCTGTAGAACTTCTCATAAAATCAAGATTTAACTATTCAATTTAATTTATAGTTCATTAGACTATGGAAATTCCTCAATTATGCTATACATCTAATCCTAAGTTAACTAAATGAAATCTCTTTCTAATAAAAACCCCTAGAATTGCATTAATTGGTTTATGAATTTAACTATTAAGTTTAACCCTAATCAGGAAGATTTATGTCAACCTATCTCTAGGTTTGCCTACAACTCCTTTCAATTATATCATATTTATTCATACAAAGGATTTCTATATCTCAGTTACATAAAATCATATATTCATCTATATGGGAATAATATTAATTTAAAAATAATTAAGAGCACATAATTGAATCTCATTGTAACTAAAGAAGGAATTAAATTAAAATAAAATCACCACAAAGATTTATCACAAGATTTATCTTATCCAAGTACCACAAATGTTCAATTCCTAATCATAGAACATCAAAACCAAAGGAAAACTTGAAAATTAAAAGAAACATAATGAAATCCCTTTTAATATTTAAGAAATCAACTTTAGATCAATAAATTCACTATGAATATTTTTCTTTGCTAGTTCTTCATTCTCTTTGTCATCTTTTTCATCAATTTATGTTTCTGGAGCCTCCTCCTTACTTTTTCACTTAGCTTTCACTTAAAGTTTTTAAATTAGGTTTTTTTGTGGTACATAGGTATTAACACGAACATGTTGATTGCTGTATTGATTAAAAATCATAAAACCCTCGATTCTAGAATTAATATGGGCTTAAAATGTAAACACGGGTATTGACATAGGTGTTTAGTCTCTAACATAGGGGTGTTGATGATCGTGTAAATCTCTGAAACTATAAAATTACTTATTTTGCATTAGACATGTCCATGTTGATGTACACAAGCATTTTGCTACCTATATCGATTTGTAGCATATTCATAACTTAGTCAAAATAGCTCCAAATCGCCCCAAACTTGTTTTTGTTTATTCCTTTTGCTCCAATGAGTGAATTACAACCTAAAAACACAATATAAATGAATTTTGATAGAAACATGATAAAAATTCAAATAAACAAACAAAATGCACTTAAAATAAAGCTAAAAATTATGAACAATTAAACACTTATCAATCTCCCTCATACTTAAGCATTTGCTTGTCTTCAAGGAAATCAATTTCATTACTCTCGAATTAATAAGAAACAACTTCAAAAAAGCATTAAATACACCAAAGATATCCATCAATATTCTCCATTATTTATTTAATTGTAAAGTTTGTTGAATCGTTAAGAACTTAATTAATTGGATTAAATTGTCAATAAATCCAATTCATTCCATAATTCTTCAAAATTTAACTCAATTCAAACCATTCTACTTAATGTAAAAAATGAATATATATGAGGAAATTGCTAAAACCTTTAAACATTTTCATACCCCTAATTATAAAAAATAACACTAATTTCAAACAACATAAAAGTATTTAGAAGCTTGTTTGAAAAGTTTACTAGCATTTTGACGCGAGAGTAAACACTTTGTTATGGATACTTTTAGTTACTTAAAAAGACACTATCTCAAATGGATACTAGTATTACTTTTTAACTTCGACCTTTTTATTAATACAAAGACAATGGAGTGAAATTATTTATGCTCGTTTATTCACATACTACTATTTTTTCTTTCTTTTCTTTTTCTTTTTTTATATGTGGGGTAATGAAATGCTCAAAAAGAATTCACATTTAATTAGGGTATATACAAATTATACATAAATTCTCAAAATTAATGAACTAAATTGAAATTAACTTAATCAATAAAACTCATAGCTATTTGCATAAACAAATCAAATTACAATCATAACCAAACTTATAATGAAACATCTTAATAAACATCCTTTTAAAAAATTCTTGAAATATTCATTATTAAGCTAAATATAACATAATTGACAAGCTTGACTGCGATAACTGAATTTATGTTTTATGTTTTAACTGCAAGTGCATGGTGTAGCTGTGGCTAGCATAAACAAGTACGAGTTGATCCCACGAGGATTAGAGTTATTAGTACTTAATATATATCTTTCTATTTTCTATTATACTAAATTATGGTGTTTATGATTAATCAAAATCAAAATTAAAATAATAAAACTAAATTAAATCAACATAATTGACTAACTAGAATAAAAATTAAACTAAGAAACAATCAAAGAAGACAATGGTACTTAGAATTTGAAACCCCTGCCCCTAAGGACTTCTCATGAAATCATGATTTCACTTATATAGTTTATTGAACCATAAGAATTCCTGGATTGTGCTAATATCTTTCTTAATATTATTGATAACTAATCTTAAGTTGATTAAATGAATTCTCTTTTTAACTAAAACCCCTAAAATTGCATTAATCGATTTATGAATTTCACTATTAGGTTTGACCCTAATCTAGATGATTTATATTGACCTAACTCTAGGTTTGCATACAACTCCTTTTAATTACGCTATATCTATTTGTATAAAGAATTTCTTAATCTCAATTGCATGAAATCCTACATAAATCAATATACTAGCAATGTAACACCTCCTATACGGAATCTACAACCACCTACACACATGACACCTAAATTTTTGTACATACATTTACGGCATACAATTCTATTCATTTATAGGGCGTCATTACTCATTTATTTATTCAATGCTACACATATAAATATTAAAAAATTTCATATCCCTTAATGTTATCATTTAAAGTAGTATTACATCATTACAATTATATAGTAATCCAAAAGAGATATTGCATATAACTTAAATTCTTAATTACAAACTATTAAGAAACTACAATTTCCTTCATTACATATACAACCATTATTTAACGGTTGGCTTTGGTCCCTACAGATGATTATTGTGCCTTACTCCTATTACTTAGACCTACATGGATTAACATCTGTGTTAAGCTTGAAAGCTTAGCGGGAAAACACTTAGTTTGGATGACCACTCACAACAATTATTCGCCAAGCACACACAAATTCATAAATATCATAAACTTATGTAAACAATGATGGCATAATTAAGCAAAGTATATAATACAAATATGCTTTAACCATATGCCGTAAATTAACATTTATATTCTAAATGTTGATTTCCAAAGCTTAGCAATCAACTTGTTCATGTTATTATGTTGCATCTCTTATTTATAACTGTTTAGTTTCCTTTCTGTGTTAGGCTTGCACATTCCTATGGGTTTGGATAATGGAAACCGTGGATATCTGAAGATATCAAACAGTGGATACTTGAAGACATCGAACTACATATATCTGGATGTATCGAACGGTGGACACCTAGAGATATCAAACTGTGGATACCTGAAGGTATCGAGCTATAGAGACACTATCGTCTCGACATGAAGACACCGGTTGTTTCAAACTATACTAGCTGCATTGTAACCGTATAGGAGCATGCCTATCTATCCAACACCAAGACAATGAAGCAGACATTGTAACATTTCCTTTAATCATTTGCTAATTTCATAATTAATATATTAACAAATCACATGATATTTATTTGAAAACATAAAATCTATTTTTAAGTTCATATATGCAAGTCATAACTTATCACCATTAGAATAGTATTCCAATCGCAAGTACTCGTATGATTTATTTTGTATATGTTTTGTTCAGTTGTGTTTTTCAAGGTACATTCACATAATTCCAGTATATAAATTCCTATATCTTATTTAAACATAAAACATGTTAAAGTGTACTTAATTATCTTTGCAAACTTAGTATGTGAACTTGTATAGTCATACTATACACATATAAGCAATAAATATGCATACAAATCATCTATGTATATGTAAATTTTCTTTAGCATACATTATGCTCAATTTTAAATTCCTACGTTTAATCACCCTATTCACATATGATAAGTCATATTTTATTTATCTCTAGGTGTATGCAAAGTTTCATAAATATTCAAAAAGGTTCCGATATGATTCGGTAAAAAAAATGGAAGTGAAAAACTTAAAATAGGACAATTTGGGCTAAGCCCACAGTACCCTCGGTTGGCCTAAAAATAGGCAAACAAATCAATCTAGAAACAAATTGCACGATGGTCTCCACTTGTTTTGTAATTTTCACATAGCAAACATTCAATTTAGGCTTTGAGGTTTTTTAAAAATTTATCTCCCTATATCTTTGGTTTCCATACCACAAAAAATCAGACCATTTGGACTTCTAAACCATGAGATATGCGCCAAACGTTACAAGCTGCTTCAATACATGGGCATCATCAGGTCACTATTTTCAATCTCAATTTCTTATGTCATAAATCCAAAATTAAGTAAGAGTCTCTTCTATAGATTTTTAGTTATATGTCTTAAGTTTCATCTAAAATTGGAATCACCCTATTTGGAGGTTTATAGGCTGAGTTATGGTCAAAAACTAAGGTTGGTTCAAGTGAACTGAGAACCTAAGACAAAATTTCACTAAACATTACTCTCTTTTGTCCCAACAACCATTTATGTCCAAGTCAATCTTTTTACACATTCAAATATGTACACATACAGAAATTAACTAAGTGTAGTCTCAAACCTTGAAATTTTTCAATCAGCTCTTCTTGCAGTGCTCTTCCTTCTTTTCCCTTTTAGCTTTGCTTGATTCACCAACTAAAACACCACAAATACATATCTCAATCCCACGTCCATCCTTATAATTCCAGCTCTTCATGAGAAAAGCAAGAAAGATGAAGATGAGAAGAAAAACAACAAACTTTTACCTTAATTTTCACGTAGGATTAGCTTGATTCCTTATGCAAAATGATGTGATTAAGGAGATGGAGTGGAGAGGAGATGAGAAGAGAAAATTTTGGAGTTAAAACCCTACATACACGTCCCTCTCCCCTCTCTTCTACTTCCCTTTTCATGAAGTTTCTAGTCTTAGACACATGTTTCAATCCCATTGGACCATATGTTGATTTTGGCCAAAATTGCACATTTGGTCTTTCTTCTCCCTTTAGTTCCCACATTGGCATATAAAGTCATCAATCGATTTCATTCTAGTCCATATTTCACATATAATTATTTATTCCCATGTTTCTTTTAAATCAATTACTATTTTTTCTTTTACTATCCTTAGATACACTTAATTCTTTATGTTTACTTCTTACTAAACCCTAGACATACTATAATGCTTCTAGGGTATATACTGGGGCCTTACAAGAAATATTAATTCAAGAATAATTAACAACAAACAATTAGATCTCAATGGAACTAAAGAATAAACTAAAATAAAATAAAACCACTATAAAGTCTATCTTGAGGTTCATCTAATCCAAGTATCGATAAAGTTTAGTTCTTAATCATAGAAGACATAACATTAAAACTATGTGAAAAACAAAAAATCAAAAGAAACATGATAAAATCCTTTAAAAATTTAAGAAATCCAGTTTAGATCGAAAAAAATCCACTCTAAGTATGTTTTCTTACTTGTTCTTCATTCTTTCTGTCTTCCTAGGTTGTCAATTATGTTTTCCAAGCCTCCTCCTCCATAACTTTCCTATTAATTTTGCCTTTTATTGTTCAAAAATTAGGTTTTCAGATGACATAATCATCACAGTTGGACATGAGCTCAAAATGTGAAGTTAATGACCATAAACTCTTAAGAACTTTAAAACCACTTATTTTGCATGAATCATGGCCATATTGATGTACATAGGCATGGTGGTATCGATCTTGATTTCTAGCATCTTTATAACTTGATCAAAATAGCTCCAATTCACCCCCTAACTTGTTCCAATTTATTCCTTTTGCTCTAAATATCTGAATTATAACCTAAAAACACAATATAAACAAATTAAGTACAAAAAATGATGAAAATTTTAATAAATAAGCAAAAAGCACTAAATATAACCCCAATAATATGAATAATTAAGTACTTTTCAAACTCTCACATACTTAAGCATTTGCTCATACTCAAGCAAACCAATTTCATTACTGTTAACTTAACATGAAACAATTTTGAAAAAGCATTAGACACATCAAAATCCGTCAAGATTCTTTTCACTTAATTGTAAAGTCTATTGAATTTTTAAGCACTTAGTTATTTACGTAAAATAAAAAATCAATCCAAGTCCCTCTATAACACTTTAAATTTTAACTCAATTTAACACCATTATACTTTATGCTTAAAGTGAATATACATGAGAAACGCTAAAACCTTTAAATATTTTCATACCCCTTATATATAAAAAATATAAATTTAAACAACAAAGGAGCATTTAAAAGCTTGTTTGAAAAGCCACCCAAACTTTTGACAAGAGAGTAAACACCTTATCATAAATACTCCCAGTTACTCAATGTCACTATCTTAAATGGCTATTAGCATCATTCTTCAACTTTGACCTTTTTATTGGTACAAAGCTAGTGGGGTGAAAATATTTATGCTCATTTATTCATATACTACTATTTTTTTTCTTTATTTTTAAAATTTGTATATATGGGAATGAAAATGCTCACAAAGAATTCACATTTAATTCAAGTCATGTACAAATTATACAAAAAGTATCATAATGCAAATCAAACATCCATTCTCAAAATTAGTGAACTAAATTGAAATTAACTTGGTCATCAAAACTTATAACTATTTACCTAAACAAATCAAATCAGAATTATAATCAAATTCATAATGAATCATCTTAGTCAACATCCTTTAAAACAATTTCTCGAATTAATTGTTACTAACCTAATTATAATAAAATTTACAAGCTTGATTGCTATGATGATGAATTTATTTTTTTTATGGTTTAATGCAAGAGTATGGTGTAGCTGTAGCTAGCATTGAGGAGTATAGGGCAATCTTACGAGTATTAGAATTAATAGTACTTACCGTCTTTCTATTATCTAGTCCAACAAATTATGGTGCTTATAATTAATAAAATTCAAAACTAAAATAAATCAACACAATTAACAAAAAATAACAAATATTAAACTTAGAAACAATCAAAGAAGACAGTGGTACTTGTAATTTGAATCCCCTTAGGACTTGTTAAAAATTATGATTTTACTAATCCATTTAATTTATAGTTTATTAGACCATAATCCTCAAGTATGTTAGTGTCTTTCTCAAGACCATTAACTTCTAATCCTAGGTTAATTAATTAAAATATCTTTTTAGTTTAAACCCCTATAGTTGTATTTATTAGTTTATGAATTTAACTACTAGGTTTGACCCTAATCCAGAAGATTTATGTCGACCTATATCTAGGTTTGCATGTAATTTTTTTCAATTATACTAGATCTATTTATATAAAGGATTTCTTAATCTTAATTGTATGAAATCCTACATGAATCAATATGCTAGCAATATTAATTCAAGAATAATTAAAAATACATAACTGAATCTCAATGAAACTCAATAATGAATTAAAATAAAATGAACTCGCTACAAAGTCTATCATGGGGTTTATTTTCAAGAAATCAACTTTAGAACAATGAAAATCCGCATATAATATGTTTCTTGACTTGTTCTTCATTATCTCTATCATCCTAGGCTGATAATTTATGTTTCCTAAGCCTCCTTCTTACTTTTACTCTTCCTTTTGCCATTTATAGTTTGAAAATTAGGTTTTTAGGTGCTATAAGGGCATCAACACAATTGTGTAGATTAAAAATCATAAATCCTCAAATCTAAAATGAACGTAGGCTTAAAATTTGAACATGAGCATATTGGATCCCAGCACAGGTGTGTTGATGACCATTTAACTCTTTAGAACTCTAAAATCACTTAATTTGCATAAAATATAAATGTGTTTATGTACACGGGTAGCAACACGAGGGTGTTTGCTGGAACCCTGCCTCGGCGGGTCCACGGGCCAGACATCCTACGTGACATCTGGACCCGTGGCCCATGGGGGAGGGATTCCCCACCAGTAATACTTAAAACGAATAAATTCATTTAATTAACTTTGTACAAAAATTGAGATAAATCATAAAAAAAATTCAATAAGTGTTGACTCCGGGAAAAATGCGTGGTGGGATCGTAAGATAAGCATATACATTACAATAAGAAAATCAAGAACAAAAATTTCAGAAAAATATTTAATACTCAATTTAATAGAAAATAAAGATTTAATTAAAAT
>JANZXP010000196.1:38592656-38618064 GCA_027576715.1 Erythroxylum flavicans
TATGATCTCTCAGTAGCAAAAGTCCTCCTCAGTCCTGAAATGTCAATATACAATTTTGGGTGAGTTTTGCGAAGTCAGATGAGGTAACTATCATCAATGGTTCACTCAATTCATGCAACACATCAAACATGTAGACATATAATTCACATCTTTGTATTTTTGCATAAAGCATCACATATCACTTTTGGGACAATTATATCGAACATTTCATTCATACAAAATTATACATATCAATTGTAAATGCAATGCACATGATTCAGTTTCATTTTTTACTTTGTTGTGACCAAGTGCCTTTTTGCTAGCTCATATCCCTTTATGGATACCGAATATCAATTAATGTCCCATATCCCTTAGTGGATACTGAGTACATACACATCTGAGCCAAAGGCTCTTATCACGTTTTGATCTTTAAGCTCTTTTATTAGCGACTCCAATCACAACTGTCTTTATCTTTCATACATTTATGTAATGAAATGCATCATACATATTCAATGATTACTCTCATTCAGTCACATTCACACTCTTTCTTATTCACATTTGTCATCGGACTTTTAGGTCAGCATTTAACTTTGAAGTTGAGAACAAATAGTCAGTTATATTCACATTCAAGTAGCAATTCTAACACAGTCCCGAATATAGAACTCCTCAGATAATCAATTGTTTGGAATCAACACAATCAATTTCACATTCATAAGATAATTCAAACATAATCTAACACAAACAATTAATTGAGTGAGATTGTTTAGGTTACTCATAAGTCATTCCTGAAGATAATGCCTAGAAGTTCCGGCAACGTCTGGATGTTGACGTTCCAGTTGCTCCTCTATATCATACAATATACACATATCACAATCTGGCATAATTATAAGTGTTTATTAATGCACATGTATGTATATGAAGTATGCACAATGCATGTTCATGACAATCTTAGGTATCGCTCTAATATTCTTGTCATGTAACCATTCATATATCCAAACTCACATAAGTATCATTTATACTTATGGTTTGTACCTCAATAAAACCATAAAAATCGAAATTTATAATTCCTTGGTCAATTCAGATTTTTCCTATAACAACTTTTGAGTCAACATTCCATGTTCTTTTTGACCAAGAAAATGAAGTAATTTAAGGATACTTTCTTCTAGAAAATCTAAAAATCTTAAGTTTCTAATGACACCAAGTTCGTTCAATTTGGTTCAATATTCTATAAGTTATGCTCAAAATACTACAGACTGAGCACATTTGAACCTTTGGCTTGTACATGATAATGCTGTCAAATAGTACAACTCATATCTCTCAATTCCTAATTTAAAAAATTATGAACTTTATATCATTTGAAATATAAGAGAATAAACTACAACTTTTGTGAAGAAACCTTTGTCTAATTCAGCATATATCAATACAGTTTATTCAATATCAACAAGACATGATTTCTATCTCGGGTAATACTACAACCTAAGTCAAAACTCAAATTCAAACCAAAATTTGAAATTCTTAGAGACAGAATAAAATTTGATTTCTTTAGAAACATTATATCCATATGTATTTAGTTTACTCCAAATAAAAAATCATCCCAATTTTATAATTACAGAACAAATTATGTCTAAAATACTGAAGCATGTTTAGTGAAAATACTCGAGTTATGAAATTCCAGAACTCCTCATCAATTCCGTCCCAAATTCATCAATCATTCTCCTCCAAATGATTTGAGATGATTATAATTTTTGGTGGAGATGTAGAAAAACGTGTTTTGAATTTGTTGGTTCAAATCCCATGTCATTTGGAGGTCAAGAGAAGAAGATATGGCCAAAAGATCAAAGGATGTTCGAACTGTCTCCAGCCTGCACGATCCTTCATTTTTCTGCATATTTAGTCCCTACACATTCTTCATTTTTCTTCTCAAACTTTCATTTTAAATCACTTTCCCATATCAGAACATCATCTTACACCTCTTCCTTAACTCTAAACCCATCTTAAAACATCTCTAAAAACACTCACAATAGAACATATTCTCATACTCTCAAAACAGAACACAAACATATACATTCATCCACCAATTTGCTGCACCCAGGTCTCATTTTCATGTTAAATTTTGAGACTCTTAAGGATAGAATTTAAATTCTATTTCTCAATAAAAAATGTAGCCTTATGTCTCTATTTTAATTCAAATTATGAATCATCTCATTCAAATAACTACAGAACAAGTTATGGCTAAAACACAGAAGCATAATCAGTGGACATATTATACCTACATTTTCCAGCATTCATCTTCCAATTTTTCCAAATTTTATTTTACTTTACTTAGTCTTCATTCTCAACTCAATTTTAACTCAATATTATTCGCAAACAATTCATGATCTATATTTAATCATTGACTCAAAAATAGAACATATAAATGTACCCATTCTTGATCAATTTTCTGCAACTCGTCCAACGCCATTTTAATGATCATTCTACCATAAAATCATCCCTATAATAATTTATGGGTCATTAATCATCATACACATACACAAAAGCAATACATTTACGTACACATTTCATCACTCACGTTCAGCATACATAAAACATCATTTTATGTCCATTTAACCTCTAACTATCATCAAAATATGTTTCATTTATCAAAGCCATGAAGATTAATAGGTTACTTACTTGATTTACTCAAAGCTTCTTCAATCACCATGAAACCCTAGCTCCTCCATCATATACGATCATCACCTTTTAAGGTGGAATAGGTTGGGTCTTTTAGTAATGAGATGGAGAAGACAATGAATCTTGAAGAAACAAAGTGAAAGAGTTGAACAAAAATCAATATGATAAGGGTGAGGTGGGATAGTCGAGAGTGAAGGAAAAAAAGATGAAAAAAAGAAGAAAATGAAAAAATGAAGCATAAATCGTAAATGGACAAGTGAAAGACCATAATATGGTCTTTAATTTGGGTAAAAGAATAGTACTGGTGAGTGGTAATGACACTTGTCACTTTCCTATGATCCCATTTTTGTCTTTTAAATAGACTAGTCCAATTATCTCCAATTTCTAATCCAATTTTCTCCCAATTCTCAATGACACTTGTCATTAAATCTTAATGTCACATATTTAAATTTCTACTGCTATTTGACATTTATTTCTACTGCCATTAATCAATTGTTCTGTTACTTTGCATTTGTCCTAGTCCAAAAATGACTCAAAATTTTAGAAATTTCCTAAAATTCACTAAAAGTTCTAAATCACTAAATACACTTTCAAAGACAATTTTCAACATATAAAAACCACAATTCTCAATATAATCACATTTACAAATCAATTATACCCTGAGTGTCAATGAATGCATGTATAATCATTTTAATGTACAAAATTTCAATATTCACATGTATGTGCACGTCATATTATGCATGAGTATGAAATGCACTTTCTAATTTCTTAATAATCTTTCATATTTACTATTTCAGCCTTAACATGGGAAACGGGATGTTACACCTAATGATTCGGCACAATCAGAAATAAAACAATTATGGATTGTACCCTTAACGATCTGAAACTATTAGTTGCTACAAATGAATTCCAACATAACAATTATGAATTATATTGAAGATTCTAGCAATATCCAATCATCATAATTATGAATTATGTTCAAAATTATGGTAATGAGTTCAAATATAAACAATTTAATGATAAAGAGAATAAAGATCATTTATGCATGAAAACCCAAATCCTTAAGCTAGGATAACACATTCAATCCCTAAAGAAAGAGAGAATAACCAAAACAATGAAAGATATGCTTAAAAGTTCTTCGCCATTGATGTCACCTCCAAACTGATATCTGAAAGCTAGCACTCTATGGGTCCTCATAGGAATGGAGCTTTTCCACTTCTGTTCTTCAAAACTAAGACCTTTCATTCCCAAAATGAAACATGTTTATTTTGATGTGAAACATTTTATTTATAGTGAAAAATTAGGTTTCATGGCAAGTCATAAAATCCATACGTGTGACTTGGTATGTCACAACCAGGATTGCTTCTGTGACACCTCCTTGCATGGCAGTGAGACATGAGTCACGACCTTGCAAGGATTGTCATGGATGTGACTCAAGTTGTCACGCCCATGACAAATATGGTTCATGGTCGTGAGCCATTTTTACAACTTGCATTTTATTGTCTTCTATCTTTAATCCTTCTCCTTCTTGCTCCGTGAAGACAAGTAAGTATAAATCTCAATAAGACAACTAAAATATTGCGTTCTTAAATTACTTTAGCTCTTTCACTTCCAAATTGTACCTAAAACTAAATATGAACTAAAGTAAATGTCTTAAGCATTTCATAACATTAAACATTAAGTGTTATGAAATAAACGTATAATCAATTAAGCACATATCAATTTCCCGCACACTTAACTTTTAACTATCCTCAAGCAAAACATCATAATCAAAATCAAAGACCCAAAAAAATTTATTCATTTCTCATATTTCCTAAGAATACATAATCTTAAGAAAAGACGAATAACTATAAAAAACCATAGAAAGAACTCAAAATTCAATGGTTCTACTTATGACCAATCAAAATTCATCACCTTTATAAACCGAGCAATCTACAAGTAGAATTGGAAAAATGTGTTAAAATAAGAGATATCTATAGGGACACTCAAAAACCATTCATGATTATGACATTCCACAACTTTGCAAATCATTTCATTTCTCCGCCAATAGGTTTCACATGCATAATCATGAATCAAAGAACTTTTTAGGGTTGTAATATGGGTAATGGTTACAGTGAGATGTATTTGGGTAATTTAGTGTAAAAGTCGTCAAAGTTAGTGCAACAAGAGGAACACTTAATGTAATGTCGAACTCTTTGAGCCCTTTTGTATTGGTCTGTACTTGGAGATAATAATATATATTTATATATACATGGTTGTATATGAGCTTTAAAATGTATTTGAGTCCTTTTGGTATATATGCCAGTGATATATAATATATGCCCTTACATAAAGTTAGAGTTCATCGGTATGCAAAATCTTGGAGATTTCTGACATATAAGCTTCTAAGTATGAAAAATCGATTCTATTGGACGGATATGGCCATAGTGGCCGAGTTAAATGTGTTCTAATCCCTTATAGGTGACTAGACATGATTTATAGACTTATTGGACACTTAGAAACCTTAATTTGAAAAGTTGATGTACATAAGGGCTTATTTACAACTAGTTAAAAGTTAAGGGACCTAAACATAATTTTTCAATTCATAGAAGACCAATATGTAATTTTATAAGGCTAAGTGGCTTAATTATAATTTGGAAAAGCCTAGGGACCAAAATGAAAATAAAAGTTTTGGTCATTCTAAAATTTTGGGCTTAATTGCAAATTTAGGAAAAGTTTGAAGGGTATAATGGTAATTTCACATAAACAAAGGACAAAAAGGTAAATTCATCATGTTTGGTCATAGAGGAGTCAAAATTCTAGACCCTTCTACTTGTGTATGGCAGTGCACCCCATTATTTGGCATTAAAACATTTTTTTTAATTAAAAGAAAGAAGAAAAGAGAAGAGAGGAGGAGAAGAGGAAGTATCGACCATCAGTTAATCCTCACCAATTTTTTGATTCTCCAAACCAAACCAAGATGTTCTACGTTAATTTGGGATCAAGGAACTCAAATCTATCATTATATTTGAGAAACTCTCAAAGGAATTTAAGATATTACCAAAGGAAAGTTTAGGTAAATTTTGTTTCATCTGTCTCTACATTACGATTTTGGGTTTGGCGATAAGATATGTTGTTCTCTATACTTGAATATGCATGAAACACAGTTTATATCAAAGAAATGAGTCATGGGAAGCTTCTTTAAGCCAAAACCAAATTGCCCTATCTTTGGTGAAAGTTTGTGAAGTTTTGAATATCTTTTGAAATTGATGGTTTAAATGAACTCTATGATGTTAATTGTGTATGTATAAAGTGAATTGATGTTGAAAAATAAGGAAGATGTACATTGGAAGGAGGCTTTCAAGTTTATGCCTTTAGGTGTTTGATAAAATGCCTAAGTAAACTTGGCTTAGGATTTAAGGATTTTGATGGTGTGCATTAGAAAAAGGTTTTCATGTTTACTTAGAGTGAACTTGAAATGTTACCTAGATTGATGAGTAGTGGCCTAATGTGCTTGGATAGAAATGTGCTTAATTATGCTTTGAAATGTGTAAATACTGGATCAAGGCATTAAATGCCTTGGAAAATGCAAAGGTGAGAAGCTTTATGGCCGAAACCTATAGCTTAAAAATTGTGATATTGTGTTTTATATACTTATATGATGGTGTATAAATATGAGATACATGTTTGAGTAGTAAATACATTGTATATTGTATGTATAAAGGCTTGGGAGCTATGAATCAAAGAGATCATAACGAGGATTGTTGAAGTCAAAGGAGTGTACATCTTCTTTGGGGGTGAGTTGGGGAAAACATGTCTCTCAAATGGGACTAGGATAACCCAAGACATGCATAATGACTTGCATGTGAATTTTGAACCTAGGTAATGTATAGTAGAATTTAATCTGAAATAGATGCTAGTATACTTATATTTTTAATAAACAATAATGTTTTGAATAACTATTTGCACTTGAAGTGATATTGTTTTCAACAAACCTGCACTTGAAGGGCAAAGGACAATGTTTTATTTTCTGAAACTACATTTTTGAGTAACTTTGCACTTAGAGTGTAAAAGATGACTTTCACTGCATGAAATAATGTTTTGGAACTTACATATGCATAACCGAGTCAAATATGCTGCATATATGTGTTCTCTTTTAGCTTAGAGACTTGGTAAGGTTCCATTTTATCGGTTGAACTGATAAATAAAGACGTGGTACCTTACTTGATTTTAGTACTAAATATTTTTATATGATTTTTTTAAATTGGTGAGCTAACAATTGACCAATTATGTGTTAGGCACAATAGATTATATGGCTCCTATACCCTTAATACTGGTACATAAATGTCGAGTCCTTGTAATAACACCATTATACAGGACTTGCAGGTGATTGCACACTTAGAGGTCTGGTCATTGACTAGGTCATCACCTAGGGTTATGACACTTTTGTTGCCTGTAGTCTGGACTCACCATAGATGAAAGTCAAGCCAACACTGAGATTCGATGGGTGTGCACACTAATTTGGCTGACTAGTGGCTACAAACTTAACTATTTTGGCCTATTCTGAGATTTGATTTCTTGATGAGTTTTGATTTTACATGTGATGCTTTTATGCTCTTGTGTACTAGAATTGGAACCTATGTTTACTGAGAAAGGGATTACTAGGCTAGGCCTATGTGGTTCCTAACTAGTATGGGATGAGTTATAGACTAAATCTATGTGTTTCTATGTCATGCATATTCACTTCATAGGTGGTTATATGCATGTTAGACGTGTAAAACAGTCCTTAGGTTATTTCGACTATTTTGGTGTGTACCGGGCCATTTGTTTTCCAACCATGCAGGTTAATTTGGTGAGATTGAAGTTCCGAGTGGATAGTGTGGTCTTTTGACTTAATTGGGGCATTACCGCACGTGGGTAGTCTCTATTTTGTACTTTTGTTGTATAGTGGCTCATGATTATGTTGAAATGCTTTATAATTTTGTAAGTTAACTCTTGTCTGTCTTGTGGTTTGTAAATGACTTTATGTATGAACATTTTGTACTGTTGTTTAGATTGCTCTTGAGTGGACTTCAAAGCCTAGAAGTTGTGGTAAAGTTTTAAGGTGAATATAGAAGGGTGTTTGAAACTGAATTAGAAGTGTTTTTCATTTTGTGATTTTCAAAATACGGCCATTATGCTGCCGAAATGTTTTTAAAGATATCCAATTAACCTTGCATAGTTAGGTTAAAGGTTCTGTGAGTATCCTTCGCCCGGGTATGCGGTGGTTGTTATCAATTTGTTTTATAGGAAGTAGGAGCCTTACATTCTTAAGATGACTATTGATAATTCCTTTATAACCTCCTCCTCTTCATCTTAATTTGTCTCCTCTTCCTTCTCTTATTAAATAACAGCTTCCTCCTTTTCTTTAATATCTAGTTCCTCTCCACCCTATAATATTATGGCATTCACATATTCTCTCAAATCTAGTTTGGTTTATCTAGATGAAATATGTAGCCCTTTAATTTTATAAAAGGAAACCTTAGTTGAAGCAATGAATTTCATAAGGACATCTTCAATAAGTTGATAATCCTCTGTATTGTAGAAATCCAAGTAAAGCATAATCGTTTCATGTAAAGACATAAAACTGCTCCACCATAGATTATAAGTATTCTTGTATAAGGTGTTTTGAGGCTATTTTTCTATATAAATTGATTGACCCCACATATAATCTATAATCTAGTGCTTGAAATTTATAATTAGGGCAGTTACTCCTACTAATTTCACAACATAATATAAATGTTAGTTGAGCTTTCGAATACACGTTACCATGCCTCAAGCTCTAAGCTTCCAATACTGCCATCAGTAATGGCATACTATAGTCCCCTTGAGAATACTATCCTCTCTATCCTTTCATTTTGTTTTATGGTTATAATAATGAATACCTAAATCCTACAAATAAGCCCCAAACACAAGATTAAAAAAAAGTTATAAGGACAAATAAATAAATATAAAAAGAAAAATTAAAATAGGTAAAAAAGAGTAGATTAATAAAAATAAGGTTTCCTAATATTATAATCCCCAACAATGGTGCCAAAAACATAATAATGAATTTATGATTCATGTTTTAACTATAATTGCATAGTGTAGCTGTAGTTATCATTGATATGTATTGGTCGATCCCATGAGTACTAAGATTTACTAGTACTTACCATCTTTATAATATCTAGTTTAACAAATACGGTGCTTAAATTAATCAAATTTAAAATTAAAACAATAAACTAAAATAAATCAACACAATTGACTAACTAGAATAAATATTAAACTAAGAAGCAATCAAAGAAGATAGTGGTACCTAGAATTCGAATCCCCTTAGAACTTCTTATGAAATCATGATTCAGTAATCAATTTAATCTATAGTTCATTAGGCCATAGAATTTTATCAATTATGCTAATATCGGGATTATCAACATCTAATTCTAGGTTGATTAATCAAAATATATTTCTAATTAAAACCCCTAGAATTACATTAATCAATTTATGAATTTCACCGTTAGATTTGACTTTAATTTAGAAGATTTATGTTAATATATCTCTAGGTTTACATGTAACTCTTTTTCATTATGTTAGATCTATTTATATAATAGATGTCTTAATCTCAATTGCATTAAAACATACATGAATCAACAAGCTAGCAATATTAATTCAAAAATAACTATGACAGTGCATTGTAACATTAGTTAAAATAAACTAGACTACTTCTATAACAGTGATGAGTCTAGGTCGATCCCATAGAGAGTGTGTGTAAAATTATAGAAATGAAATTAATCAGTATTTAAGTTACGAGGGTTTTGTTTTGTTTTTAAATGAGAAACTAAAATAAAGCTAAACTGAAATTAATCAGTATTTAGATTACGAGGGTTTTGTTTTGTTTTTAAATGAGAAACTAAAATAAAGCTAAACCACCTAACAAAAGCAATTTAAGAAAACATGTAAAAAATGGTACAAGTGGGGAATTCGGTAGAGACCTAGTTCTTTGGTTCAATTTCGGCCTACACCCTAATTAAACATATTTCATTGATTTGTTGTTCTCAAACCTCTCCTAGCAACTATTAATCATGAGTTAATAATTAACCCGAGTTTTCCCTTAGGTAGTGTTTATTTAAGATATGATCGTTAATTAAACCTAACTACCAATAACCTAGGATACGATCTCTAGATTCAATTGGGTAATAGCATTATGAATTAGGAAAATCAATTAGTCAAGGCAACAACCACAAATTGTGCGTCATTTAATCTAGGTTATCTCTAATGATTACGAATTATTAGCCACTACAAATGAATTTCTACATAACAATTACAAATTACATTGAATATTCTAGCAATGAGTTTGAAATAAAACGATCCAGTGAACATATTAAAATCATCTTTTCACAATACCCAATGGGTTCATACATAATAATCGAACGATAACAAGAATATTATTATCCATACACAAAACCCAAATCTATACGCATCAGATAACACAATCAATTTCTAAAGACAGAAAGAAAATAAAAAATACAAAGAGAAATACACTTAACTCGGGTTGTCAACATCAATGTCACCTCCGAACCGACATTGGGAAAGCTACCTCTCCATGGGTCTCCCAAGGTTGAGAACTTTGCCCCTTCTCTTTATTGAAACCAAGAGGTGAAGAGCTCCTAAAATGATTTTGCTTCAGCCCCTACAAGAGCCTCCATTGAAGACCCCTCCTAAAAACGTTTGTTACTATTGTTTTTTTGTCTCAAAACTAACACACTCAAACCCTCATTTTTGCTTGCGTTTTATGCTTATGGAAAATGATTGCATTTTTTCTTTGGATATATGTATGCATTTCATGCACAACATCTGCATGAAATGTAGACATTACATGAAACGCAGACATTGTTTGCATAAACGTAGACGTTTACGTAGAGTTTGCCTTAACGTGTGTTGCCCTTGCTTCCTAGCTACTACATCATTTCTCCTGTAGGGTTTCATTCCTGTCTCTGCTGTATTTTGCTCTTCTTTTCTTTGGCTATGTTATGCTGCATTTTCTGCTCCTTGCCTCCTAGTTGGTGCGTTGTTGTTTTGGTTGTTGCTCCCCATCTGCTGCAGTATTTTAGCTCTCCTTTATCCATTATATGCTACCATCCATCATTATTTGTTGTGTTGCCATTAATTCATGTTCTTATGTGCACTTGCATGTGATTGTTGATTTTCTACTTCCTTATGCTTCCAACATGTGTTGTCCACTAAATATGCTGTCAATTAAATCACCATCTTACATGGATATAGTGAGTGAGTGATTCTTCAAAAAATGTCTCAAATATCATACTTTCAACTCACTTTAACTTCTTTGCTTTTGAATTGTGCCGAAAATTATATATGAGTCAACGTGAGTATCTTAAGCATTTTCATAGCAATAATTACTAAGTGTTATGGAATAAATTCATAATCAATTAAGTACACATCAAACTAAGAACAAATAATCAAATCTCAATGAAACTATAAAATGAATTCACTACAAGGTCTATTATGGGGTTTATCTAATCCAAGTACTAATAAAGGTATAGTTCCTAATTATAAAAGATATAACATCAAAACTAAAAGAATACCATAAAATCAAAAGAAGTATGATGAAATCCCTTTTAATTTTTAAGAAATCCCCTTTAGAGCGTTGAAAATCTACTCTAGATGTGTTTCCTTATTTATTCTTCGTTATCTCCGTGTTTTAGGTTGTCAGTTTCAATTTCTTGAGCCTCCTCCTCATTTATCCTTTTAGTTTTGCCCTTTATTGTGAGGATAGCTATATTAATTGAAAATCACGAATTGAATTTATAAACATTAACACGAGCATGTTGATCTCTAAAATGGGCATGATAATGATTGTGTTACTCTTTAGAACTCTAAAGCCACTTATTTTGCATGAAACATGGCTATGTTGATGTATACAAGTATCAAAACAAGCATGCTGGTACCTATATTGATTTTAGGGATGTCAATAAGCTGGGCCGCGCGTTTTGGACAAAACGACGCCTTTTTGTCCAAAATGACCGAGCCGCAGGCTGGGAACAGGCCGGGCCAGGTCGGGCCAAAATTGCTATCCCTAATTGATTTCTAGCATCTTCAAAACTTGGTCAAAATAGCTCCAAATCACCCTAAACTATTCCCATGTTCTTTTTGCTTTAAATAAGTTAATTATAACCTAAAAACACAATATAAATGAATTAAGTGCCAAAAACAATAAGAACACTCAAATAAATAAGCGAAATGCATTAAATATAAATATAAAATTTAAACAATTAAGCATTTATCAGTGCTTTTTCTGGTCATTGGGTACATTAGAAATCACCATCTTTAGATTTGTTAGATGATCAAAAGTCATCTGTATAAGTTCTTGATAGTTTTCTCTAATAAATCTCCTTCACGTAGGCATCCATTACTCCTTTCTTTTAGATTATTTTAGTCTCCAAAAGTATGCGGTAGTGACATCATCTTCCACTAGTTGATCAACCTTCATATTCTTATAAGTGAGATGGAGTCAGGTATTCATCCATTAATATATAGAACTTGGCATAGTTTGTCCTCTTTATTGCAATTATTGATTCGTCAAGACAAATAAAGACCCTTATAAAGCTCGGTAAATAACTTAAGCCTTTCATAGTTTAATACTACAACGGAATGGAGTGAATGTTTAACCAAATGGGAATTTTTTTGCTTAAGATACTGAAGATGAAACTTATCCCTGAACAAGAAAGAGGGAAGGAAGAGATGGCACGTCTAGGTTTTCATAGATGCAGGAAAAGAGATTTATTATTTAGGCATTGGGGGTCCTATATTCGCTTTTCTTACAAATTGTGCTTTAGAGCAAAGCTTAAAGAGAAACACATTTTCATTATCGACAAGAACTTTTGGCAATGTATGTTTTATTTTGTTTCTAGATAATAAATACACTATTCTAAGATCAACACATCTTCTTTGATAACTGGTGCTACTTATGCTTTATATTCCCTAAATCATTCTTGAACTTGATTTTTCTTTTTCTTTACATTATTTCTCTTTCCTTAAGAGATTTGGCTCATGAACTATGGTTTATATGAATGATTTAATCAATAAAAATAAAAGTAAAAATCTGAACACTTTAGAATAAAAAATTAACAAAGAAAACTATGTTAGTAAACACAAAAGTAATGGAAAATATCATAAATTCAATCCTTCATACTTAAATATGGAATAACCTATATAAAAAATAAGAAAAAAGAAAGAGATGTCTAAGCTTGAGAATTTCTAAGAATTTCTAATCTTAACTGACAAAATAAAATATAAGTAGTGAAAAATAAAAAATAAAACTAAAACTAAAAAATGTTAAAAACATTATATTGCCTCTCAACAATTACTTCTTTAAATATCTTTTAGTTGGACACTCTAGTTTGTCTTTTACTCATCCTATATCACCATTAGGATGATCATGATTCCCTTCCTAGATAGAAAACAAAGGAGAATGAAAATTAGTAGAATCTATATAAATATCTCCTAAGTGTGCAAAACACTAATAAGGAGGCAAGATCTCTAGCTTAAGATCATGTGTTTCTTTGGTAGCAGGTAAAGGTTTCAACTTCCCTTTTATCCTATAAACACTATCACACTTTGTATGATCCTCATCTTTTTCACTAAATCCTAAAGCTTAAGTTGTTTTCACTTAATTAACACCATAAACTTTAGAGACTTCTCCATAATAAGGTCGAGCAAATTAATCCTTAAGGTAAAAGGCCTCTTTGTAATCTAAAATATTTGGAACTCTACTTTCTCTTTATTTACCCCTAATCTAAGCTTCCCCTTAGCAACATTAATAATCACCATACTAGTAGCTAAGAAAGGTATTCCTAAAATGATGGGAATCCCAACTTTATACTTCATATCCATCACCAAAAAGGCAGCTACGAAGATAAAATTTTCTACCTTTACTAGTAGATCTTCCATAATGCCAATATGATACTTAATAGAATGATCTGCCAGATGGAGAATCACATTCATTGTCTTGAGGTCTACTATCCCTAACTTCTCAAAAATAAGAAAAAGGCATTAGATTTATAATAGAACTTAAGTCATATAAATAATCAAAGGTTTCAAATCGCCAAGTTTACAAAGGATAGAGAAACTCCTTAGATCTGTTAACTTTGAAGGTAACTCATTATACAAAATAGCACCATACTCCTCTGTTAAAGAAATTATAAAATAATCCTCTATTCTCTTCTTTTTGTAGATGATCTCCTTCAAAATCTTCATAAAAAGAAGGCATTTGAGCTAGTGCTTTAGCAAAAGGTATTTCAATGTTCAATTTCTTCAAGAGGTCAAAAAGATCTTCCTTAGTTTTTGTCTTAGGCCTTTAAGGATTTGGAATCGGTGGCACAAAATGCTTTATATAGGTTAGCCCTGCTTTATGACTGGATATAGAAATGGAGGAAATTGATGTTGATTTTCTTATGTTCCCTCTACTTATACTCTCCAAATAACACCAATATTAGATGTAAGTGAGATTGGTGTCGATCCTCTTTTGCCTTCCTCCTTTTTGAATTAATGTGTCTTTTTTAACTTTAGCATTTCCATGCCTTTGACAACATCATATCAAAGTGTTTTTCCATTCTTTAAGGTTATGACACATACTTGATCTGTAGGGTTGATCTTATTATTGCTCAGAAACTTATATTGACCTTTTTCTCCCGCCATATTAGCTAATTGGCTTATTTGTGCCTCTAATTTATGAATTGATGCAATGGTTATCTACACCTTTTGGCTAATTTATTATCAAAGTCATGGATGCTTGCTTTATATGTTTGTATTACTTCTTGTAACTGAGCATCTATAGATGACATTAGTTACTTCAACATCTCCTACATCCCTTTGTCTTATGGTGGTTGTTATTGAAACTCAAGTCTAATTTGAAACCCAAGTGGCCCATTGATCTCCCACTAGAGTTGTTCCTTGTTCCTTCCATGAAAATTTTTGGTGATTTCTCTACCTCAGATTATATATGTTGGATAAGGGATCTTGTTATTGTTTACTTTCCTAAAAAAATAGTTATGTATTTCGCTTCCTTATTATAATCTAAAAGTGGCTCAACATTCATACACATAGGGTGGGTGCCTATATATACCACATTGACAGCATACCTCCCTATTTCTCATGTCATGATTCAAGATTATCTTCATCTGGTTTGATATATTTACAATTTGTATTACTAGGTTAGAATATGATTTCACCTTATAAAGGAATGCCTTAGATTTCCCTTTTACCACTTTGGTTGACAAATTTCTTATCAAGGTCTCTATAATCTCCATCACCTCTTTAATAGTCTTTGTGCATATAGTTCCTTAAGCTACAATGTAGCAAAAAAATTACACCACTAGTAGTAAGGAGTACAAATAATGAGGGAACTAACTCCCCTTCCTTTCGTGTGGAGCTTTATATTTGAACCCTTAATTCGATGGTCTTATGTGGTGGGAAAAACTTTAACATAAATGTATCATATATCTGGTCCCACTCCTTAAAGGAGTCCACTTCTATTGAGATCAGTCATGTCCTTGATTGATCTCTCATATAGTATAGGAAACATCCCATCCTATTCTTTTCTTTTATGAGGCCATTAAGTGGAAGTGATTGGATTAACAAATATGACTCCTTAATAAATATTATCATGTCTTCACTAGTTAATCTAACAAAGGTCAGGAGCAAATGTAGATGTACTTGCTCAAGCTTATAGTTCCTCTTCTTTGGACTCAGTTTAATACAAGAAGGACTCATATTAAACATTGGTAACTATATATCCTTATTCTATCTCAGGATCAAATTGAACTAGAGAATCTAAGTTATCACTCTTAGACCTTCTATCTCATACAACGAATTAAAAAATTAAAGAAATCAAAGTAAGAACAAAATAAAAAAACAAAAACAAACTAAGATTAACACAAGTAATAAAAATAGCTCCCTATTAACGACAAGAAAAACTTGATATGTTCTATATTTGTAAATGTATAGAGCTAATTGTATATAGCTAAATAAAATTGCAGATATTCTATAGTGCCAATCCTATAAAGAACTTGTACTACATTTATTAATCTTTTTTAATCAGTAGACTAAATATGAAAAGATAGTTGATTAAAGATAATTAAACTAGTAACCTAACTAAAATACAACCAACAAATAAACAAAAGAATCAAATAAACAAATGTTAGTAATATAGGGTTTACTTATATGGATACCCAATTATTATACACACCTTATTATTTAGGTTAAAAATAATTAACCTAATGTACCTATATGCTCCGTCGAGGCATATAAGTATATCATAGGCAACTACCACATGTCGATGCATACTTTAACCTAATCAAACTTATCAAGCATAGTTAATCTATTTAGTTATCCTTAAATTTTAGGATAATCTCATTCTTTAACGCTAACGTGTTTATTCTCCTAGTGTGTCCTTCATACAGTCCTTATAATTACATCTATGGTGGCCAATCATAAATCCAAAAATCAATATCAAAGAGAATAAATTTAATTAGTAAATAATCAACTCATGTATAAATAATTAAATTAATCAATACAAGCTACATTTTAATCCTAACTATGGTTTTTGGCTATTAAACATACAAACAAAACACAAATAAATAAATCCTTATCATAGAAGAAAGAGATCAATGAAGTTGTCAGTGGCTTCTTTAATTCTCGCTCTAGATCTTCCTCCATGAGGCAAAACTTATGAAGAATAACTAGAAATAAGTCCAAAAGAAAATCTCTCAAAAGTCCAAAACAATTCTCTTCCTAAATATACTAAAGTTGGCTATATATATTTATGAAGTCTTAATAGAGAACTAAGTCTAATAGAAATCTAATAGAAGTTGCCTAGATTGAGTCTAATATAACCATCTATAGATAAGATTTTTTAAAAAATAGAGTTCTTGATAACTTAAACTTAAAGAATCCTATAATTATATATTTTATCTTTTAGAATTGGGACTTGTTATAAATCCAAGACCGACACTAGTCTTGTTTATCTTCATTTGCTCTTTATTTATTTTTATATAACTGAAATTCGACATGCTGCATAACTAGCACCAATTTTGTACTATTTCTCTTAAGACCAGCTTTTGTACTTTATATATGGTAACAATCGGTACTATATCTTAACTCTTAAGACCTTCATAAAAGACAAAACTTATCACACTTCCAAGTCCAACACCTGTTCTGCCCACCTTGTGCCCCTTTTAAGTTAGAATTAGCTCCCAAAGTCTTCTAAAAAACTGTTTCCCATCTTTTTATCTTCTAATTGGCTTTAAAATATCATCAATTGGACAACTATAGATACCGTTACACTAAATCTTGCATTTATTCCTCATATTTATTTACCAATAAGATAATGAAAACTAAATATAGCAAAATAATAAATTCCACATATAATATATTATAAAGGTGTCAATTACCAAGTAAATTAACCCTAAATAATATGTAAAATATTGACCTATCTGTACACATGTAAGTTAGATGTTGTTGTAGGAGCTAAGACTAAATGGATATGAGTATATTCATAGAACGAGGAAGGACGCCTAGGAAAGATTTGAATATCAAATAAATGCTTAAGACAAACAGTTCATGGACCTTAACTAGAAACTTAAATTAAGAGATATTATGGTGTAAAATGAAGTCAGAATTAGGAGGGAGGAAAACGTAGTTTTAGTTTGACAATTGGAATGAGTTTGGCCCTCTAAACATACTACTAGAGAATCTTAAGCTCCTAATTTCTTTGACATCTAAAATAGAAGCAATCATCTCAAAAGGAGAATGGTAATGCAGACATAGTGTTCAATACGATCATAAATTATATCCTTGATTGGAAACCAAGATGGATGAAGAAGACAAGATCTTACAGAGGAGGCATACCTCTAAATGCTTTACCAATAATCCTTACGTAAGTTTATTTAGGGTGCTAGCATAGAAAATAACCTAGAGGAATCTAGTTTGGTTTAGTAAAAATTCCCCTAAGGCCTCCTTCATGCTATGGCTAGCAACTAATTAAAGATTACAAACTATAGATAGGTTAAAAGATATTGTTATGATAAACACATTATACAAGCTATATAATCAAGCCTCTAAAACACTAGGTCATCTACTAAATTTCCGTTTTGCAGATAGGTTATGGAGTTACTATAGAACCTATATAAATTCAATGTCATGTAAGTAGTTAGTATTAACTCCTGTCGTAAGCTAAACAAGTGAGATACATACACAAAGGAGACATAACATCTTTTAGACTAAAGTTATGGAATTTATGCTTTATGGGAAGAGAAGAATATGAGAATACTGAAAAACCAGCAACAAAGCATTTAAAACCTCCACCAACGCACCTTCAAATATATCAAGGAGTAAATTATGGCAAAAGGAATCTTTCAACATATGAGTAATGAGCTAGCCTCCGGGTGGAACGTTCCTCAAACTCATTAATATCTCCTAGTCATTGAGTTTAGCTCTTGTTCTTATGCATTGTTATACCATCTTACTTCTTAAAATTTAATAAATTTTCTTCACCTTTCGAGAAAAATATTAGTCATTAATATAAACTTTTAATTTATATAAGTTGTCTTTATAAGTTATAAATTGATGCTTGGTCTGGTCTATTTTCTCTTTAGAGCCCATTGCAATTATTAAAAATCTATCATAATTATGTTATGGTATGATGAAAGCTAAAATAATAAATGTCGTATTGTATTCACGTAAAGTCTTATTTTGTTTTACCCATGGTCAGGTCAGTGTTTCGTGTGAATTCATACTACAAAAAGTGTAGTCAATCTAATATGAATAGGTTTACTTTTAGACTTGGTGTATTAATGCTATGCGGGTATTTTGCATAATATACAAAATAACTTAGATTAGATGTATTCAAGAATAAAGAAATATTCAAGACTACTTAAGGCACAAAAAAAAAGGAAAAATGACATATATTAGAGTAATATTATGAAATACAATTCATAGTCATATCAGGGCATTATTTAGACAAACAAATCTCAAGTGAAACAGTTCCTAAAGCATGAAGTCACACCAACATCATCTCTCGGAGCCGTCTCGTATTGATCTACACAACCTTTATAGCAAGAACTTAGAATATGTCTAGCACGCGGAGGCTTACACATTTTATAACACTTCATATGACAAGGTGGATATCTGATAATGGTACAAAGCTTCAGGCATGACTTGTAACAGCCTCGTACTTGGGTTGGCTCGAAATCATTAGCTGTGCTCATCCTTAGGTTGCATACAAGAATTGTCAGCATCATCAGTAATACAATGCTATTTAACCCAACTTTTTTGTGCTCCATGATTAATTAGTTCCTGTTGATACATCTTATTATAGATAGGTAGAGCCCTTTCATATCTCATTCTTGAGGATATTTTAGTAATGGATAGTCTTCAAGTCTAAATCATTGATTTTGACCATATTTAATGATCTTAATCTTTCACCTTCCTATTATGGGAAATTTCAAGATATGGTATTAATTACTTTAATATTTTCTATATGAGTGGAATAAATAGATTTTTATTGTGGTTTTTGGTAGTTAATTGGGTCAATATATGTGTCATTAATGTTTTGATAATTGCTTAGTACATATTGGTGAATGGTAATTGCTAAGAAAGGATAAGGGATGCCTTTTAGCTGTTTATATTAGCAAAAAAGAGAGAATATTAACTTCCAATAATGCTGTGTTTTTAGTTTTACAAGTTATTTGCTAATTAGAATGTGTAACATATAAATAATTACTTATTTTTCTTATGAAATCTAAGAAAAAAAATAAATGAAACGCTTCTTAGGGTGTTTAAAACATCAAAACAACTACGAGATATAGCCTTTAAATGTGTTGGGATAACCTAATATTAATTTAAAAATTCTTAAATTGTAATATATAAAATAAAATTCATTATTATCACTTGGCATTATTTTTAACCAAGCATTTTAAAAAGTACATTCATTAACAAAAAAAATTATAAATTTCACTTGCGTGTTGGAACATAAATTTAATTATTGTAAACTTCACCTATATCTTAGAATATAACTTTAATCATCATATAGGCGTGAAAAATAATAGAATTTGATACAAAAATTTATAGGATCATCAAATATGCGTTAATTGACATCAAATTACTTATGAATTTCAATCTTTATTTTTAACATATTAAAGGACTTTAATTTTTATAGAATTTTTTCTCTTATTGACTTATAATTTTCTATATGTTTATTTTTTAAAGATAATATGTCATGATTAAAAAGTTAAACGTCTTTGGTAATTAGAAAATGATCACCCATTGTGGTGTCTATATATATCATCTCCCACTCATGCATTATAGATTTAATCAATTAGAATTTTACAGTTTTTATACTTATCTGATAGCTCATATGATTATCATACATCGATGGCTTATTATCATATACTTGATAGGAATATATAGCATCTCAATTATTTAAGTCAATCTTTGAGTAAATTTTGTATGTTATATCGTAAGTCATATCTCTATCCTTGTTTTTTTTATCTTATTTATTTTATCATATGATAATTGTATTCAATTCTTTCATTATGATACTAATGGGCACTTTTGAATACGTTTTTAATGCAAGTCACCAAACAAAAAGACCTTTGTTTGTTCTAAATTTCCTCAAATTAAATTAAATTTATTGTTTTAGAATTGTCTCATAAGATTACATCACACATGATCTTTCAGTAGCATTCTAAAATAGCAAATCTTAAATTTAAAATTTAAGAATTAAACAAAAGTTATAAGGGTTTATTATTATGAGGTTCATTTAACCTCTAAGGTCTCATATAATGTAAGTTGAAATATTATGACTTACAGTAATCTCTTATTATGAACAATATTTGCACATATGGTAAAAGTCATGAGTTATGAAATTAGCTCTTTTTCATTTAAATTGGATGTCTTTTATTCATAAAATATGTACATTTATTGGTTTAAATATATTTAATGTTTTAACATTAGTTCATTAATCTACTTTAAAATTCATCATTTCAAAACTCAGATCTTAAGATAGATTTAATGACCATTTAATCAGTCCAAAATAATTGTCTTTTGTTTTAATTATTTAAATCGACATTCTTCTTGCTTTCAATTATTACTTATATAAGCATGCCTCATCTCCATTTATTATGAATATTAAAGGTGATTGCCTCTACAACAATCATTCTCTTGTATGTTTAACATCTTAATTCACATTAAAATATTTAACTTAATTAGAGTAAATATACATTAAAAGTAAGCAGGACACAATGCTTATCATATAATACATAATTTCAACCAATATTGTACAACACCAATACCTAGTGAGAGTCCCGCTAAAATGTAGGGTCTGGGGAGGTCCAGTAATACAAAACCTTACTCCTACCTGATAGAGAGGCTATTTCTGATAATGCCAACCAATATTATACAATTATAAGTGACAATATAAGGAATGAACATATAGTTATAATTTTTTGTCAACAGTATAGTAACATTTACGTAATCCTAACAACTTTATACGCCTAACATATGTATTCTTTGGAATTGGTTTTATTATTAGGTCTACCACCATATCACATGTACATATATATTTCATGTTCACTTCACCTCATATAATTATATCTTTCACATAACTATACTTTGTATATATATGCTTAGTTTCGTAATGAAATTTAGAATATTTTGTATAAGTGATTATTATTTAGAAGTTATAATTGATTAATATTTAATTACTCTAGCTGTTGGTGACTCGTAAATGAACAAAGAAATGTCTAAGCCAAATGACTTATTGTATTGCAACAAAAAATTCTATAAATTCAACTTCTATTATGGAAAGAAACACATGACTAGTTCTTACTTTTCCATAATATTGCACCACTTTTAAGGAAGAAAAAATTCTAAGAGGTAGATTTTCTCTCATCTAAATATCCTCCTCAACTAACATATTTATGACCTTATATATATAGTTCATTGCCTTGATAACACAATATGTGATCAATGGTACCTCAACATTCTTTTTACTGCTTTCTCTTGTGCTTGACCAAGATTTGATTGATGTATGCTTATCATTCAAATAATGTAATAAATATCAAGTCTTATAAACATCATTGCATATATGAGACTTTTAACTACACTAGAATAGTGAACATTCTTCTTTTGTTCCCTTTCTTGTGTTATTGATGGACGAAACTTTTAACTGAGATATTCAACTTTAATAATAGGATAATCAATTATCTTGCAATTATACATATGGAATCATTTAAGAATTTCTAAATATATGTCACTTAATGAAACGAATAAGAATCTCTTTAAACAATCTTTAGAAATGTCTACAGGTTTACCCATATCTTTCATCTCAAATGCAGATGAAATTTATTTTTTTTGATTTACTTAACTAATTCACAATTATTACTAGTAATTAAAATATCATCCATATATAAAAAATATAAAATTATCTTTAGAGCTTTTAATTCATACATAATGGCCTTCATCCATCGTGTTGAAATCATACAAAATAATTGTGATATGAAAGTGAATGTACTACTATATTGATGACTATTTCAAGTCATAAATTGATTTTAACAACCAAAAGATTTCTTTTTGGCTTATCTTAATAAAAACCATATATTGTTACATATAAATTTCTTATTCTAATTCTCCATTTATAAAGCAGTATTTACATACATATGATGTAACTCAAGATCTAAGTTAGCTAATAATTATAATTAGACAGATCAAAGAAAAGCTCATAATTGGTGAAAATTTCTATTTATAAATAATTCCCTCATATTGTATATATCCTTTAGCCATCAGGCATCTTTTTGTATCTTTCGATACTACCATCAACCTTTTGATTTATTTTAAGAACCCAGTCATTCCCGACAGCTTTCACTTATTAAGGAGATTAATTAAGTCTTATACGTGATTGAAGGTTAAAGATGTCAATTCCTTTTATATTGTTTTCATCCATACTTCTTTAGTAAGATCTACAAGAGCCTTATTTGCATTCCTTGGCTTACCTTCTTCTTAAGGGAGAATCATGTGCATTTCTCCTTTTATTTTAAAATGATATTAAGGAATTATTCTATGATTACTTTGACATAAATGAGGTTTATAAGAAATAGACTCATCAATTTCATGTGTACTCCCACTCAAATTAGATAAGGAAAAGTCTCATCGCGTTGTAATATGAATTGATATAAATTCTTCATTTTCAAAATTGCTCCCACTTAAGTAGTCCCTCTTCCTGATTTTGGATAAAAAAATCATTCTAACTAAGAGTTTCACAGAAAATTAGGTTTTTTCATTTTTCACTTGCTTTAGGAATTCATTTTTTCAAAAGCGTAACATCTTTTTATTCAAATTCACTACCTCATTACTTTGTTCAACTATAAACACATATCCTTTTGAGTGTTTAGAAATTCTAATAAAGATAGTTTTCTTCCCTTTTAGGCCTAGTTTCTTATATTTGTGAGAGAACTCAGGAATGTAACACCTTAATGGTATTAAGCTTACGATGTTTGGTTCTACCCATCCATAACTCATTCAGAGTGTTTGTAACTTATTTTATAGGAACTCAATTAAATATATAAGTGTTCATGAGTAATGCATCACCCTATTATGTTATATATAAATTTTGTTACGTCATATGTACTTATTGATTTTCAAAAGTGTTCTACTTCATCCTTTTACAATTCCATTTTATTATGGGGTTCAAGGAATATTCAATAATATTTCTATTTATAACATCTTAAACTTAATAAGTATTCTCGTCCTCAATTGGTTCTTAATGCTTATATTTTCTTACCTAATGTATTTGCTACCAAATTCATATATGAAACAATTTACTATTTATAATTTGTAAGAAATCAAATAGACATGACCATATTGAGTATAATCTTATATGAAAATGATGAAATATATAACCCCACATCTTTTTCTCACATGCGTTGGATTAAAAATTTCTAAATGAATTAATTTTAAAAGGCCTCCTTTATCTAATCAAATTATAGGATTTTGACCAATATCACATAATATAACAAGTCATAAAATTGTATCATGATTGAAATTACTAATTGGTGTAAATAAGGAATAACTTACGTTAATTGAACTATTCAACATGAGTTTATCACCCTAATAAATGGTTTTAAGATTTAAATCCATTTCATCACTATGGAAGTTTACATTAAAGCCAAGTTTAATTAATAACAACATAGAAATAATATTCCATTGAATCTTTAAAATAAATAACACTTTATATAGGACTCAGGGTATCTAACTCGTATGTGCCAATCAATTATACAATAACTCTTGAATTATCTAAATTCTCCTACATAAATCAATTATATTTTATGTGGGATTTTTTGTAATTATATGAAGACATCCCCTTCCTTCATGATATAGTTGGTTATTCTTAAGTCTACAATCCATAAATGATGTGATTTAATAATAAAAATAAAATAAGAGGCAAATATAGAACAAATGTTTATATTAGAAGGATGTGTCTGTTTATGCTTATTATAATTATGAGCAAAATGACTTATTGCCATAATTATGGAACTTCCAAGTTGGTTTAGTTGACTTTATTAGATTCCTGAGCATTATGGTTATATTTCTTACCTTTTTTCCACTTAAGCCAGCCATAAAGCTTACACTTTCTATTTATAACTCAATGTGAGCTATAACCAACTTTATATATCTTAGAAGTCATCTTAGAACCTTCAAGATATTGTTCTTCAATATAATATGCCTTATGGCATCCTTCATCATCTCCATGCTCTCATTACGAGTTAATTGCATATTATAGTCTTAACCCTGAGGTAGAGAATGGATAACAACTTGTACTTGTTTCTTATCAGATAAATCATAACCTATATCTTATAACTCACCGAAATTATATTTGAGGTATGATTTAAATATTTTTTCATTATTCTACCATGCATCTAATTATACTTGTCAAATTTGATAGTGAGTAACCTTACTTTTTCTTATTGAGGTACTTCTAAAATGAGCAGTTTAAACAGACTACATGTCTATAGTAATTTTATGAATTCCAAAGCCGTACATAACATTATTTTCCATATCACTCAATAATATAATACAAGTCAATGAGTTCTTCTTTTTCCATATCTTATATAAATCATGGTCCCTTTTGTATTAGGTTACGTGATCTCTTCAAGAATGTCTTTTGGTTATATTAAGTAGCTTTAACGTTTCTTACTCTTACAAAACATATTGAATTATAGTTATCACTATTTAACTTCTCACATTTCTTAAGATCAACAACAATATTCTTTAATATAGTAGTTATATTTAATATATAAAGTTTATATATTAAAAAAGGAAATAGTGTACATGTACGTTAATGTCATATCATACATATATAGGTTAAATAATTAGTTTTAAATTGCTTATCAAATTGAAATATTAAAAAAGTTATCAACTATCAATTCATATAAAAATTGAATACCAATTACAATACTTAAGTTTAATCTAATGTATAATATATGTAACACAAATAATGAAATGATAAACTATATAGCCTATATAAACATAAGTACATATAATTCATTACAACATACTTAGTTTGAAACATATAAACATACCATGTTGGAACCCCACCCTGGCGAGTCACGTGCCCAACGTCCTACGTGACATCTGGATGCGCATCCCACAAGGGAGGAATTCCCCACCAGGTCAAACCTCAAAAACAAACTCA
>JANZXP010000196.1:38629602-38647681 GCA_027576715.1 Erythroxylum flavicans
CACTATACATTTATACACTCCTAAACATGGCAATTTACCAATATACCCTTCCTATTGGTGAGGGGATGTTACAATGTATCATTCAGATGGACTGATGAATGTCAGAGGACTTTCAAGGAACTAAAACATCGATTAACTATAGCACTAGTGTTAATTATTCCAGCTGGATCTGGAGGTTATGTCGTGTATAGTCATGCTTTACATTAGGGATTAGGATGTGTTCTGATGCAGTATAGCAGAGTGATTTCATATGCATCGAGACAGTTAAGGTCTCATAAGTTCAACTATCTAGTTTATGATTTAGAACTTGCTGCAGTGGTATTTGCTTTGAAGATTTGGAGACATTATTTATATGGTGAAACATTTCAAATATTCACTGATCATAAAAGTTTGAGATATGTGTTGAGTTAGAAGGAACTGAATATGAGACAAAAGATGATGGATTGAATTACTTAAAGACTATGATTGCACGATAGAGTATCATCCTGGTAAAGGTAATGTTGTAGCTGATGCATTAAGTAGAAAATCAGATAGCAGTGTGGTACAAATGCAGATATCGAGGTTATCAAATCTAGTTCAACTGAGAGCATTAAATGTTAAGTTAAATTTAGGGTAGAATGAAGCATTATTAGCTACATTGAAGCTTAGACTGATGTTACATGAAAGAATTAGAAAAGCTCAAAGCAAAGATCCTGAATTAGTGAAGCTTATTGAAAAGTTGAAGGTGAATTTGAATTTTAAGTTTCAAGTGAGAAATGATACATTGTGGTTGAAGCAGAGACTGTGTGTACCTAATGTGGATGATCTGAGAAAAGAGATTATGGAGGAAGTACATATAGCAGCTTATGCTATGTATCCTGGCACCACTAAGATGTATAATATGCTGAAATAGCATTTTTGGTGGCTAGGGATAAAGAAATAAGTGGCTGAATATATTGCTAAATGTTTGACATGTTAACAGACTAAGGCAAAGCATCAAGCTCCGAATGGGAAGTTACAGTCATTGCCCATTTCGGAGTGAAAATGGGAGATCCTATGGATTTTATTATGGGTTTGTCGAGGACTCCGAAGCAACATGATGTCATATGGGTTATTGTTGACCGATTGACAAAATCAACCCATTTCTTACCTATAAGAGAGAACAATACGCTGGACCAGTTAGCTCAGAGGTATGTGAATGAAGTAGTGAGGTTACATAGGGTCCCAGTGTCTATTGTATCGGATCAAAATCCTAGATTTACCTCATGATTTTTGGGTAGTTTACAGACATCATTGGGTACAAGGTTAAATTTTAGGACCACTTTTCATCCTCAGATAGAAGGACAGAGTGAGAGAGCTATTAAGACTATTAAGGATATGCTCAGAGCTTATGTTTTAGAGTTTTAAGGAGCATGGGATCACTATGTAGCTCTGATTGAATTTGCATATAATAATCATTTTCACGGTAGTATTGGTATGGCACCATATGAGGCATTAAATGGCAGAGAGTATCGTTCGCCCTTGTATTGGGATGAAAAGGGTCTGAGGATTATTGAAAGCCTAGAACTGATTCAAGATACTGTTGATAAGGTTAAACTAATCTGTAATAAAATTAAAGCGGCTCAAGATAGACAGAAGAGTTATGTGGATCTGCATCAGAGAGATATGGAGTACTGAGTAGGAGATAAAGTGTTTATGAGACTATCACTTTGGCGAGGTGCGCTGAGGTTTAGTTAAAAGGGTAAGCTAAGCCCTAAATACATTGGTCCATATAAGATTACTGAGAGGGTTAGATCATTAGCTTACAAGTTAGCCTTACCAATAAAGATGTCTCAGCTTCACAATGTGTTTCATGTCAATATGCTTAGAAGATATGGATCAGATCCGACACATGTGTTGCCAACTCAGGAGATTGAAATTGCAAGTAACTTGAGTTATGTTAAAAAACTGATCAAAATGGTGGGTTATCATAATAAGCAATTGAGAAACTGAGTGATCCCATTAGTTAAAGTCTTTTGGAGGAATCATTCAAATGAAGAAGCTATATGGGAAATGGAGGAGAACATAAGGAAACAATATCCCTACCTATTTAATCAATCAGGTAAGAATTTCAAGGACGAAATTTCTTAAAGGGGAAGAATTGTAATAACTCATTTCTCCATACTAGGGGTTAGGACATAGGATCCTAGAAATAAGATTGAGAAATTATGAGAGTGCATTACATTGACATGCATACTATTAGCATACACACATGAATTTTGATTTTTGTACATGTTACAAAAAAATTGTTTATGCACTTAATTGACATATTCCGAGGAATGAACGATTTAAAATGAATATGATGTGAATTGTGAATTTATTATGTCTTGAATTTTGGTCTAATGGTTATCAATTATTGATTTAGAATTTATTTGTTACAATTGGAAGATTTATGAATTTATGTGTATTTTTGGACTAGAAAAAATGTTAAGTGGTAAGACAAATTGATAAATGATAATAGAAATAAGTGACATATGACAATAGAAATAAGTGACACATGGCATTAGGATTTATTGACAAGTGGTGTAGAAAATTGGGTAACAAATGGCATAGAAATTGAGAGACAAATAGACTAATTATTAAGCGTCACACATTAGATATCAATTTTTCTGTCCTCTTGAGTAAAAGATGTCTGTCTTAATACATTCTACATTCCAAGAAAGAGAATTTATTTTCAATAAAAGTTATGGGAGTGAGGTAAAACTTAAAGAAGTTTAAGAATAATAAATTCACAGCCAGATGGAATAAGAACCTCAAGTTGATTCAGATGAAGTCTAACCAAAGGTTCAAGAGACACATAATCTACAATGTACTAGTAGGATATATTGTCTCCCTATTAGATTAAATCTATATATTGAAAAGGGGAAAGAAAATGTATCACTCATGGATGACGATCCTAATACTTTTAAAAAATCAATATCTAACATTAATTTTTTAAAATGTCATGAAGCTATAAAATTTAAGATAGAATCCATGTACACTAAGCAAATGAAGACTTTGGTGGGTGGTAAAACTAACATGGATGGTAATTTACATATGTATAAAGCAAGGTTGGAGGTTAGAGGTTAAAAATAAAAATAAGAGTTGATTTTAACGAAACCTTTTCTCTAATAGTTATGCTTTATCTTTAAGGATCTTATTAGCTATAACTATATATCATGATTATGAAATCTAGAAAATGAATGTCAAAATAGCATTTCTCAATGGGAATGTGCTTGAGGATGTGACACAACCTAAGGGTTTTGAATCCAACATAATTAATAATCTAGTATACAAGTTGCAAAAGTCTGTTAATGGACTTAAGAAAGTGTTATAGAGTTAGAACATTTATTTTGATGAGACAATCAAATAGTTTAATTTTATAAAAAAAATTATGGATGAACCATTTGTATATAAGAAGTTTAGTGAAAGTACAATTGTCTTCCTAGTGTTATATATTGATGACACATTGATGATTGGAAATGATATACCAATGCTCCAATCTGTAAAGCTTTTGGTTATCTATAAAGGATATGGGAGAACCAACATTTATTCTAGGAATAAATATCTATATAGATAGATCAAAGAGGTTGCTTAGCTTATCCTAATCCACGTATATAGACAAAGTGCTAAAGAGGTTTAGTATGGAGAATTATAATAGGGGATTCTTATCCATATCATATAGGATTTCTCTCTCACAAACTATATGTCCTAAGATACAATGTAATAACTGTTTCTCCATACTAAGGGTTAGGACATAGGATCCTAGACCAATGTACGTGAGAAATAGCGTTGAGAAATTATGAGAGTCCATTACATTGACATGCATACTATTAGCATACATACATGAATTTTGATTTTTGTATATGTTATAAAAGAATTGTTTATGCATTCAATTAACATATTCCGAGGTGTGAACAATTTAAAATGATTATGATGTTAATTGTGAATTTATTATTTTTTGAATTTTTTTCTGATGGTTATCAATTATTGATTTAGAATTTTTTTTACAATTGGGATTATGAATTTATGTGTATTTTTGGACTAAGAAAAATGCCAAATAGTAATGCAAATGGATAAATGACAATAGAAATGAGTGACACATGGCATTAGGATTTATTGACAATTACCGTAGAAAATTTGGTGACAAATGGCATGAAAATTGAGAGGCAAATGGACTAGTTATTAAGAGACAAGTGGAATCACAAGAAAATGACATGTGACAAGTGACAACTGTCACGACACTTACCACTCACCAATCACAACACTCACCTTTGAAAGACCGTCTTCATTTGTTACTTTTTGCTTCATTCTCTCTTCTTCTTCTTCTTCTTCTCTCCATTCACGATACTCACACTCTCACAACCTAACCATCAACGTGAGTGTTGTTAACATCCTTCATCTAGCCACTCCAAGATTTTGGTTATCTTCATCTTTTTACTAAAAACCTAACCTATTCTACCTTGGAAGATTGATGATCATATAATGCTTGAAGATCTAGGTTAACCTACAATTTGAAGAGCTTTGTAGTTTAACAAGTAAGTATATTATTAACTTTCATGGCTTGTTATAAATAGAAGCATAAATGATGATAGTTTAGGGATAGATTGATGGGTTAATGGTGTCCGATGTGTGTTGAAAGTTGATGAACATTGATGAAGAAATGTATAGGTTTATGTTCTGTTTTTGTATAAATGATCAATAATAGTTAATGAGTTGTTATATGGATGATTTGAGTTGAGATTTGAAGTATAATTGACGATGGATTCATGCTAAAGATAAGTGTGAATGAAGTGTTTTCAAATTTGGAAAAGTTATGACTGCATGTATGATGGTATAAAGTGAATGGTAATGAAGCAAATTAGTAGATTTTTGTGGGATTTATTATAACCAATATGGAAGCTAGACTAGCATTAAATGAAATAGCTTTATAGGACATGAATTCTAAAAAAATTCAAGTAGTAGTGATGTCTCTAAGTATGTGAAATTCTTAAGGAATTGAGGAAGAAAGTTTGTGCACGATCGTGGCCTTCAGTACATGATCATGGCCTATTTACTTGCCTTCTGTCACGATTGTAGCAAGGTTCCCTATGATTGTGAGCCTAATTATGGATTGATAATTTATGTTTTGTGTATATGTTGAACCAACTGAGAAAAAATCACTCTAAATTGGTGTATTTAGAATTGATTAAGGCTTGAAATGAACATAAATTGTTGCTTGATTAATTGGTTAAATAGCTTGATATGTTTAGGATGATAATTGAGGTTATAACATAAGAATGGATTGATGATATAAATGTAACTAATATGGAAATTTATGAGTATTATATGAATGAAGGTGTTCTTAGGAAAGTAAATGTGATATAAAGAAAGTGAGTAAGGTGTATTAGGCATAAGTGAATGAGAAATTTGATATTGTGTGATTATAATGCTGGAAAAAAGATTGAAGAATATATGATTGATGAATGTATAATAAATGATATTATAATAATCAAGTTTTTTTAGGAGTAAACTTAAGTGCAAGCAAGACATATACAAGTTATAATGTTTGAATAATTAAGACTTGTGATTAAGGATACATACCTGGGAATGTCATTGAGCATGCATTGTACATAACACATATATATATGTGTATGATTGAATACTTATGTGATTGAGCAATTTAATAATATGTATAAATGTGTGTATTGTATGATTTAGATGCACAAGTCGAACGCCAGCATCCAGACATTGTCGGTTCGTTAAGGCAACAACTATCTAAAGCTTATTGTGAGTCAACATAGATGTTTCTCACTAGGATTGAGTGTATCTGCTTAAATTTCAATTATGAAACTATTATTAACATGAATGTGATAATTCTGGACATTGATCATCTGAGGATTTTGATAATTGAGATTGTATTGGAAGTGTTTCATAATTAAATGTGAATCGGAGAAAATAAGTGTACTCAACTAAAAGTTAAATGCCAGACTTAGATCCGATGAAAATGTGTAAATAATTATGTGAAATGAATGAAAGTTGTTGATTGCATATAATGTCAATTTATGCATCTCATTACATTGAAATGTATGATTAGATAAAGGAAGTTGTGATCTAAGTGGCCTGTGAAAAAGAGCTTAAAGCTCATAAATGTGTATAAAGATCCACAGGCTCAGTATTAAAATGAGTCTGGTATCCACAACGGATACGGGACAGTTATAAATGAGCCTGGTATTTACAACAAATACGGGATAGTAAAAAAGGTGCTTGGACACAACAAAGTAACAATGAAAATGGAGCCACATATACATTGCATATACAAATTGATATATATTATATTTATGTTCATAAAGAATTATTTGAACTATTATGAATTAGAAATGTGAAATAGTGTATATAATTGTATTTGATGAAATATGATGATATGTGAAGTGATGTTCATTATGTGATGATATGACTTATTTATGAATTTGGAATGTGAATTGTCTTTGTGATTTGATATGAGTGAGCACATCGATGATGGTTCACTCACTGATTTCGCAAAACTCATCAAAATTGCAAATGTTGATTTTCAGGTACAAGGGAGACATAGTTCCTAAGGCAAACTAGTATAAGTCTAGCTCTATCGATTTTGGACTCAAGAATGGCTCAAAGGTCAACCAATTGATATTAAGGAATTTAGATATAATGTTTTTGTATAGTTCCTCATTTCATATAGAATGTTGTAAAAGAGTAGTAAGCTCTTATATGTTTTTGATATTGTATATATGGATTTTTTAGTGAAATGTTACAATGTAAATTATATTTTATAAATGAAATTGGAACATTTGATTTTTTGAATATTTATGTTATGTCTAATGCCATATAAGTGAATGTGATTACTCTAACATGCCGCTTTCATAAGGTTTGTTCTTGAATGTACTAAGGATGTTCAGGCATGTGCCCCATGGAGGTTGGGTGTTACACACAAAAAGAGAGAGATAAAATAGATTGTGTTTTATATGATTTGCCAATTAGATCAACCATGTGCGTGATGTTATGTACTATATCAGATGGCTCTTGTGAAATAAGCATAACAAGAAAGTTTCAAGCTAACCCTAATGATGGTAACTAAACGACTGTGAAAAATATCTTAAAGTACTTGAGAATGACTAAAGATGTTTTCTTGGTCTATGGAAGAGTTGAACTGAGAGTTCAATGTTATTCAGATACTAGCTTTCAATCATTTCTAGATGATAGTATATCATAGTCAGGGTATAGCTTCACTATGAATGGAGAAGTCGTAAGTTGGAAAAGTTCTAAATAACAAACCATTGCAGATTTTGTGACTGAGGTAGAGAACATTTTAATGTTAAAGGTGGCAAAGGAAGCATTTTGGATCAAGAAGTTCATCATTAAACTTAAAGTAATTCTTGGCATCGTTGAGTTAATATTATTATACTGTGGTAATAATAACACTATTGCATAAGCAAAGGAACCAATGTTTCATCAATGATCTAAACATATACTTATTAAGTTTCATTTTATTAGAGAGATAATAGAATGAAAGACATAACATTACAGGGAGTTCCCACTAAAGAGAATCTTATAGATTATCTCACTAAGATATTATCCCAGAGGAAACATGATTGACACATAGATGAATATAGTGTTAAATATGTAGCAACTAGCTTTAGTGTAAGCAGGAGATTATTACTTCATAGCCTTGCAGCCCATTAATTGGTTGGAATTGTATGTATGATATTATTATTTTAATAAATAAAGGCATTCTTTATCTTTATATGCTTTTAATTACATTTTATGTTTTTAATACCAAAGATAAAATGTCTAGAATAATTACTGTACAATTGAAACTAAGATGAGATCATAATTATGATATTTAATTTTCATTTATGTAATATTGCTAAATTTTTCTTTGTTGTAGTTTTATCAAGACGAGATATTGATGAAATGATAAAATTATCACATATTATGTTTCTTTCATATGAAGAAAGTAGTTGATCTCATAAATTATGAAGATATTTAAACAAATATGTAAGTGCTTATTAGAGAAGAAATTCATTGAATTGACCTAATTACAAAGATCACAAATGGAATGTATATATATACATATAGACTTGAGATTACCAAAGTAATTGATAAATGGATAAGTGAACATATTTTTACCCTATATTTGATGTATTTTTGCTTGATATTTTATACTTGTATTATATATTTGATACTTAATTCATTTCAAATGTGTATATAGATTATAATTGCCTTCATGGACTTAAATTGGAAGAATTTGGATGAAAACACAGTGTAAATGAAGATTCGACATATATAAGGGATGCACGACCATGCATTTCCCCTTGCACTTCTTCCAGACAGTGCATTTTTGCGATATTAAGATCATTTTGAATGTGCACGGCTGTGCAAGAGACTGTGCATCATCCAAAACCTTAAAATTACATATAAAAGATGCATTTTGGAGGCAATTTAGAAAAGGGAGACAAAAAGAGGCATTCTGGACATCTTATAGGCAACTCTAAGTGCGATCTTTAGCCAAAGGAGCGGGAAACTTGAAGATTTTATTGACAGATCCATTAGAATACAAGATCAGACCTCTACATCGCAAAGATACAAGATAGAAGACAATCAGGGAGATTTAGAATCATGATTATGATGTTTTCAATTCGTCTCTCTGTTTATGTATGTTTGATTTCGTATTCGCCAATGTGTAAATAAATATTTCGTTAGTATTAGTTTAGATAAACCCTATTTTGTTACCTTTAACATGTGTTGACTCTTTTATTAATGCAATTGGTTAGTTGATTTGTTTGATCCAATTACGTGTTTTTATTTATGTTCTAATAAACTCGAGAATATTATATCATAACCTATTTTCATACATAGAGATTAATTGAATAGATCTACCGTAAATGGAAGGAGTTAATGGCAACCCTAAAGATAGGATGACATAAATCTTCCAAATTAGGTTTAAACCTAATAGAGGGACTTATAAATCAGTAACACAATCCTATAAACTTTAACCTGAATAATCCAATTACAAATCTTAAGATTAGTTAGTAGTAGACTCAAGGTTAACTAATATCGATAAATTTCTTTGTGTTTCTTTAATTCTCTATTCAATATCGTTGCCTATTTATTTTACTTGCTTTAGTTTTTATTTTCTTTATTAAAATCCAAAATCAATTTGTAGGCTAGATAATAGGAAAAAGGTAACTACCAATACTCATTGTCCTCGTGGGATCGAACTGTACTTGTTAGTACTAGCTATAACTACATCGTATAGTTGCGGTTATTACAATATTGACTAACTCAGACATAGGTTAATCAAGTTTTTAGCATCATTGCTAGGGATAGTGATATTAGGAAAACCTGTATTTTATTACTCTAACCATTTTCCTTTTTTATTTTATTCATTTTATTCAGTTTTATTTTTGTTTCTATTTTCTTTATTTTAATTAAGCTTTTGTATTTCTTTCTTATTGTATTTTATTGTAAATTTTGGTTTATTCATTTAGTTATCTTTTGAAATTCTCTACTTGATCTTGAGTTTATAGGTTATCGTAGGATTTAAAATTCATTGTTATAGCCACAACTCACAATGGAAGGATGGAACAGACAATACTCTTATGGAAGCTATAATTTATCTTCGCACTCTGTGCCATCACCAAATGGGAGAGAGAGGTGTTCTCACATGTCTTCGAAGGCTCAACAATATGTAAGTCATGTTACGACATTAGTGGGAGTTATCATTACAATCATGAATGTCGAGCACCAACACATATATGTAAGCGACCAAACATGTACAATTAACCTCAAGGTATGTTATATGAGAATAGCTACAATTCAAAATAAACAACTCTTACACCTATAGATAGAACAATTATGCTCCAGTTAGATATTTACAGTAGTAAGCACCTCCAGTTAACGAGCTAACTTTGAAAGATATGATGACTGATTTCATTCAATAATCAATCATGAAGCATCAGGTAATAGAGGCTTGTACACAAATTGTGGTAATCGGATGGATCAACTAGCAATGATACTATTTGAAGAGATCCAAGGGAGTTTGCCTAGTGCTACTGAAACAGACCCTACAGAATATGGAATGGCAATCACCCTTAGTAGCGAAAAGAGTCCCAATAGAAGAGGAAGAGGAAGAGGAAGAGGAAGAGGAAGAGGAAGCATATATCAGAAATAAATTAATGGAATGCATTGCCGAACTTAAAGCTAGCCGATGTGAATTCAAAGAAAGGATTTCTTCACCTGAATATTTTGACCATAACATATAGTACTATTTCATCCTAATAACATAACAAAGTAAAGAAAAGAGGATAGTTGGCTTCGTGGATGAAAAGGCATTCCAATAAGAGCTTCCCAAAGAAGCCTCCATCCAAGAAAGGAAAGTAGAGGAGTGGTAGAAGGTAATTGAAGAAGATGAGCCAGAAATCTTTGTCTATAAAGAAAAAGAAGAAGAAGAGTGGATAGAGAAGGTTCAGTAAGAATTAACAAAGGAACTGAGTAAGGAAACTACTGATGAGGTGTTGGTAGTAACTTTAAGTATGGAGGGTGGGTTCTCACTTCCTTAAAGACAAACCAATCCAGTCAACTGATGATTCAAGGAGTTTTGTTTTTCCCTCTTTCATTAACAGTTTATTATTAGAAAGGGCATTAATGGTTGCAACTGGATTTACTAATTTAATAAATTATGTCGTTGTTATTATTTTGCAACAGGTGGCTTGCTTACATGCTACAATACCTTTATGCAGGGAAACAAGTGGAAGCAAGCCACTTGTAGGATGAAGTTCAACATAAAGGGTACGTCGAGCTAATGACATTAAACAAGCACTGCCCATGAATTAAGATAAGTTTCCGTTTTATTTCATTTTGATTCTTTTTTGTGTGTTAGTATAGGATTTTATTTCATGTTATCTTTATTTCTTTTATTCTTTTTTATCCTTTTCTTTTATATTTTGCAAGGATGCAGTTCACCATTAGATGGATCTGAAATTAGGAAATTTTCACAATCAGGAAAGTACCAAAAAAAAACTCTCACTTTTATCTATACTTGTATTGTGTATATTAGGGACAATGTACAACTTTGAATGTAAGGAAGGGTTTAATGAATTTTTAACGATTTTTTTCAAGTATGTTAATTTTAACGATTTTTTTCATGCTTATTATAATCTTAATTATGAATCTTACTAACTAATATTTTAAATTGATTGAAATATGTCCATGAATACTATATTTCCTTGTTGAATATTGATTGAATTGGTGTGCAAAAGAATGATGGTTAGAATAAAATTAGTTTTCTAAGTCATATATATTGTAATCATTGAAATATTTAAGTTGAATGAAATTTGCATATTATTTACACACATATATACCCAATTTTTTTGTAAGCTTTTGAGTCTAACGAGCAAATTTTAAAATTTTTAATGCTCTTTTTATTTTTTTCATGTGTGTGCTATCATGCATAGTAGGATAATTCTGGAAACTAACTTTTATGATGCATATCAAGATCATATTTGTTAAATTAGAAACATTAATTTGATGAAGGCATTTAGATTTAACAACTTGCTTTAGCCTATTTCTTTGAAAATTACCACACCTTTAAGTTTACCTTTAGGAATAACCAAGTTAAGCCTTAGCCATTTTCATTGATTTAACCCAAATTATAAACCTTTATCCTATTTTTCTTTAAAAACCTATTTATTGTTTTGAACCTTGAAGGTTATTTACATTATTTACTTGTTGAGACTTGAAATTTTTGAAAGGTCCAATATTTGTTGAATTTTGGTACTGATTGGAATATTGTAAAAAAAAAGAAGCAAAAAAGAAAAAATTGAAAAATGAATAAATATATAGTACCAGTGGATTTATAATGAAATGACCTATGTATATTTGTAAACAAGTCCTGAAATATATTGTTTAGTAAATTTCCTTCAACTAACTTTTTATTATCCCAATCATACATTACCTAAACCCCATTACAACCTATACAAAGACCTTTTGATTTTTGTCTCTAGTTTGTACATAAATAGTGGAAATGTGATTTTATTGCAAACTTATGGTAAGAGTTGTACTATGCATTGATTAAGAGTTTTAATGCTTTTCACCCTAAACACTTGAGTGCACTGAGTGAAATCTTGGTGAAGGTGCAAAGAGATATGCTTTTTATTTCAATGCGATTGTTGATGTGATTACTATTAATATTGCTTAGGAATTTAATTTCAAGACAACTTGGCTCTAATTATATTTTAATCTGACTCAATAAGATATGATGATGTATAGTATGAATAGACAGATTAAGATTGGTGAAGGAATGATGTTGTAAAATTTATAATTTTGATTATAGTTTGCTTAAGAACAAGCACAAACTTAAGTGTAGGGATATTTGATGGATGGATAATTGAACATATTTTTACCCCACATTTGATGTATTTTCACTTAATTCATTTTAAGTGTGTATATAGATTATAATTGCCTTCATGGACTTAAAGGAGAAGAATTTAGATGAAAACATGGCGTAAAATGAAGATTTTATGCATAGAAGGGATGCACGGTCGTGTATTTGCCCATGCACTTCTTTCAATTTAAAACCTTAAGATTAGTTGTTAGTACACTCAAGGTCAACTATTAGCATATTATAGGAGTCTCCACGATCCAATATATCAACAAAACAATTGTATAATGAAAGATCAATCTATTAAGGGTTTAGGGGGATTAGAAACCTAGATACTAATTTTCTTATAGCAATAATTTTCTTACTACTTCCTTAATTCTCTGTTCAATATCGTTGCCCATTTATTTGACTTGCTTTAGTTTTTATTTTCTTTATTAAAATAAAAAATCAATTCGTAGGCTAGATAATAGGAAAAAGGTAACTACTAGTACTCAATGTCCTCATGGGACCGACCTGTACTTGCTGATACTAGCTATAGCTATGTTGTGCACCTGCAGTTATTACAATATTGAGTAACTCACAAGTAGGTCAATTAGTATCTCAAGTGAAAATTACTATATTTTAATACTACTTATGACCTATTCTAATTAGGGTAGCTTAGTCAATAGTACTTGGATATATTATGAACCATATGGAGATAGTTGAGTAAGTCAATAAAGGATTAATCACTCTAAAGTAATTATAGAGAATGTTCTATTGTTTCTGATTGGTGATGGTTTAAGGAATTCTCTGGCTAGGCTGAATTAACATTTGAAAATGTGCTTTTAAATATTAATTATAAATTAACTACTAATTAGCAAAAACAAACATGATTAGATTTAAAAGAGTAGACATTGTATCCATATTATATATCTAATTAGAATTTTATATGACAAAAATATCAAATTATGCGTCATAACTATGCATGGACAGGTTAAGTCAAATTACTTTGACATTCCTAATATTTGAGTGGTCATGACATATTGTTAGATGTCAATCTTTATCTATGATTATAAATTATTTTATGGGAGAATTAAAAATAAATTAAAAAGAATTTTAATTTATCTAATTCTAATTATGAATTAGAATTAGAATTTATAATCATTACAAACATATTAGGAACCTAATGGGTTACATATAAAGAGCAGTTAAAATTTTAATTTAAATTAACTTAGACTTAATTGTGAAGTTTAAGAAACTTTAAGGATCAAATATAATAAATTTGATTTTATTAAAATTAAATTAAATTATAATTTGAGTTTGACTTTAATTATAATTAGAATATTTAATTTTGACAAAAGAATAAACTCTGACTTTTTCCTATTTATAGGAAATAAGTGTAAAAGAGTTAGCAGCACTCCTACTTATTCCTCTTAAAAGTTGAGTTTCTTTTTCTTTATTTTGTAGATATTGTTAAAGACTAGACATTTGGATAGCTTGTGGTTGATATCTCAAAAAATGTTTCAATTAGAATTCAAATCAAGTACAAATTAATTACTTTTATGATTCATTTTTTTAAGTTATTCAATTATTTTAATCTAATTATAAACCATTAAATTTTATTTTTCACTGTCTGTGATTTGATCATGATTGGTTTTCCAACAACCTACTCATCTACAAGTTAAAGGTTCCAACAAAAGCACTATAAAGGCATAAACATCTAACTTAAATGAGGAAAGTAGTGGCTACCAATTTTGGTGCCCGGTAACCAACACCCTAGCATCAAGTTTTTGCTTTATAGTACCAGCCTGAGTAGGGATGTCAATAGGCTGGGTCAGGCCTGGGCTGCTTCTAGCATAACCAACCCTACCTCAGATTGGGCAGTCTATGGCCTAACGGGTCAGAGCTAGCCGGCCTTGCCCATCCTTAATATTTAAAAAAATGATGTTATTTTTGTCATTCGGATCAGGTCACCGATCGGTCTGTACTATGACCGACCTTAACCTGTGGCCCAGTCGGGCAAAACAATTTTGGCCCATAGCCCCTGAGTTGTCAAACTGAGCAAGCCTAGGGCAAAATTGACATTCTTAGCCTGAGTTATAAGTCTATAGAGGTAATACTCCGGTACTCGTGCAATCTATTATGGCCCAAATAGTAGCACATTTGTTACTTTAAGATTACTATCATTGGGATGTTTTGAGGTTAGAAAGGTGCCTTCGAATCCCTTTTGTCATAACCTAGTTCCTAGAAATTCCAACAAACAACTTATGGCACTTCACTTAATCAATTTGTAAAACACCTTTTAGGCACTCTTTTGAAACATTTTATTAAACAAGTATTAAGCCCTTTGGTTTACACTTTTTAAAGGCTTAGCTAACTCTATCTAATAGGTGAGAAACACATGAATACCAACTATAAACTCCAAAATAATCAAACAGCCAAATCTAGAAAAAAGAATATATAGAAGTCTCACTTCACTATTTGAGACATTTCTTTGAATAGGTTTTGTGCATTCGATTTTTATGATATTTTGGGCACCATATAACAAGGAATCAGATCATATACGTGTAACAAATATTTATTAATATCTCATAACAAAGATTACACAAAATAAGGTTTAGAAAGAGGCAAAACTCACCCAAATTTCCCGCCTATAAAACACACACACATACTATTTTGGATAGGTTTTCGCAGTTTTTTCACCAACCATCATGTCTTTTCATGCTAAACTTATCCTAATTTCAAATAAATGTTTGAAACATTATGAACCTTTCAAACATTCAAATTAGGAAAAATAACTTACAACTAACTTAATCGACAAACCAATATAACCGACATAATCGAAAATAACCGCCATTCCATAACTACCATTTTGTAACTACGATGACTAGAAGTTGAAGAGGTCTTTAGTTTATCTCAAATCTAAATTTCCAACTGCTACAATGCCACCATCATTCCATTTTCAAATGTGACTACAATTTGTCAAAGTGGATAACTTACACACTTTTTAGCTTTTTAATGACTTGGTAATTTTTTTGGGCAACTTTGTTACATTAATTTCTTACCAAAACATGCCATACATGCCAAAGTTGCATAACATCGGTGTTTATTAAACATAGAAAAGAATGTCTCACAAATCTCCCTTACTAAAAGAAAGTCAACATCTTTGTTGACAGCCAATGTGTCGAATCTATCCAACATATTTATAGTTGGCTACTTGTCCCCAAAGTTGGTCAATCCATCACCTTTTGTCCTATAAAATTTGAACACAACATATTAGGTAATTTTATATCAAAATGACATATCTTTATATGCAATTTCCTCAAGATTTGTGGTAGTAACCCCTACTACCAACTTTAAACTCCAATGGACAACAAACCTCGTTACTACTGATGAAACAATCACAAATGGAACTACGAGGCCATTTATAACTCCTTATCACCATCAAAGGAAGTGTATGCAAGACCCTCTCGACTCCCTTCAATATGTAGCCATCAAATTTACCCATCAAAGACTTTTAGGTGCCTTTTTAAACACCAATGGATTGACAATTGCTACTTTACCTATGTCTTCATCCCTGGTCAACTATGCATTCAACTTCATCTTCTTTGGGCACTCCATTTCATAATGTAATCCACTGCATATGAAGCAAGTAATCTTATGTTGAGTAAAACTTTGAGAGGTTTGTACATTTTTACCTTTCACATTCTACCAACAAAATTTTCTCTAACAACTTTGTCATTCCCATTATTGTCGAAAATTTTTCCTTATATTTTTTGATCAAAAATCCACCAACCAATCAGTAGAAGCAATGGCACTTGAGAAGTTTGAACACCTTTCCTTCGTAGTTCAACTTGTGCCTAAGATTGAAGTCCTGACAGGAAGTTGGATAGATTGTCTTTTTTCGACATATTGCAAATATCTAGCATCAAAGAGCTAAACGTCTTAATATAATTACGAACTATTCCATCATGTATTCTTTAAGGCTTCCCTCGTTATCCAAGAGCTGTTACACAGCAAGAACTAGTCCTTTAGGTCTTGCACTAGCACATCCCATGTGCATTTTATGGATGACCTGCATTTCGATCATAATCCATCCTTGCACGCCACTACAACTTGGCATCACCAACCAAATACATACTTGCCAACATTACTTTATCACTTTCCGACACTCTTGTCATGAGAAAATATTGCTCAATGTCCCATAGAAAGTTCTCTAACATCTGAGTGTCTCGAACACCATCAAAATGCTTTGGTTATGGGACTTTAGGACTTGTCCAACTCCCTTTATTGTGTTAGATAGTTTAGAAAAGTGTCGATGCATCTTCCATCACGAACATTCTCTTATTTGCCTCTCCTAAAATGTCATCCAGTTATTTATGGATGTGGTCCAATGCCTTAGTCATGTAATCCAACAGATAATTTAGGCCATGTGCACGTCAATTGCTATTTTCAACCTCCGAGGCCAGTTTAATGGCGGACCTTTGCTTCTCAGTCAATCTGTAAATTTATCATTCCGAAGAAGTATAATTGATTATAATATAGAATGCTTTGGATATATATTGCGATGATCCTATTCCACAGAATGCATAACAAGAAATTTAAGACACGGATAGAAAGACCGGGACAGTGGAGCAAATTGGGAACCTAAATTAGTAGAGTAAATTCAATTAGTAATGTAGGACCCATATGAAATAATAAAACATATCAATATGTTTAATTTTGACAAAGTCTATTACAAAACCTTTCTATATAAGGTCAAAAAACTATTAAATATTAAAGTCTATTAAATTTTGTCCATTTTACCTAATATTTTGTCAAATGCGATTTTAGCGTTTGTAGCCTAAGGTTTATTGTTAAGAGGCAAGTGGTTTAGGGATTAATTTAGCTTCAGACTAAGATCAACATACGAAATTTATTTTAAATTTATAAAATTGTGTTATACCAACTGGGCTCAAGTAAAACATTTGTTAATACAAGAAGTCGAAGCCTTGTGGTCTCTTCGTGTCGTCGGGTACTGATCTATGCAGCTTGTGCAGCAGGAAGTCAGGGACTGAGAGTCCGCGTAGCAAATGCAACATTTCTCGCTGCATCTTACAGGACAATTTAGATCTTTGATAATTTTGCAGACTTTCAGGCACAGCTCCAAGTAGCCTTTCATCGGCAGAATTGGCTTCTCATTGGCACGGCTCATTCTGGGATTGCATGCAAGAAGTGTTATTAGAACCACCAATATAAAGGCTCTTGCCGATCCTACTCCTTTTAACTCCATGGGTGATTTCTTCTAGTCTGACATTTCTTGACCACCTAGTGTATAGCCTTTTTATAGCTCATTCATGTTCATCCTGTTGAGTCAACAGTCCTTCTATTGAATACTGATATCAAAGTGGTATCAGAGAGTGGTTTTCCAACTATATAAATAGTGTCTGTTTAGTGGTCAGGTAGAGTCGGACAGTTCCGAACTAAAAACACCTGCGTACCCCTTGAAGTAATTCTACTTCTCACTCAATATCTTACTACTGCTCGTAAGGTACTTGGAAACAACCTTCGCATCTTTGCAGGGGGAATATTTCAGGAAAAGAAGTAAAAGAGAAGAAGAGAGTTGCATAAGGCTTTGAATTCATGGAAAATTCTGATCCAGTACATTTATCTTCTAGTTTGTCTTTAGCTAGTTTGCCTAGAAGTGTGAAGCGTGTTTTATCAAAC
>JANZXP010000196.1:38649413-38661496 GCA_027576715.1 Erythroxylum flavicans
ATAATTTTTAAAAATTAAATATTTTTATTAATACTTTATCAATAAATATGATATAAAATATTTAAAAATTTAAATAATTTTTTTAATTTTTACTTAATGTATAATTATTATTAGTAATGAAATATTTATTTTATTTTAAAAATTAAAATTAAAATAAAAGAATAGGTTAAATATCAAATTAAAATGTTATTAAAAATATTTAAAAAAGAGTGGTAAGTTTTAAATAACAAATTAAAATGCTATTAAAAAATATTTGAAAAACAAGAGAGGGGGCTTGGGGCGACGGCGAAAAGGTGTTGAAAAGAGGGGGGAATTTTTTTAAAAAATTTTTTTGAAAAATTTGCATTTTAGTCCCTCTAATTTTCAAAATTTTCGGTACCGACCAGTATTGAGCCGGTATTTATGGTACCGGCCGGTACCAACCGGTATTGGCTGGTATCGACCGGTATTTAAACCTGGTACTAAAAATTAAAATATCGTACCGTTTTCTGGCCGGTACGGTATATATCGGCCGTTACCGGCCGGTACGATACGGATCTCAACACAATTGTGTTAATTGTCTGATGTTAGGTTTCTAGCTAGACATAACAACTTAACAACATAAACATTCCTTTTGTGGTATAACTTTTGAACTAATCTTTATCTCCACATCGGTAATCACCTTATATCTTGAAAAGTTACACTTCACATACTCAATCTTAGTCCTACTCAATCTAAAGTCTTTAGACTCAAACTTATCCCTCAAAAGTTTAAGTTTGACATTGACACTCTCTTTTATCTCATCCACTAAAATAATGTCATCAACAAACAAAATACACCAAGGCACATCTCCTTGAATATTTTTTATAAGCTCATTAATCACTACTGCAAACAAAAAGGGGCTTAAGTAGGAGCCTTAGTATAGTCCAATATCTATAGAAAAATATTTTGTATCTCCTCATATCGTCCTAACTCTAGTTCTAACACCTTCAAACATATCCCTAATGACTCGTGTATAAGTCATAGGAACTCCTTTAACTTCTAAATACCTCCACATGATTTTCCTAAGTACCGTATCATACGTCTTATCTAAATTAATAAAAACAATATGTAATTTACGTTGTCTTTTCTTGTAATATTTCATTAATCTTTTAAGGAGATGTAAAGTTTCTATCATGGACCTTCCTGACATGAAACTGAAATGATTTTTGAAATAGAAGTATCCTTTCTCACTCTCTTCTCAATCACCTTCTTCCATAACTTTATGGTGTGAGTAAGTAATTTGATGCTTTTATAGTTATTACAGCTTTGGATGTCTCCTTTGTTCTTGTATAAATTAGCATCCTAAATCTCCATCCATTCGAAATTATAGTAGATTTAAGGATCGCATTAAAAAGCTTGGTTAGCCAAATAATACCCTCTTTGCCTAACCTTTTCTACACCTTTATGGGTATCCCATCAGGTTTTATTAACCTACCACTTTTCATCTCTTTTAAAAAAATTTTAATTTCTTCCCTTGTAATCTGTAGGCAGTAAGTAAAATTACGAAACCTCTCGGACGAGCTGAGGTCACCTAAATAGATGTTTTTCTCTACGCTTTCATTGAAAAGGTTATAAAAGTACTTCTGTCATCTTCTTTTGATGTTATTTTCAACTATAAGCACTCATTCTGTTTCATTTTTTATACAATGAACTTGATCTAAGTCTTTAGCTTTTCATTCCCTAGCTCTCGCCTACTTAAAACATCTTTTTCTTTATTTTTAGTATCCAATCGTTGGTATAGTTTCTTATAAGCTCTACTTTTAACTTCTTAGATTTTTTTCTTCACCTTTTTCTTTGTCACTTTATAACTTTCTTTATTCCTAACTCTCTCCACCTCTGTGTTGCTACCTAATAAAGCTTTATAGGCAACCTTCTTGATCTTAACTTTTTCTTATACATTTTCATTCCACTATCAAAACTCCCTCTTATTACCCTTAGGCCCTTTAGAATCACGTAACGTCTCTATAGTTGTATTTTTTAAAAGAGTTGCAACTCTCTCTTACCTCTGGTTAGCATCTCCTACCAATTTCTATTCTTTTCCATATATTACCATATACCTAGATTGCTACACCGTATCCCCTTTGAAATTTCACCTTTTGATTCTGGTACACCTCCTAGGACTTCTCTTCTTCCTCTAACTCTTAATAAAAAGATCCAAAACTAACAATCTATGTTGAGTTGACAGGTAAGCATTAGGTATCATCTTACAATCTTTGCAACTAGGTCGATCATTCCACCTTATGAGGAAGTTGTCAATTTGAGTTTTTGTTATTCTGTTATTAAAAGTCACTAGATGCTCCTCGTTTTTCTTGAAAAAAGAGTTAGATATCAACAACTCAAACGCTACCGAGAAATCCAACAAATTGGTTTCACTAACATTCATTTCATCATACCCAAAACCACTACGAGTCTATGAGTATCCATCTAAGGTTGCTCCTATATGATCATTAAAGTCTCTTTTTAGAATAACTCCCTCGTCAAGAGGTATTTGTTAAATCACCTAATTTAGCTCTTCCTATAATTGGCAATTAAGATATTTTTCCAACCCAACTTAAGGTGTATAAGCACATATCACATTTCAACCCAACTCGAGGTATATAAGCACACATCACGTTTATAAAATTACATTTATAACATCACACTTCACCGCAATCTTTAAGGACATAATCCTATCATTAATCCTTTTATTCCTATAACATATTGTATGAGTTTCTTAACAACCAAGATACCTACCTCATTTTATCATCTCGAATACCCTGAATAACAAAGTTTGAGCTCATTAATCTCTTTTTCTTTAACCCCCGTCCACTTTTTCTCCTAAATGCACACTATATGAGTCTTATACTTCTCTAAAGTCTCCACTAATCCTAAAAACTTTCCCGTAAGGGTGTCGATGTTCCAAGAACCTATCCGTAATCTGTCAATATTTTTCCTTCTTTTAGACCTAAAACTTACTGAAGGACTAGCCCTTGTTCTCTTAACAAAGGTCAAAGTCACCACTTATATCCTAATGCCCAATACACGCTAAAAAAGACGCACCTAACAAGCTCCTAAATGACTCTAATAATACACAAGAAAGAAAAGAAAGATTAACATTGAATCTTAAAAAGGGCGTCACAATAAACAGGTGTGAAAACTTCATATACACATGACCACATATCAATCTAAATTAAATGATCCAAAATCAAACCACTAATAGCAACTAGATAATTGTAGAATGCTAAAACACGATACTAAACTGTTAAAAATAAGTAACAGAGTACAAAAACTATAAATAAAAATAATTTAAAACTTTTATTGTGGATCGATAAAGACTAAAAACTGAAATCCCAACACCTAAAAAGCATTGCATCAACCAAGAATAAACACAATCTGAAACCAATCATAAGTATATATAATAGAGAAGAAAAATATTTGAGATACTAATAATTCAAAGAAAGGACATAACCAAACTTATCTTATTTGTTAAAGATGCTACATGCCAACTTTGTAGTTTCTTATCATATTTAGCGTCGATTGCCATAAAAACCTTTGCTGTGCGACTCACTTTGATTCAACCTTTAGAAATGCAAGGTCAAAAACTCTTCTTTTTACTTCCTATTCAAACAAGAAATACTCCAAATCTCGTAATATTAGGAGTAGTAAATGCAATGCTTGTAACAAGATTAAAAGAAAATAAATAAATAAATAAATAATTCTTGAAACTCAAACAACTAGTTTTCAAAGACAAGTACTTAATAATAAAACTTAAAGAAAAATTGTCTTGCTCCAAGAACTCCAACAATTGAAGTGACCAGTCAACTTGCAATACAAACCCTGACTAAGCAACGGATACTTAAACTTGTATGTTCACAATTTTCTGCCATCGAAGACCATGTTTCCGCTACTCTCCAACCCTGTTTGTGAACTTCAAGTTGCCAACTGAGCTGATGTACCATATGAAGTGGCTCTTGATTATGCAGCTAGGCTGCCTATAATTCAGATTATGAAAAAATAAAAAAGTAAATTTTTTGTGTGACTTTTGTAAATTTTAAAAATTGAAATAAATTAAAACAAAAGAAGTTTTACTAAATTTAAAAATTAAAATTAAAAAGTAATATATAGAAACAAACTGTTAGTAAAGATGACAATTTTGGCCCAGTCAAGTCCGAGTTGGCTAGGCCACGGGCTGACTATGATCCACCCGGGCCGAGCCATAGGTCGACACAAACAGAATAGTTTTGTCCAAGCAGATGTTGTTTTGTATTCTTTTATATTTTAAAAAAATATTTATGAGCCGGTCGGCTCATCAGTGAGCCGAGTTGCGAGCTAGCCAATCTCGGCTTACGCGGGCCATGGGCCGGGCTGAGGGCGAGCTGAGCCCGGCCCGGCCCATTGCCATCCTAACTGTTAGTATACTGATGAATTGGAAAAGTATTGCTTGCAGTTGTACGAGAATATGGTAAAATCCTTGGGGACAAAATGGTAGATTTTTTTTGTTTTGAAAGGTAAAATGGTAGATTTTTAAAACGTGGAGAAAAAGTAGCGAATTTAACCAAACGAAAACTCTTCAGTCTACACACGGTCAAGTACGTCATTCACACTTTGCCAACTCTCTCGATAACCAAAATGGTGCAGAAACTGGCACTTCTTGTCATCTCCATGGTCGCAACTGTCCAATTGCTTCCCCATCTCTGCGCCTCATTCGCTCCCTACTCTCCTTCGGACCGCCGTGTTTTGGTGATGCTTGACGACGCTGCTTTGAAGTCATCGCACTCCCTCTACTTCAACAACCTTCGCTCGCGCGGCTACCATCTGGACTTCAAACTCGCCGCCGATCCCTCCGTCGCTCTTCAGCGTTATGGCCAGTACCTCTACGACGCTTTGATCCTCTTCTGCCCTACCGTCGATCGTCAGTTACTTTCTCTCTTTTATTTCATTAAAAAATCAAACTTCAATAGCGATGACGTGGCATTTTCTGTATTTTTTTTGGGTTCAGGTTTCGAAGGAGCAATTGATCTCTCTGGAATCTTAGGGTTTGTTGATTCTGGTCACGATTTGATTATCGCTGCCGATAGTAATGCATCCGATTTTATTCGCGAGATTGCCACCGAATGTGGTGTTGATTTCGATGAGGTTTGTTTGATTCTTGTTACTGTTAAGTGCTTTCTGTTTACAACTCTCAAGTTCATTGTTGTGTTTAAAGTTTTGGTTGGATGGATGTTATGATAGGACCCTGCGGCTATGGTTATTGATCACATTAGTTATGCGGTGTCGAGGACGGAAGGTGACCATACATTGATTGTTAGTGATGAGTTTATAACGTCTGATGTTATTTTGGGAAGCAATAAAATTAATCTGAGTGAAAATCATTACTAGTTACTTGTAAATACTTTATTTTTAAGTCCGAGGTTTTATGTATAGATGTTATGTGACTTGCACAGGCTCCAGTGATTTTCCGGGGAATTGCTCATACGGCAAATCCTGCAAATGGCTTGGTAAGTGTGTACATGGTGTAATGGTTAATTTGATCTTCAAAGTTTTGATTTTGATTTATGGTTTAATGTTTTTTAGCTGTTTGTGTAGGTGTTTAGGGCTCTTTCAGCTTCTCCCTCTGCGTATTCTGCAAATCCTAAGTCCAAGTTGTCACACCCTCAGCAATTATGGGATCTGCCATCTCATTAGTGTCAATTGTGCAGGTGCAGTTGATCCACTCTTTCTCAGAAGTTTTCCCCAAAGATTACAGCTGTAAAGCTTTGTGCTTTCTTGAGAATTTTATACTTTATTTGTTTTTCTACATATATGCAAGCAAATGTTATATGATTTGAGTGAATGATGGTAGAGAATATAATTCTAACTCTAAACTCTGTGCATTGAGATTTATTGACACACTCGGCAAAGAACAATTTCAGGGTTATTTGTTTCTTTTCAGAACTCAGCCATGCATTTTAACTGTTTCACTCATTAAAAAAGGTCCTCGTTCATAATTTAGATAACAGTAGCTGATTACAATAATATATATTTTGCTTGTATGCCTTCTGATGGTTGGTGTGGATGTCCCTGCTATCTGATGATGGCATAATTTATCTTGCTTGCAGGCAAGAAATAATGCCCGTATTTTGATTTCTGGTTCATTAAGCATTTTCAGCAATCGGTATGTGGGAATAATTTCTGGGTGAATAATGGTTTTTTAGAGTGTTCCTTTCTTGCTGATGTACTTTAATTCCTTTGCAGATTCTTCAGAAGTGAGGTCCAGAAAGCAGGGAATTCTGTAAAGTAAGTGAAAATTCGTCTCATATTTCCATTGTCTGTAAGAATGTACTTGGAGTTTGTAAGCTGCCTAAATGTGAAACTTCTGGATGGCTTCTTGTAAATTTTATGCATTTGATAAGCGGTTGAGCAGGCATCTTTTTGTTTCCAGTTTCTGAGATAATAGGTTCTTTGACTTCCATTATTTAGTTATCATTTGCTTAGGTGAACAAATACTGCAGCTCATTACATTGGAAAGAAATCTAGATAGGATTTTGACACTATGCGCTGACAGGATGTAAGTGGGGTGATCCACCATGATATTATTCTCTTGGTAGGCTTACTATAAAATATAATGGTTAATAAATTTGAATGTTAAGAGCATTATTCCTTGAGCATTCTGCAGCTGTAAAGGATGGTAATCATCAATAACTAGTCTGCATGAAGTTGTCGTGGGACGTTTTGATTTTGTTACTGGAGTAGCCTTCATACTATCACATGCAAGTTCCTCAGATTCTTGGAATATTAACTTCTGCTTATATCGATTGAATAAAAGCTTTTTCTTTGCTATTACAGGCATGATAAGTCTGGCAATGAGCAGTTTTTGACAGAAATCAGTAAGTGGGTTTTTCATGAAAGGGGCCATCTTAAGGTGAGGCATCTCCTCAGCAGTCCTCCTTACGATGCTCTGTATATCCTCTTCATTGTTGGCTACTTGTGGCAGCATCATTGATTAACTTTCATATTTCATTCTGTTAGTATTTTACTTCTTTCAGGCTGTAAATGTCAGGCACAATAAAGTTGGGGAAGCAGACGAACCAGCAATGTACAGGATCAATGATGAATTGGTAACATATCTTTTTGTTATTTCAGTTTCCTGTTCCAATGACGAGAGATTGTGTGATTGATTGACAAAAGGATTTTGGTTGTGTTTCAGGAATATTCTGTTGAAATTTATGAGTGGTCTGGAACAAGCTGGGATCCGTATGTGGCAGATGATGTTCAAGTGCAGTTTCACATGATGAGTCCCTATGTTTTGAAAACTCTCTCCACTAACCTGAAGGTACTTTAGTTATTTTAAAGTTTTCACATGTGTGTGACGTCTGTATAACCAGTTCTTGAAGTTCTTGTTCCATATCAAAATATTCCTGCAGGGTATTTATTCTACAACTTTCAAGGTTCCAGATGTTTATGGGGTCTTCCAGTTTAAGATTGAGTACGAAAGACTTGGATATACTGGCTTGTCCCTATCAAAGCAGGTATTGAACTTTAGTGCTCTTAATCACTTTTTGAAAACTCAATTTCTCTTTTGAGCTTTTTTTTTCCATTGACCATGATTCAAATTCTAGGTGAATTTTCACAGAACTTGAGTTATTAGTTATTTATCTTCTCATGGTTATTAAGTATACAGAGGCCATGTGCCCATTGCCATTGTTGTTGATAATGACTTTTTGGCAATACAGCTACAGTTCCATAGGAGATTTATGTATTTGCAGGTCATGTGCTAGAATAGGTTGGTATTGAAATTAACTCGATAAATATATGCAAAACATATTACTAGGATTTACTTTAACGGGATCTTTGAATTCTAACTTAAGAGGAATTCACTTCTGAATAGGAAATTTTGATTACTATGGTGTGAAGCCCTAAAAATATAATCATTGGTTGTTTTCTGAAGCATTGTTCACACTTAGACAATGCATCTAGATTCACTCTGATGAGAGGACTAAAAAGTTGAATAAAACTGTTATGCCGGCAGTGCTGGCTGATTTTGACTCCTCACTATAAACCGGGCCTATGATTATGTTGGACTATTGGTTGATTCTCTTTTCAGAATACTGGTTTTGCATGCTAATGCTGCTAATTGTTGATACATTGACTATTTTGTATCTGAACCGTAGATTCCAGTTCGACCATATAGACATAATGAATATGAAAGATTCATACCAGCAGCTTATCCGTATTATGGAGCAACATTTTCTATGGTATGTTTATCTGTCTGATCTACTAATATGGACTATTGAACTTTCGAGTTTGAACTTTTAAAAGTTGTGATTGTGACCAAAACTGAAATGGGCTAGGTGTTCCGCTGTAGTTTCTTCCAACTTGAATTGAATTCAGAGGCTAAATCTTTAAATTCTAGTGCCACCTTGAGTGTCTTATTAATTGTGCGTCCTGATTTAGTTTTTTTGAAGAGTTGAATTGTGAAGTTAAGGATTCACATACTACTATGAACTTTTCTGACATCAAAACCTTGTCATGCAACTCTATTTTATCACAAATGATTTCTTTATGATGTTTTTGATATGTTCTGTTGGTTTGTTTTTGGTGCTTTCCTCACAAGCAGATGGCAGGCTTCTTCGTATTTACTGTAGTCTACCTTTATAGCAAGTTCTAACATCCCTAATGGGAGACGGGACAACACGGTGACAATTTTGGATTTTGAAACCCCCCGCTCCTAGTCTTGTGCAGTCGTCCCCTAGAAAACAGTGAAAAGAGTGCTATCCTCAGTTAGGAATTTTGATTTGTTAAAAACGTTGATAAACTGGCTAATGATATTTGATTTTTTGTTCCATTGGCTGGGTGGCCCATCGAAGATGCCATCTCTCTCACTTGCACATCCATTGGAACTTGGAAGCATGCCCATTATTGTTCATAAAGGGTCAATCGAACTCAGCAAATCGCTCATAACTAATGTTGAGGCTTCTTTTATGGAAGGGAAAAGGAAGATTCTCTTCTAACCTTGTTCGGATTGAATGTTTATTTATATCATAAAAAGCTGCATTCTGGCAAAAGTATTCATTGCAGTAGTAATTGTGGTAAATTGCGATACTGCTGCAAAATGTCAAGATTACCATGATTATTTGAAAGTTGCAAATTGAGCAAGGTATTTATGCACCCTGGTCTATTGCAAAGTTTTTTTTGTGAATGATTCAAATACCCATTTCCTATTTCTCATCCAAATACATATCTCAACATATGTGAAGGAAAACGAAACATAGTGGCTAGTAGGACAAGAAAGAGCATATTAGGCTCCCTACCAATGGCCTCCTCAATAACTTGGAAAACCACGAGCAGAATTTCAGTGTTCATGCTACTATTTTTTACGAATATAGAACTTGTTCACCATATTGTAAGATACAGCATCTTTCTGCCAATTCTAATAGCTGTTTCTGCTTGTACTGGATAGCTATCTTTCCATTTTAGTTCCATTTGTTGAGCCAACGTCTATATTAAGTATTAAACATCCCAACTGTTAAGAAAGCTTTATGAAGAAAGTGCTGACGTTGATAATAGAGGTGTACATAAATTGTAAATAAATCAGCTAACGGAAGCGCAAAAAACAGGCTCCTTGTTGCCTAAATGCCAGAAAATAAGAAAGCTTTTTTCAGAAACATTTCAAAAGAGCTGAGTAACGATACAAATTATAGTGGAACATAAACTGAAGAGCAAACAATCCATTAATAGGCACAGCTAATATGGTATCGGAAGGGATCGTCTATTTTGGCTTTACCATATGCTTGAGTTCGTCATTATATATAAGCATTCTGCTCAAATCAATTTGGAACGAAAATGAGACTATTGCCCAATAAACAGATATTTCACCAGTTTGATCCATCAGGGAAAGGCTCCAGTGCATCTTTCTTCCCATTAACATAGAACTCCACAACTGCTTTCATTCGCGGGAGCTTATCAGGATGGTAATTTACATGAACAATAACTGGCATGAGCTTGCTTAGGTTAGCATCTTTCCTCACAGTCTTGAAGAGGACTTTACTGTTCATAAAGAGATATATATCCATAGTTCTTTTGGCAGCATGGAGCCCATCAAGTCCTGGACGTGAAGGGAAAAAGAGTTCCTCATTAAAAAGAGCCTGATCCCAGCCACCCCCACTATTTAGCCGAGTTGCCACTCGATCCAAAAGCTCAATCGAAGGAATTGTTGGCCTGATGTAGAAAAATCCTGAGTTGTAAACCCATATTCGCATTGTATGAGCATACTGAGCCCAACCCATAGCAGGTTCATTGAACACATCGTTATAACCATAAGCTGTCATATTATTGTGGCCATCACTCATTGACTCTACGTCTGAATCCCGGTAAAGATGATTAAAAGGGTTCTGCAGATATACTATGTCAACATCTGAGAGGAGAACACTATATCCCAGCACCAAGAATTCCCTCAAAATACGGAACTTCAATGCAGAAACAACATGGTTTCCTCCTGTCTTTCCAATTGAATCAATCCCCACATCTGGGTCTCTTTTGTACACAGGAACATTATTTGATTCACAAAACTGGGCAATCTCATCATCTAAAGCAACAACTATATAATTATTTATACCCACTCGCTTGATGCTAGAAAACCAAACTTCTACCATTTCTTTCACATTTGAATTTGCTAACGCAACTATAATTTCTCTCTTAATAGCAACCTTTTCTAATATCTCTGCCAATCTTGGGTTCACAGATTCATCTGGGATGACTGTTGGATTTGTCCTTAAGCTCTTAACCATACCAAATGGTCCAGCTTTATGCGCTTCACCCATTACCATCACTTGTTTCTGCGCTACATCTTTACCCTGTTCAGCTAGTTTGAGCCTCTCAATCAGTTCTTTAACCCGTTTTTTCAACTCAGCATTTTTGTTAGAAACTGCAGCTATCTCCGATTTCAACAAGTTCACTTTATCAGATGATTCACAGGAACCTGATAAAACCTAACACGAGCATTAACATCCACGAATAGAAATCAGAAAAACGATCAAGAGTCTTACAAAGCATACAGAATTGGGTTTTTTGGAACTAAATATAGAGATTATCCTAGTTAAGTATCAAAATATGGAATCTCAACGATGATACATTCAAAAAAATTGCCAAGCTAATCTTTTGGGGTTAACCATAAAAATTTAACATCTTAGTTGCGATCACGATGTTCAATCTAATGTATGAAATGTAGGTCATGGCTTCCGTACCAATGTCCATTTCCAATATGAGACCATAACACGTCTATTGAGAGCTAAGCCTTTAGAAACAACTTGGGTCGTCATTGTGATAATTAAATCCCTTTTTTTGGCAAAATCAACCAGATTCATAAATAAAGTTCAAATACTTGTTCATAGGTCCAATCACGAGTTAAACTACCACCCCAACAAGGAAGATGACAAAAGGTCGTATCCAATATGCACACGATACGAGCTTAAATTACACTTGGAGCGTTGAAAAACAAAAATCACTATAAAAACCCAGAAGACATCAAAGTTTCGTGAAAAGTTTGTACCTGAGAGTCCAATTTGGAGAGACGGCGAGTGGTGAACTGAGGATTGAAAGCGAAAATTCCGTGGGGATATAAAAAAGCGAATACACACCCCAACAGTATCCCCACGGAGACAGCAGCGGCGATTCTCGATTTCCGGAGCGAGTAGGCGGCGCCACCGCTGTTGCTGGGTCGCATCAGCGGCCCGTCTCTTCGTCCAATCATGTTAAGTCTTCACTTTGCATCAATGGAAGCTGACTTGGGGTTGGAGCTTGGTGCTTAGTTCTTTACAGACGAGAGAAAGATTGTTAAATGAATTCGATGAACACGGACACCAGTTGACTCAAAAAACTTTAAGAGACTCACTCTCTCCGTGGTTAGAGACTTAACTACAATAATTAATAAATAGTGAATGTGAGAATAATAAAAGAAAAAGACATACCAAGTGGGGTTGCTCCGAGTGGTAAGTGGCTCAAGTAGAGTCTCGAGCGCGAGCCCCAGCTCTAAGGGCAACTCCAACCCTCCTCCATTTTGGAGGAGAATCGGCAGATTGGAGTGATTTTTCACTCCAATCACACGC
>JANZXP010000196.1:38676458-38686918 GCA_027576715.1 Erythroxylum flavicans
GAATCTACAAGATAACAGAAAGATAGAGTTTACATTCAAATAGGAAACTAGCATCCTTATCCTCGAAGATCTCCACTATCTTCAGATGTTGAGTCTTACTGCAACTCTAACTCTTAGTTGTTGCCACATCATCTAAGATCTCCCTATGATCTCTATCCGCTGATGATACAGTGTGATCTTGTTGAAACTCATATAGCACATTAGCCTAATCCGATGCTTCCCATAATAAGTCCGCTAGTCGTGGTCCATTCATCCGAGCATGGGCCAAGTCCTTAGTCCATCAAATCCTTAGCCTGGGTTAAGTCAATCTCTACAAGGTCTAAGACTCTACCGAAATTCGCACCAACTCTAATCCCAATCACCCATGTTTACCTTAGTATTTTCGCATGCCTCTATCATGCGTGTAATCCAACTCACCTCCCTCCTAAGGCTCATTATGAAGGTCATTGAGAAGTGCTCCGAAGTTTAGGGGTCTAACAGTAACTACCTTACATCCTCAGTATAGTTGCCTCACTTACCTATACCAATTGAATCACCACTAATAATCCTAGACTTAGTTCTTACAACTTGGTTAAGAATTTGTTTAGATCTAAATTAAAAGGTATTTATGGTGAAACATATGTTAAAAAGGCATTACAATAATTAGCCTTGTAATTGGTCCAAAAATAGGTACGTTTTAGAAGAGGATATGTTTATGTGAAAAGGCGAGCTACCTTACTCTATAAGGGTAACTAATTCACATCATTTAACATAGTTGCTTCACTCACTTAGGTTAGTTATGTTATTTATAGCTGTTACAAAATCAAGGATAAAAAATATAGAGCTCCTTTGTGGTTTAAAAAACTTTAGAAAGACATTTTAATCTTAAAAATTCTTATAAAAACTCCTTATGTTTTTTAATTTTTCATAAAATCCCTTTTTTTAGACTTTGGTTAAAAAACGATGAAATATATGCAACATGAACATCACACGTGAAACAATCAAATATTGTTTATATGACGACCTAATTCAGCTTTTAAACTTAATTCAAAATAATTAAACTCAATCTAAACTAATAATTTATTATAATTATCTTAATTTGTTAATTTAAATTTAATTAATTTGAATCGGGTTTAAGAGATGAATTGAGTTATCATATCATTGACATTTGATTTGTCCACATATGATGTTCATACTACATGTGTTTCATCATTTTTTAAACTGAAGTTTAAGAGAAGAGGTTTTTTTAGAAAATTAAAAACTAGGAGTTTTCCTTTGAGAATTTTAATGATTAAAGGTTTTTTCTAATATTTCTTAAACTACATAGGAGGTTTATTTATTTTACCCTAAACTTAATTCTTGTAATATGTTATAATTTATTTCCAAATTAATGTGCATTTATAGTAAGATAGGTGTCAGAAGAGACCTTAGAATGATTAATTTTATAACTACTTTGGAAATATCAAGGTTTGAGAAGAGGTCATACTCTTTTATGGAGGTGAGTTGCCTCACTCCAATAGGGCAGTAACCTTATGTTCCTATCATAATTGTCTTACTTATATAGACATGTTGCATCACTTTTGACATTTTAGACTCAATTCTTACAACTTGTTTAGGAATTTTCTTAGATCTAAATTAGTGGATATTTGTAGTGATATAAGTGTTGGAAGAGGTTCTAAAATGATTTTCTTTGAAACTATTGAAGTAAGGAAATTTCAAAGAAAGTTATACTATTGTTTTTCCATGAGTTACCTCAATCTAATAGGTAATAGCCTCGCATCCTTGGCACCACTTCCTCACTTACCTAGACTAGTTTATCACTTATGGCATCCTAAACTTAGCTTGAAGGTGTTACTTCAAAATTAGTAAAAGTTTAAGTATGTGGGTATTTTTAATGAGATAGGTGTTAGGGAGAGTCCATAAAATGATCAACTTTGCAAATAACCCAAAAGTAAAGGGGTTTTAGAAGAAGTTATACTTCTATGTGTAGGTCAATTACCTCACTCCACAAGGGAGTAGCCTTACGTCCTGGACATAATTACCTCATTTACCTAGACTAGTTGCATCACTCTTGGGTATACTAAACAAGTGCATTCCTAGTGTCACGTTGGCTATACCGACTAACACCACCAATCCTTCACCTTACATATGTTGTCCAATAATTTTTCCTCAATATTTTTCCACACTATTGCTCTACTTAGTCATATTATTCTTTACCCTAAACATATTTGAAGCTAGTTTATCGTGATGCTCATAATCAACTAGAAAATGTTATAGTGATATTTTCCCTTATTCATCCATTAGAAGACTCAACCATACTAGATTCTACTTAACTCCAATTCATATAAGGAAATTGGGCATGATCCATTACTCCAACCTTGCCCTCATTACCTAGTTAGCCAAATTTGACTTAAATGCCTATAGATTTAGCGTAACGTTGTTATAGTCCTCTTCTAACCTAGGATAATGATGGCATCAAGGAATCTAATTGCTATCACTTTAGCTTTCTTATTACCCACAAGTTGTTTAGACACCCTTACCCTATAATTCTCCTTGAAGCGTCTATAACAATATGAATAGAACTCTTCACCAAATATCTCTCCAAAACTCAAAATATTATTCTTGTGATGTTATGAAATTATGGTCATCTTAATGTTACCAATGAAATCCTTCAAATTTACAAAAAAATGACTAATTTTTAAGGCTTCTTAAAATTGAAATGGCATAAACAATAGAAATCATTTGATTATCAACATCAAATGCTTTGACATTTAATATAGTGTCACAATAAGCACCAATTAGAAAGTAACCATATAACCATTTATAAAACCATTCACACAACAGACGTACCACACTAATAGTTTGCAAACCAACAATCTTCATTACATGTCTATATAGCCCTAAAACCTATATCACTTCATATAATTTGACTGCCAATCTAAGGAATTAATTTGTAAGAATCCTTTAAGTTCATATTAATCAAATTCATATATTATTATTTTTAAATTCAAGCTTGCTTTTAAGTTTAAGTGCATCCCATAACCAATTTCAAAGATACCTTTAATGTTGTCAGTTGTCATTGTTTGGCCTTACTTTTAGCATGTTCCTAATAATTCAACCTCCCAACTTAGATATCACATATGCCTTAAATGATAGATATGCTTGTGCAATGTGCATGTGCTCCTTCTCACATTTTAAAACACAAAAAACCATGGCTCCTTTTCAGACTAGAAGCTACAACATCATGGGCATCCTTCAACATTGTATATGGCATAAATTTTATTGTTTTGTTCCTCAAAAATTGGAATGAAAACTCCTTCATTATATTATATCTATAAAATGCTTCATTAAAACATGTTAAGTTGCCCAATCTCCACTAAATCACCACTCCATTCTTTAAATAACTTTAAACTCAAACTATTGGTAGTATATTAAGAGAATATAAATAATCTTTAATTTATCGTGGATGAGATATCTCCATTTTCCTAACACGCATCATTGATTTCCAAATACAATTGTACATAAATTTAAAATTTATGGTTTTACATGTTTAGACTACAAATGAATTTAGTACACTTGTGTATACTTTAATGTCAAAAACCCAAAATTGACAAATCATTCAAAGATAATTAGTATTTAAACTTACACTTACACTTTACTATAATGACATTCTTGCTCGAGGTATGCTTCTTTGCCCGTATGCAATATAATGCATCCTTGACTCAAGATATATACATATAGGTGATATAGAATATCCTCGATGTAAGATGTCTACCTGAGTTGTTTTTCATAAGCAAGCCATCAAATCTCTTATGCATGCATTATTGAATGGATCAATTAGTTCAGAGATATCTAGGTACTTTATTGTGTAGGAATTGACATCAATTTCAAATTAACTATAAACATCCTACACAAAATTTGCATAACTTATGGTTCTAACGATTAGGAAAGCAATAACCCAACTACCATATATTCAACCTTCTTATTCACAATATATGCTTCCCTTCCAAAATAACAATAGCAATACACATAATAACTCTTACCACATTCCTCAGATGTTTGGTTTAATGGTTGTAATGGGATACCTCCAATTGAATTGAAAACTTGATTTGAATTCAACCACCTTCATAATAAATATTCGTTATTAAATAAACATTTATAAATCATGTTCAAGTTGGCATGTCAATCTTAGTTTCAGTGACCATATTTATATATTTATGGATATGTACCTCTAATTGCCTTAACAAACCATTATGTGACACAATCGTTGAGAAATTCACATACGTGTTTACGTTTCTTCAACATCTTTAGGTGAATTTCAAGGATAATAGGAATATCTATTAGCTGTAGAAACATGGTAAATGAAAAACAACATAGTAAACCAATAAACACAACAAACACAGATATAACTAGCTCTAAGAAAGTTAATTATAACAAACCATAATACACAACAAATTCATCTATAACGAACTTTCAGGAAATTAAACCACTCATTAATACAAATGAACAACTGAGTAACAAAGCATAAACAACCTTCACTATCATTGAGTATCTCCACAGTCAATGAAATTAACTTGAAACACCCACAACCAACCCTATAATGTTGCATATTGACCTTAAGTTGCTCTTAATTTGGCGTGTGTTGACTAAGTAGTCTGGTAGGGTGCTCAATAAGAGAAGAAATATAGGGAGTTTGGACTTGTGGAAGAAAGGAGGGAAAAAGTTAGTTAAGTAGGGTGCTCAATAAGAGATGAAATACAAAAAGTCTAAATTTGTGAAAGAACGAGGAAAAAAAGTATTTTGGTAGGCAGCTCAATAAGAATTGAAATATAGGAAGTATGGACTTATGGAAAGAATAAGCGGGACAAAATAACACAAAAAAATCATTATCATCTATACCCAATTAATGTCCCGCTGAGGAACGAGGTTTGGAGTGGTCCAATAGTACGTGACCATATTTCTACTAAGTAGAGAGGTTGTTTCTGATAAACCAACTCAGAAAAAAAAAGTTAGGTAAAATTAAGCAAGAAAGAGGAAATCAAGTTGTTCAAACTCAATTGAGAGGGATAGAGTAAATTAGTAAATATCAATTATAACACTAAACAAAGATTAGAAGCAATTTCATCTTTTAATAACTTTCATTCAGACATTATTTGAAAAAAAAAAAGGGAATCTCCGTAACCATTATTAAGAGAATAAATCTTTTTATTCGACAAATATAATTAGAGAGACTCATTTGAAAATTTCCACTCTTTTTCTTTTTCATGGGCTAGCCTTTATTTTGAAACTCTAGGTATTTGCCTTTATAAAGTTCATTCATGCGCTTGTTTCTTTTTATCTATTGTTATAAGAAGCTTCGGACCTTTTTAGTTGACACTGCAGTCTTAGGTTTTTTCTCTACGCGTTTCTCATTAACTTCTACATTGTTGAACTAATTGGAACTGTCATCTGTGTAGTCAATTTAAAAGATCGATTGCTCGAGCCTTATTGTCTGGTAAGATCGCCATACAGGGTCTAAAGGAAATCTTATAGAAATAAATGGTTTGATTTAACACTTGATAGCCCTCATGTTTTGTTTTGTTAACTCAGCGAGGTTACAAGGAACAAGTTCTTACTTGTGGGCATAGGCGAACTACCATGTCTAGCCTTAAAGGAGCTCGATTTGCCTTCTACGGAATGAAAAGCTAACGCCCTTCAATGATTGAATCTGGTTACTAGGTAACATCTAAACTATCCCAAGTACACTTTCTGTTAGGGAAGTTGGGTAGCACCAATTCGGACAAAATGCGGCCACTGTAGAAAGCATCTCATGCAGGAAGCTTTATAATTATAATTCCGTTTCTTGCTAGCGTGGCAGTGCTGCTTCACGATGAAATAGTCTTTGAGTAAGCATGCAAACAAAAGAAAGGCAACAGAACTGAAAATCAGAACTTTTCTAGAAACTGCTTACTTTGGTGGTGGACATGTGGACAAAAGATTCTGAAGTCGACTCATGTAACATTTCGTCTTACTCCTGCATGCAGATGCTAGAAATCGAACATGTCACAAACAATTCGCCTCCTGACTGAATTTGGCTTTTCCTTTCGTCTTGTATCTCCTGCATCTGTTAATGTTTTTCCAAGCAATATTCCATGACTATTATCTTCTACGCAGGGTCCTCCACCTATGTGACATAGTTCTCCAGTCAGGGATGCTAAAACTGAATATATAGTCTTTGCCTGGAAGTGACTTGTATCACCAGAGGTAAATATATGGACCCTATGATCCAAATATAACCAGCTGCAACCAGCAAACTTCTTAGCCTCGTTTCCTTTCATCAGCTTCCTTATCCGTCCCATCTCATCCCAGTTGCCTTCTGCCGCATAAGCATTGGCCAATTGCACAAAACGAGCTCCTTTATCTCTTCCAGTCTTTAGTATTCTCTCCTCTACCTCTCTTGCTAATTCTACATTCCTATTTAGCTTACAAGCGTTCAAAAATGCCCCCAGGAGGACAACATCCTGTTGTGATTCAGGAATTTGTTTAAAAAGCTCTACTGCCTTTTCTAGTTGCATAGCCCTCCCATAAAGATCAACCATACATCCATAGTGTTCAATCTCAGGTGATATGTTATAACCTTCTTTCATGGAATAAAATAATTTTTCTCCCATGTCTAGAAATCCAGCATGACGACAGGCAGATAAAAGTGCAATTAGGGTAACTGAATCAGGTCTGACTCCTTTCTCCAGCATTTCATGAAACAGATGCATAGCATGAACATCTTGTCCATGGTGAGCGTAGCTAGCTATCATTACATTGTAAGTAACTGAATCTCTCTTAACTGCTCTCCGGAAAATATTTTCTGCATATGCTATACTCCCACACTTGGAATACATATCAATCAAAGCACTGATCATCTTCTCATCCATTTCAAACCCCATTCTGAATAGATAACCATGAATTTGCTTTCCAGTATTTAGAGCAGATTGTGAAGCACATGCATTAAGTACACTGACAAGGATTAGAACATCAGGAGTCGTTGCTTCCTTCTCCCTAAACTCTTTCAGTAGGTCAAAAACAACTTCGCTTTGCTGTGATTTGACATAACCAGAAAATAAAGCTGTCCACACAACAAGATTCTTCTCTGCTAGTGAATTAAAAAGTCTACGAGCTTGTATCATATTTCCTTGTATTGAGTAACCTACGATCATCGAAGTGATGGAAAAGGGGTTTTCAAAACCACTTATTGAACACGTGGATTCTGCATACTTCATATTTCCACATTTGCAATATAGATCAACAATACCACTATTTATGAACGCATTCGAAATCAAGTCATTCTTCAAAACCCAGGCATGAACTTCTTTTCCAAGCTTCAAGTTCCTTAAACCACAGCAAGCACCCAAAATGCTAGCAAAAGTATGCTCATTAAATTTGACACGGTTCTTCCACATTCGAATAAACAACTCCATTGCCTTCTCCTCGTAACTATTTTGAACGAGACCCGAAATCATAGTATTCCATGAAACCGTATCGTTCGATTCATTTGCTCTCCAAAACAGTCTCAAAGCCAAATCCACTTCACCTACTTTACAGCAAGCAGCCACCATAGCATTCTTTGAGACCAAATCAACAGGCCCTTCACAACCCTTAAACACAAGACAAGCATCTCCGAAGCACCCACATTTCGAGTACATATCAATCAAAGAACTCACAGCAAACCCACTTCTATCATTACCCGTCTTGATCATATACGAATGCAACTGCCTCCCGCCAGTCAAAGAACCTAACTTTGCAAACAATTTAACAATCGTCGTGAGAGTAACTTCATCAATTCCCATCTCTCCACGCTTTCTCTGCATTCCAAGGAACAATTCAATCGCGCAGCTCTCGTACCCTTCAGCATTAGCATAGCCAGATAAGATGGTATTATATGTGACCAAATCTCTAACAGAAGCAGAGTCAAACAAAGCTCTCGCTTGCGGTAAATGATTAGACTTTACGTAGGCGGAAATTATAACGTTCCAAGAGAAGACATTTCGTTCAGGCATTTCGTCGAACAGGTTTTGAGCCTCACGAATCAAACAATGACTTGCGTACAAATGAATTAGTTGATTAGAGGTGAAGATTGGTGGCACAAGCCCGGATTTCAGGAACTGCGCGTGGCATTTAATGCCATCCCTGAGGAACATTGTTTAGGTTGGGAGTACATAATAACAACGTATATGTCGGACTCTTTGGTCCCTGCAGTGTTCTGATTGTTCTCAAGCTGAACACTTACCGTGGGCTGTTCTTGACGTCTCACTCACATAGATCCTTTGGGCCTTTCTTGAACATGTGTGGAGAATTTGACTAGGATCCAAAACTTTTAAGAACTACCACAATTTACAAGTTTATCTATTTAGAACTGAAAGGGACAATCTGATCTGCAGCAAGCACCGACAAGTTTTCAACTTTCGACGTATATAATATGTATGCCAGATCATGGCTTCGCTTAGGGATTAGGGACGTAAGGTTATTGCTACAAGATTATGTCCTTTAGTGGTGCCAATTACATGGGCAACAGTTGACCAAAGTGACTTTTGGATAAGATGAGGCATGTGGAGTTATGGATGTTCTAGCCTCCCTTAAATATATCCCAATGAATTTAAACATATTATTTAGCTAAATTTAAGTTTTATCAAAATGAAAGAAATATTGGTGCATCCAAGGTATCCACTTCTTTCTAGGGTTTGTTTGGTTACATTCCTATTTTTATTGTTTAGTTATATTTTTTTCAAATTTATTTGTTCAATTAAATTTTATTGCTTTTGTGTTTTTAGTTTTTTTGTATTAATACGATTTTATTATTAAATAATATATGTTATTTAATTATGTAATATTAATTATTAAAAAGAATTATGACTAATATAATTTAATTCAATTTATTCTAATTCACATTTTAAAAAATTAGTTTAAAATATTTTAGCAATGATTAGTATTTATTGAATATATATTGAGTGATTTGATTAAGTTGAAGATAAGACATTTAGAGATTCGGAGCAAAGGTGAGGGACGACAGGATGGCAAGATGGCTAGAGGTTGGAGTTGGCAACATGCAAGGAGTAGGAGAGGGATGGCAGTCGGCAGGCATAAACATAATAAAGGAGATTGAAAATTTAGGAAAATTTCAATTTAGTCCTATTACTATATCGATTTTTTAGGTCTTGGTCGGTATGTAGGTACTCATAATGCTAACCTAAACCCTTTAATTCTCCTAGTTTAGATGGGATTAATCCTTGTTTTTTAATCCACAGGAAAATTAGTGGTGGAAACAGTGCATGAATTCCATTTTAGTAGGAGAATGCTTAGAGAACTAAAAAAAAACTCGCATATGTTTGATTCCTAAAGTCAAAAACCCAAGAATAATGAATGAATTTCACCTTATCTCTTGTTGTAACATAGTTTATAAGATTATCTCCAAGATGTTAGCAAGCAGGTTCAAGAAAGCTCTCAGGACCCTTATTAATCACTCTTAAGAACATTCATATATGGAAAAATTATGAGTGATAACATGCTTATAGTGTGGAAGCTATCAAAGGTTTATAATTCTAAGTCAATAAAGAGTTATATAGTGAAGATAGATTCTTTCAAAGCCTTTCACACTCTCAATTGGACCTTTCTATATGAATTTTTATGGTTGTTTGGTTTTCCTAAGCTATTTGTGGATTGGATTTATGCTTGCTACTCAATTACATCCTTTTTCTTCCTAATTAATGGCTCTCCTTCAACAATGTTTAAGGAGGCTAAAGGAATTAGATAAAGGGACCTAATTTCTCCTATCTATTTACCTTAACTATTAAAGCTCTTACCAGGATGATTCAAGTCTATACTTCTGACATTCCCAGGTTTCTTTTTCATCACACATGCAAGCAATTAATGATCACTCACTTATTAATAGCATTGTCTTAATAAACCCTTCATAAGAAATAAAAACATAAAAGGGCAAGTTTAGAAGAGCTTATGAGATTGTAAGAATCACAAAATCAATAAATGAAATATAAATCAGAAACTCCCTTTAAAAAATTGGAACTATAACTAGCTCAGATTCAGAGAAACAAAAGAAAGGCATTAGGAATGGGGCACGATAGTGAGATGGCCGCTAATCAAGTGTGGTAGTTAGGTTCAAAATGAGAGAGGAGAATGATGATGACCTAGAAGATGAAGAAGAAGGGTACAGTTGGTTTCAAAATGAGAGAGGAGAACGACAGTTAACCGTGAACCAAAAGAAGGAGAAGAAGGGTGCAATTAATTTCCTTGAAAGTTGAAACCTTAAACATATAGGGTTAAGACTTGAGAAGGTTCATAATTTGTAACCTACGATAAAACAAAATGGGTTTATCAGCTCCAAAAGGACACCATGTAACATATCCCCCTTTTCTAATTAATGATTTTATTTAAATATTTCTTGTAACATCCCGTTTCCAGTGAACGGGTCGGACCAGAGAAACGGGTCCAAGTGT
>JANZXP010000196.1:38728056-38738105 GCA_027576715.1 Erythroxylum flavicans
AATCAAAAGAATAAAATCATACAACTAGTCAACAAGTTTGATTATGGTGCTTAGATTTTAATTAATTTAATCTCATAGTTTTTGTGACTACCTCTTTGTCATGTACGTTCGGATACAAGGCTTTACATTACGTTTACGTCTTGAATAGTTTGGATTCCAATCTGTCACGTAAATAATACTTTTTCTTCCCCTTCCTTTGTTTAAGATTTGAAACACTAAAAGCATATTAAAATGTAATACATGCTATCACAGACTTGTCTCTCATGCTATGTTTATTTGGTTGTCATTATCTTGATTCTTAAAAAATGAACCAACATGATGGGACTCATGACGTCATTTAATAAAAACTACACTTTCACAAACTACAGTTTTTCCTTGCATTACAATAATACTGAACCGCAGCCTTAAAGAGGTTGGGAGATACAGAGGATAACACTATTGAACTGAAGGCAGAGTCATTGTAGCAAATTTTTATATTAGTAAGCATTAGAAATATACTATTTTTTATTTTTTTAAAAATAAAAAATATTCAATTGAAACTCACGGTAAATTGGATATATCAAAACATGATGGAATTCTAGGTGCTACTTAAAGTTTTCATAAATTTTTTAGTCAAACTCTAGAGCTTCATGACATCAAAAAATCCAATATTTGAAACACACTTTATAAATGTAGGTGGATATAGGAAGTATCCGCACAATATATTAATTAGACATAGAAATTAGTTAAAAACTGAATAATGCTATATAAACAATAGGGAAATGAGAATACAATAGAGACATAGGAACAGATAATAATTGAAATGTTACAAATTGCAGAAAGGTGAGATGTCCTTGTACATGGCATATCATATCTATGTTTTCTTTCTGAAAAAAATAATAGGACCAGACCAATGTTACACAATGACAGGTTGGAGAGTTGGAGGCGGCCCATCGTTATTGACCCCATGAAAATATAAATTTGCAGGCTGTGAAAGGCCACTTATGGACAAACTTCATAAAACTAATTTGTTTTTACATGCCCACCCCTTTCCCATTGACTTGCTTGACTTAAGAACTACACAACTTACAGGGCCCTGCTCAAGATTTATTACACGACAACTGCTTTGTGCATCTCTGTTACATACTTACATGTTATACTTCACTACAACTTAGCGAGTCATACTCAATTTGCTAGAGATTAAAGGTAATTTAGTGGTAAAAGTTCATACTTCTGTCCCTAATTCTAAAGATGGTCTATGTTGTTGAGCTATAAAATGACATGGCAAAACAAACTAACTAATTTTGGTAACTTATTGATTTTGATAATACTTTCCTTCATTCATTAAGTATGACCTTTATAGTGAGAAAATTTTGGTATCAATAAAAAATATTTCTGTACGTCACAAAGAAAATACCTGTTGGACCAAATTTATATTTGATGAGGGACTTTTTGAACTGACACAAGGAGTTGAATACTAGCATAAATGAAGGCCTTGTGGTCTATATAAGCAACTGCTTCTACTCCAAATTCTCATAGCATACTGTATCCACATATCGATGCCTTAGCTTGGTGTTTTTTATCCAAACCAAACGTTGCAGCTATCGTCACTTGAACCCTGTCCTTTTCTCTTCTCTCCTTCTCTCTGTCTACTAAAGACATGGCTGGCCCTAACGTAGATGGCCTTCCAAGCCAAACTGCAGAGAAGGCAATTACAGACTTTGATCCTCCAAAGAAACCAAAGAAAAACAAGTACGCTATGGCTTGTGCTATCTTGGCCTCCATGGTCTCAATCGTACTTGGTTATGGTATGTCTTACCAATTTCAACTCTTCTTTTGGTCCCTAATTCTTTGCAACATCAGAGTCTTTACACTGTTTCTAAGTGAACAGTGTCAATCTATCAAGAATAATTGTCTTACAACAGGGGCCTCCTTACAATGTTATTTACTTGGAAACTGTTTTTTTGGTTGGATGGCTAATTCGGCTCTGACACAAGTTCCGTTAGAACATGACATGATTTCCAGGAACGAGAAACAAGTTTGCAAAAATTTTTGTCAACACCGGTCCTAAAATTTTGTAAACTCGAAAGAAAAGATATGAGCCCCTCATATTAATTAAAAATAAATTTAAAATTTTTTTAATAAATTATATTTTTATATATATTTTTTTAATAAAAATGAACTCTGAGCAGTGGCCCGTCTCGGCCAGGGCCGAGGCTGATTTTTGTATGTGCGTTTGGTTGACATATGTATATTAACGACTTGCTTCACTTTTTGACAGATAATGGAGTGATGAGTGGAGCTGCCTTATTTATTAAAGAACAGTTCAAACTCAGCGATTTAAAAATAGAAATCCTTGTTGGTACACTGAGCATTTACTCGCTGGTGGGATCAGCTGCCGCTGGGCGGACTTCGGATTGGATTGGTCGCCGGTACACAATTGTGGTGGCGGGGGCCATTTTCTTTGCAGGAGCTCTTCTCATGGGATTTGCCACCAACTATGCCTTTCTCATGGTTGGTCGCTTTGTCGCCGGAGTTGGAGTTGGATATGCCCTCATGATTGCGCCTGTTTACACTGCAGAGGTCTCTCCGGCATCTATTCGTGGATTTCTCACCTCATTACCTGAAGTATGTATGCATTTAATCTTTTTAACAGTGCTTTCTTGTTCGTATAAGTCAACATTTCCATGTCGAAAGATCTTCCAGATCTTTTCCAGGTTTATTAAGTTGTCCCTACTTTAGTTTCTTTTGAAGAAAGTATTTCCAAGTTGCCAAGTTGTTAAAAGAAGCCCTCTCTATTCCCGTTGAAGATTTTATTGAAATTATCATGGAGGTACCAAGAATCAACCTTTTTATGATCGATGAACCATAATAAGAAGAGTTTATGATATAAATCTAACAAAACTAACCTCCCAAAACACCAACCTCATCCTATCTAAGCTAGGATTTTACAAAAATCTCCTTGTTCTTACATACTATATCTCAATACTAATAATTTCTGGTAGGTGTTTTTGGGCTGAATCTTCAATACAAAAACATTCGGCAACGTTAACTTGGTGGCCTTATGACAGAAATTTCATTTCCATGCTAATGATTGAAAGTAAGCTAAATATGTACCGAAAATCCATTGACAGGTGTTCATTAATGGAGGCATTTTGCTTGGATATGTATCCAACTACGCATTCTCCAAACTCCCAGATCACTTAGGCTGGCGATTCATGCTTGGAGTCGGCGCAATCCCTTCAGTTTTCATGGCCTTAGGCGTTCTAGCCATGCCAGAGTCGCCACGTTGGTTAGTCATGCAGGGCCGATTAGGTGACGCAAAGCGAGTCCTGGACAAAACCTCTGACACCCCAGAAGAAGCACAGCTACGACTCATTGACATCAAAGAAGCTGCAGGAATACCGGAAGACTGTAATGACGACATAGTTAAGGTCCAAAAGAAAAGCCACGGAGAGGGTGTGTGGCGTGAGCTTTTCTTGCATCCAACACCGGCTGTTCGTCACATATTAATATGCGGAGTTGGGATTCATTTCTTCCAACAATCTACGGGTATTGATGCTGTGGTTTTGTACAGTCCTAGGATCTTTGAAAAGGCAGGGATCACGTCGTCAAACGACAAGTTGCTTGCAACAATAGCTGTTGGATCGGTGAAGACCATCTTCATATTGGTGGCTACATTTTTGCTTGACAAGGTCGGTCGTCGACCCTTGCTTTTGAGTAGCGTTGGAGGGATGATACTTTCGCTGTTGGCTCTTGGAATGGGGCTCTCAGTTATTGATCACTCGACTAAGAAGCTGAATTGGGCAGTTGGATTGTGCATAACTTCTGTGATGGCTTATGTTGCCACGTTCTCAATAGGGATGGGTCCAATCACTTGGGTTTATAGTTCTGAGATATTCCCATTACGGTTGAGAGCACAAGGGACAAGTGTAGGAGTGGCAGTGAATAGGGTGGTGAGTGGTGTTATATCCACAACCTTTATATCGCTATATAAAGCTATCTCAATTGGCGGGGCTTTCTTCTTGTTCGCAGCAATTGCAACTGTGGCTTGGCTGTTCTTTTTTACTTGTTACCCTGAGACACAGGGTAGAACTCTGGAGGAGATGGAGCTACTCTTCGGTCACTTCATTAAGTGGAGACAAGTTCTGAAAGAACACAAGAAGCAGAAGAATGAAACTACTAGTGGAAACAATGGTCAAATTCAATTAGGCACTAATTAGAATTAGTGCACCTTCCAAATTATAGATTAGTGGCTTTTCATTTTACTTCTTGTTAATGATTGGTGTTATAGAAGTGAAAGTAAAAGCTGTATCTGAGAGTGATTGATGAAGAGAACATTCTATTTACCTTGGAAAGAATTAAAGTCCATAATATAAAAGAAAAAAAGGTAACAGTAATATTAGATTATTATCTCTTCCTTTTTCATCTGAAATGCTTTACTTTAAGAAACCTTAGGCTTGGTGACATCTAATCGCTGCATAAATTATTGGGTTTGCCTTGTCTTCAATAGTGGCCAAAAGTTACAAAGCCCCAAAGTAGTCTCCTTTAAGTCACGAAGGAAAGATATGAAAATTTCTCTAGTCTCCTTTAAGTCACGAAGGAAAGGTATGAAAATTTCTCCTCAAAGATAATATCATATTTTGATTCAATTGTACCAACACATTGCTGAATACGATGCTTAAGTTAGTAGTCTTCAAGCAACCACATAAATGAAGGTATGGAAACTCATATTATTTGGTGCTTTAGCATCAGTAATTTATTGACTAAAAGGCGAATAGAAAATAAGGGATTGAAAATAATCCCTTATCTAAAGTATGGAACAATTAATATAGGAGTTTGAGGAAATAGGATTCTTCATCTAGGAAGAAAGAAAATTCAATTCATAACTGTAATTGCAACCTGGCTACAATTGTAAAGATAGTGGTGTAATTAAATTCAAATTCTTATAGACTAAATCCAAAGATGAACAAACATACTATTTGGTTGTTGAGGTTGACACTAATAGAAACTTAAGGTATTTCAATATAAGGTTTATTCACTTGCAATAATATATTTCTGGAGCAGATGCAGTAGAAATAAATCAATTGAGAAAGATGACCATGGATATCTTCCCAAGTGGTGAAACTTTTTGGCACACAACCTAGTGAAATAAAATGGTAAAACAAATCCTTTTAACTAGATACTACAAGTTTACTATAAAGAGGGACATCATTTATTATAAGCGAAAATGCCATGCTTTTCATAAATACACTGTTAAACAAAATATGCCAGTAGTATCATTAAACGATATGGTTGCACCTTGGCCCTTCTTTATGTGGGATTTAATGTTAATTGACCGATTAATCCACCAGCCTTGAGTGGTAGTCAATTCAATTTAGTAGCCATATATTACTTCACAAAATGGATTGAAGCAGCCATTTATGCTTACGTTACCTAGCAAGTGTTTAAGAAGTTATTGGAAAAGATATCACCCTGTACGACAGGCTTGATCAAGAGAGTGTAGGTAAGGGAGATTCGAACACAGAATCCTTTGGCCCCATGCATCCCTCCCAACGCGACCACCCCTGAACATTATGCCAAACCGTCTCATATTCAACCCCCTTCTTTAAAAGAGATCTTCAATTTCCTAAATCTATCACCACCCTTTCCCTTAATTAGCCCTAAAAATGTTGAAAGTCTACTATCTTAGAATTCACTTGAGGAGTAGCGGTGGAATAACTCCTGCAAACAATTCCTAGGGGACTCGATGTCTAATATTGAGCTACATTATTGTCCACCTAAAGACAAAAGAGAAGGAAGGATAATGGCTCTTTATTTGGAGAGGCTAAAGGCGGGAGCTATCAAATAGACCGTAGCACTAGTCGACTTCTTCTTAAGTAAGCGTCCCTCCTTCCTGATTATGAAGCAATGACACACAAATTCTAGAAAATTAAGGGCTACTGGACTTATACCTTAGAGTTTAAGGTATGACCAAGGTCTTAAATCACAATCCTTGGAACATCGACAATAGGCCAATGCTTGTTCAAAGATGGAGGCCTAGCCTAAACCTAAATAAATTACAAGTTGATCACTTGTTAGTGTCGGTTAACCTATACAAATTCCATTGGAATACTAAACGACCTCAGATATTAGCTACTTGGTAAGTTGCATCAGTAAACCTATAATCCTTGATGCTACTATAGTTGAGGTTAGAAGATTATAGTATGTCAGGGTCTATATAAAAGTCAATATTAATCAAGAGCTTCCAAATTCCATCCCCATAATGAAATTAGGATAGGATAGTGAGTTGGTAATCCTAAATGAGGAAATGAACTACCAGTGGAAACCTCCAATGACCTCCATAAAAAATTTTAGAGATCTACAAGAAAGGTGTTAGTAGACTATAAGAAATTGACTAATCTAAATATTCTTGTGGGGGGTTTGGAGGAAAAAGATAAATAAATGGTTAAAGAAAGTGAAGATATGAGGAATTGTATAAACAATTTAGGGTTGATAGACCTGAAATTTGATGGGAACTCCTACGCTCGGTCAAATAACCAAAATGGAGACTAGCTAATTCGAAAAAAATTGGATATAGCAGTTGTCAATACATATTGGCTAATAGCTTTTTGATAGATGCACATTTGACTATATTTTTACACTCATATTGATATATTTTGCTTGATATTCTATACTTTTGTTGTATATTTGGTACCTAATTCGCTCCAAGTGTGTGTACAGAGTATAACTGCCTTCACGGACTTAAAGGAGAAGAATTCAGATGAAAAAACATTATAAAACAAAGATTCGATGTATAGAAGGGATGCACGGTCATGAATCTGCTAGCGTAGTTTCCTAGGTCGTGCAGTTTTGCGATTTTCAGAGGATTCGGTTATGCAGGGTTTGATGCATAACTGTACATAAGCCAAAACCCTAGAATCAATATAAAAGATTATTTTCAGAGACAAATAATAAAGGGAGACAGGACAAGACTTTAAGAGGCAATTACGTGGAGATCGTTCTCAAGGGGCAATTTTGGTCTAGAGAAGGGGAAAAGACTAAGAACTTATTGACAGCTCGATCAGAACACAAGATCTGACCTTTGCATAGTAAGAATACTCAATAAAAGACAACCAAGGCAATTTAAAATTATGAACCCGTTGTTTTCAATTAGTTTTTCTTTCAATGTATGTTTGATTTCGTGTTTGATAATGTGCAACTAAACATTTTATTAGTATTTAGGTTAGATGAACCGTATATTAATAATTTAATATGATTTGATTCTTTTATTAATGCGATTAGTTTAATTGTTATATTATGATCCAATTATGTGTGTTATTTATGTTCTAATAGACCCAAGAATATTAGATCATAATCTGATTTCATATATAAAGATTGAGAAATCCTATTGATGAATAGATCTACCATAATTGGAAAAGTTGACTGTAACTTTAGAAATAGGATGACATAAGTCTTCCAGATCAGGGTCAAACTTAATAGAGGGATTCACAAATCGATAAAACAATCCTATAACTTTGAATTGAGTAATTTGGTTAAAAACCTTAAAATTAGTTGTTAGTTGACTCAAGATCAGCTATTAGCATACCATAGGAGTCTCTACGGTCCAATAAATTAATAAAACAGATTAATAAAAGATTAATCTGTTAAAGGTTTTGGAGGATTCAAAACCTAGATACTAATTATTGCTATCAATAATTTTCTAAGTGAATTCTTAATTCTCTATTCAATATCATTACCCATTTCCTTTTATTAAAAATCAAATTCAATTCGTAGGTTAGATAATAAGAAAAAGATAATTACTAGTAATCACTGTTTTCATAGCATAGACCCTTACTTACTAGTACTAGATATAGCTACACTGTGCACTTGCGGTTATTACAATATTAACCAACAAATAAGTTAATCAAGTTTTTAGCACCGGATAGTGATATTAGCAAAGCCTCTATTTTATTACTCTAGCCATTTTACTGTTTTATTTTTGTTTCTATTTTCTTTTATTTCAATTGAGTTTTTGTATTTAATTCTTATTATATTTTATGTAATTTTGGTTTATTCATTTAATTATCTTTTGAATTTTTCTACTTGATCTTGGATTTATGGTTTATAGTAGGATTCATGATTCATTGTAATAGCCACAACTCATAATGGAAGGATGAAATAAAGAATACCTTTATGGGAGCTTGAATGTGTCTTCACAATACATATCATCACCTTATGGGAGAGACAGGTGTTCGCACATGTTTTCAGAAGCTTAACTGATATCTAGGCCATATTATGACATTGGTGGGAGTTATCACTACAATCGTGAATGTCGGACACTAGCATATATATGGGAGTATTCGAGCATATGCAACCTATCTCAAGGTGCACTATACGAGAACAACTATAATTCAGAATCGAGCAACTCTTATGCCTATGGATGGAACAATTACACTCCAACTGAATACTTACAGCACCAAGCATCTTTAATTAATGAGTCAACTCTGGATGGTATGATGACAGACTTTATTCAAGAATCAATTATGAGGCATCAGGAAGCAAACGCTTGTATACAAAATTTGGTGAATCGAATGGACTAGCTAACGGAGAGACTATTTGAAGAGATCTAATAGAGTTTGCCTAGTGCTATTAAGATAGACCTTAAAGAATGTGGAATGACAATCACCCTTGGTAGAGAAAAAATTGATCCCAGTAGAAGAGGAAGAGGAAGAGGAAGAGGAAGCAAATATCAAAGATAAATTAATGGAATATATCACCAAACTTAAAGCTAGTTGACGCAAATTCGAAGAAAGGGTTTCTTCACCTGAATATCTCAAGCCTAATATGGAATACTATTTGAGCCTATTAACGCAGCAGAGTGAAGAAAAAATGATGGTTGGCTTTATGGATGTAGAGGCATTCCAAGAAAATGAAGAGGTAACTGTTATTGCTATAGAGGGGGACGAAGATATTACAGAGGCAATAGATATAAAAGAACATGAATTCTCCATCCAAGAATAAGAAGTAGAGAGCTGGCAAGAGATGATTGAAGAAGATAAGTCAAAAAGTTCTGTCCAAGAAGAAGAAGAAGAGTGGACAAAGATGGTTAAGGAAGAACTGGCAGAGGAACCAAGTAAGGAAACTACTGATGAGGTGTTAGTAATAACCTTAAGTACAGAAGGTTCCTACTTCCTCAAAGACAAATTGTTCGAGTTAGCCGATGATTTAAGGAGTTTCATTATCCCTCATTTTATAAACATTTTGTCATTTAAAAGGGCATTACTTTCGTTAATTGATTTTACTAACTTAATACATCATGTCCTTTTGATCATCTTGCAACATGTGGCTTGTTTACAGACTGTGAAACTGCTTTGTAGAGAAAAGGTGAAAGCAAGTCACTGATTATTGATCCAAGATGAAGTTGAACTTAAAGGTTACGTCAAGTTACTGATGTTAAACAAGCGCTGCATGAGAGGCAACTGATGAATTATGATAAGACTCAGATTTATTTCATTTTGATTTTATTTTATATGTTAGTATAGCATTTTACTTCATGTTATCATTATTTCTTTTATTTTTTATATCCTTTTCTTTTATATTTTGTAAAGATCTAGTTCACTATTGAATGGATCTCAAATCAGGAAATCTTCACAATCAGGAAAGTACCAAAAAACCTACTCACTTTTATCTATACTTGTATTGTGTACATTGGGGATAATGTATAACTTTAAGTGCGGGGATGGGTTTAATGAATTTGTAATTATTTTTTTCAAGCTCATTATAATCTTGATTATCAATTATATGACTGATATCTTGAATTGGTTAAAATATATCCATAAATATTGTATTTCGTTGTTGAATATTGATTTGAATTGGTATGCAAAAGGATGATGGTTAGAATAAAATTAGTTTTCTAAGTCATAGTTTTAATAACCGTTGAGATGATTGATAGGTGTGCATTAGGATATGTTTTTATAGGTAATTGGCATTTGTTTTCCAGCATAATTGTTGATTATTGTTCTAGTTTAGGATTCATTTTGTATGTTTTCGTTAAGTTTGATTTTCATTGTTGTTCTTGTGTGTTTGAT
>JANZXP010000196.1:38744286-38754842 GCA_027576715.1 Erythroxylum flavicans
CCATATAATTCTACACTCTATTCATGCTTACTAAATTTAATGACCCAATTATAAGATAAATAAATAAACAAACAAGTCGTAATTAAATAATTAAACAAATAAATCGATAATAATTGAAAAAAATTTCGGGGTCCAACACAACAATTCTATCATCTACGACTATCTTAAATTCTATATAGTCATAAAATTGAAACTCAACCGGAAATAGACTCGGAATGGATGATGGAGGCAACAACAGTGAGAAACCTCCTCTTCCGAGAAGTACTTCACGTAGGCTTCTTCTCCACGTCTCTCTTCTTTCGTTTCTTTCTCAATCTCTTAATAAAACTCTTTAGGTTTTTGAAATTGTGGCTGATGCAAAAGCTCCTCTCTCTTGTGTTCCTCATGTTCTTTAAATACCTTGTGTGTTTTGAGCAGCACTACGATTTTTTGGGGTCGAAAAGGTCTAAAAAATCCCTCAAAACTTAACATTTTCTCTTGTTTGCACGTCTGTCCGATGCAGGCCACAATTGTGGCCCTGCATGCCACAAACATGGCCTGCATCCAACCCTTTCCTGTGGCAAAGTCTTTTGTCACGATCATGGCTCAAATGCCATGACCGTAGACTAGCTCCCATGTTTCTGTCACCATCATAGCCTATTGTGCCACGATCGTGGGTCGTTGTTTCGACTTGAAAGTCTTTAAAACTTCTCCGTTCTTCATTGTTGATCCTAAAACACTAACAAACACATCAAGGTACCTTAAAAACATAATATTTAAGCTCAAAGACTTATACTAATGCATAAAAACACTTAAACACACATACTAACATAATTCTAACCTAAACACATACTAAACACTCAAATTAACACTTAATATGTAACAATTTAAGCCCTAAAACATGATGCAATTCACACGTATCAACATCCTCACACTTAAACATTTGTTTGTCCTTAAGCAAACAAAACAACAAACACATAACAAATACCCAACATACAACGCAGTAATGAGACAGTGGCTTCAACTTCATGAAATAAATTTAATCTTCAACACAATCATTCAAGTTATATCAAATCATTAACAAGCAAAATCTGTGTCTGGGGGCTTTGAACTAAATATACAAATTAATCGAGATCCAAGTGTTAATTTATGTACCCTTTTCAATTGTACACACTCATTAATAATTCTTTAGTCATTCGAACTCTATAACTGCTCCTAAGTACATTTTCATGAAAAGTCAAGATATTACAAATTTAGTAGGTTTTTTTAATTAAAAACACTTTTTTTATTTATTGAACATGGACTTTGTCTTTTTACGTGGAGGCAAACATTGGTAATGAATGTCGATCCAGGTACTCGACTAAGTCATGTTTTTAATAAGCTACTTGGTTGGAATGTCATTATAGCTTTTTAATGCGAAGGCACACATTTATGATGTGTGTTGATCCGGTTACTCAGTTATATCACATTCTAACTGGATAATAGCTCTATTCATAACCCGAAGGTCAGCAAATAGTTATTTATTTAACAAATACTTTTTTAAATTATTTTTTATTACCTACCTTGTTATTTTAGTTACTCATTTCTATGAAAAATACTAGTAAAGCTATTTAAGTTGAAAGGTCTCAAATTATGAATGAATGTGACAATTTAGAGGGTGACAAACTTACACTAATTCCTAATTAAGCTGTATATTTGTCCAAAGATCCCAATTCACTAACTTTTGCGAGCTAATGATTCTTCACAACCTAATAAACTATGTTCAAAATTAAATTAATTTCAATCGATGTAAGCTATTGACACATTCAAACAATTCACAAAATGCAACCTAACAACTATCATACAGTATACAAAATCACATACAAAGCAAAACATATAACCTTCCTTACACTTGAACAACACATTGTCCTTAATGTGAGAAGAGAACAAACAAGCACATAAGAAAAGAAGAAACATAAATTAAAGTAAAACAGAAAATAAAATAAAGATGAAGACTAATTTGAAAAAGAAAGGGGTTAGATAAAGTCTCATGGAGATAGAGGTGGGGATGGTGTTGGAGGTGGCAATTGAACACCCTGAGCCTCAAAATATCGATGGATACAACGTATATCCCAACTCTGACATTGTTGAGATTGGGCCATCTCCCTCATCATTCACGAGTTCACCGCTAGTTGATTTGTAATCAACGTATTGTTTGCGGAGATTGTGTCCAGAACTTTCTTCCATCTTGGTTTTTTTGTCTTTTCTTCTTCCTCAGACTATTTACTGGTTGAATCTTCTTCTGCCTGCTGCTGCAGTGCTGAACTTGAACTCACCTGACTAGCCCTAATCTTAACATATGTCTTTTGGCTGATATCCTAAAGTTCCATGTTATGAGACTTAAAGATTTCAGCCTGCCATAAATGGTGATGATTTAGGAAGTCAAAGAGCTTGAACAATTAACCCAATATAATCAACGTCATAATATTCAACAATGGTTGAAACTAGGTACCCCATACCTAAATTGTTGCTCCTCTTACGCGGAGTCGCAACAATAGCATTTAGCACATATGTGGATGTGCACTGAAATGCTGTGGTTCATGTACCATAACATAAAGAATTCCTTTGTGAAACATTTGTTGGTTTTTGATTTATCAAAAACTAGCTGATATATGAATTTGTACGGCAATAAATTCTTATAGGACCTTATTATGTTGTTGTGAGAATTTTTGGCATGAAATTACTCTATTCCAGTGAGTTCATTCTAATAGTGAGAAAGATAACAATCATCATGTTGATCGATAACAGAGGATTCAGGGAACCCACACATATCGCACATGATTTCTATGTTCAATTTATAAGCTCTTCCTCTCAATCTAAACCACAATTCCTTGGGGTTCCTAGGTTCATAGGAAAGGGAAGTGAAAAATTCCAAATTACGCACCTGGTAGATAGGAAATTGGAAATGGATAAATTTGGTCCACTAGATTCTTTCAGCTAAATTCTCTACCCTATCATGCAATTCTAACCTATCGAGCATTTCAAAATCAAAATATTTGAGAACTACTATTTTTCTAGCATTTAAGTATTGGAAACGAATACCTTTCTCCTTTATGTAAATTAGGAAGGGTGCTCCGAAGTCTGCTGCTCTGTTTCTTCTCCTTTGTCCCGAAACTTGATTTCATCCTAATGATTGCTCCCGTTTGGTTGATTGCTTAATGCACGACATAATTGCTTGTGAATAAGTAGAGTTTGGAAGAAATTTAGAAGTTTGAAATCCCTATAGAGAGATGTGAGAGTGTTTGTAAGTTTCAAATCTAGAGAGATAAAGTAAAAGTGAAAGTGAATGAAAAAATGAAGTTAGAAATGAATATATAGTTGGAGGGTAAAATGGTAAAATTTTCTTTAAAAAACGTGTGTTCCCCTTTTCTGTCCAGTCGCAGGCCACAATTGTGACCTAGCAGATTTCCACTAATTATTCATTTATTCTTCTTTTATTCTTTTCACTTTTTTCGAAATCAATTCTTAATTCTTTTGTGGCCCTTTCTCCTCTCTCTTGCTTACTTGATCAATCATCCAATTTATCTCAAAGTCCTATTCCTTCTCGATTTTGTTTGGATACAAAATAATCCTAACTACGAAATTCAAACTTTCTAACAAAAACAATCTAAGGAAATAATTTTTAATGGATTGCCTCCCTGCAACGCTTCTTTTAACGTCAGTATGTAACATCCCATTTCTATACTAAAGGTTAGAACCTTAAATATGGTACATGTGAGATCAATGAGAGATTAAGAAAAATGCATCTCATGCTCATGCATAATGTTAGCATACACGTATGTGAATATTGAACTTTTGCACATTAAAATGATTGTACATGCATTCATTGACATTTCAGGTATAAATGATTAGTTTAATGTGATTATAATGCAAATCATGGATTTTTGGGTAATTATGGACTAGGAAAAATGTCAAATGGCAGGACAATTGATGAATGGCAGTAGCAATAAATGTCAAATGATAGTGGAAATTTTTATAAATGACATTAGAATTTAATGACAAGTGTCATTAAAAATTTGGGAGAAAATTAGGTTAAAAATTGGAGATAAATGGACTAAAAGTGGAACCATAAGAAGGTGACAAGTGTCACTACCACTCACCACTTACTAATTTTTTTACCAAATTAAGGACCATTTCATGGTATTTCATTTGACCATTCATGACATATGCTTCATTTCTCCATCTTTTTCATTTTTCTTCAGCTTTCTCTCGTCTTCACTCACGACACTCTCTTCTTCAAGCATCAAATGGAACCTTGCTTTCTTCCATTGCTAGCCACTTAACTATCTAGCTATCTTCTTCTTATTGCTAAAAGACCCAACCTATTTCACCTTTAAAAGGTGAAGATCGTGTATGTGGGGGAGCTAAGGTTTCTTGGTGATTTGAAGGAGCTTGGAGCTAAACATGTAAGTTAAACTTTGTTCTTCATGGGATGTCTTAATAGAAGCATATTTGATGATAGTTAGAGGTTAAATTTTCATGAAATGAGGATGAGTATATGCTAAAATGTGGATGAGAAATATGGATAGATTCATGTCTTACTTTGGTGTTTTGATGGATAAGAGATTATGGAATGATATAATGTTGGATTAATTGAGTACTGGGTGTAGGAAAAAGTGTAGAAAAATTGGATACATAATAGGTTTTTGTTCTGTTTTTTTTTATGAATTAATGTGAATCTCCTTGGGTGTTTTTATAATGGAATAAAATGATTCTAGAGCTAAAGAAAGGGAGTAATGTGGTATCTTGAAATGAGAAGAATTAAGGTGATAGTTAGAAGTGAAATGAAAGTGGAAATGAAGTTGAATATGTGTAGGAAGTTGATGATGAATGTGTGTATATGTATATATTCTGTTATTAGTGTTCATGATCAATCATGGACTATAATTTGTTTATGGATGATATTGAGTTGAAATAGAGTTAAGAATGAAGAGTAATGAAGTAGGAAAGGTGATCTTTGTACAAGTTGTGTTAGGTGTAAAATCTAGAAAATTGGAAGATGAGTGCTGGAAAATGTAGCAGTAACATGTTCACTGATTATACTTCTATGTTTTGCACATAACTTGTTCTGTAGTTATCCAAATGGAATGATTCTTAATTTGTAGTAAACTAGAGACATAGGACTACAAATTTTCAGTTGTCTCTAAGAATTTCAAAATCTGGCCTGAAATTGAGTCTTGGCTTAGGCTATAACACTACTCAAGATAGAAATCATATCTTATTGTTATCGAATAAACTGTATTGATGTTGTAGCGAATTAGATAAAAAAGTCTTCACAAAAGTTGTAGCTTATTCTCTTAGCTTTCAATTGGTATAAAATTTGTAATTTTTAGATATTGTAATTGAGAGATATGAATTGTACAACTTGACAGTAGGAGCATGCATTAGCTAAATTTCAAATGTACTTAGTCTACATTATTTTGAGTATAACTCATACAATAATGAACCAAATTGAATAATCTTGGAGTCATTAGAAACTTAAACAATAAGGAACATTTTTCTAGAAGAAAGTGTTCGCAAATTACTCCATTTACTTGGTTAGAAAGAACATGGAAAGTTGACCCGAAAGTATGTTACATGAAAAAAATCTGATTTGACCGAATGAGTTATGAATTTTGAGTTTTATGGGTTTAATAAGGTGAAAACCTAAGTACAAATTATACTCGGCGAGTTTTGATATATGATGGATGATGTGACTTGAATCTAGGAAAAATACCCGGGAATGTCGTTGAACATGTATTGTGCATATTTCATATACATATATGTATATTAATAGAAACTTTTAAAATTGTGCAAAATGGTGATATGTGTATGTATTACTTGATATAGAGGACCAATTGGAACATCAACATCTAGACGTTGCCGAAACTTTGAGGCAATAGCTTCGGGAGCAATCTGTGAGTAACCTAAACAGTCTCACTCAATTAATTGTTTTGTTAGATTATGTTTGAAATATCTTATGAATGTGAAATTGATTGTGTTGATTCCAGACAATGAAGGTCCGAGGTTTCTAATGAATGAATGTGATATTCGAAGTACTCCTTGTATGTGATGAATGTGAAGATTTAAATATTACTTAACAAATTTTGTTGAATGCCAGACTAAGGTCCGAAAATGATTATGTTTTGACTGTGAATGTGACTGATTGAAAACAATGATTAAATGAATGTGTGAGAAGCATTTCATTTTATGAATGCATGAAAGAAAAAGGCAGTTGTGACCGGAGTTGCCAGTAAAAGAGCTTAAAGCTCAGAACATGATAAGAGCCTTTGGCTCAGTTGTGCATGTACCCAGTATCTACTAAGGGATATGGGACATTAATTGATATAGCTCGGTATCCACAAAGGGATATGAACTAGTAAAAAGGCACTCGGTCATAAAAAAGTAACAAATGAAACTAAATCATGTGCATTACATTTACAATTGATATGTCTATTTTGTATGATTGAAATGTTTGGTATAATTGTCCTGAAAGTGATATGTGATGCTTTATGCAAAAATGCAAAGATGTGAATTATATGTCTACACGTTTGATGTGTTGCAGGAATTGAGTGAACCATCGATGATGGTTACCTCACTGAGTTCGCAAAACTCACCCCAATTTGCAACATGTTTTTCAGGCTCAGAGGAGACACCCAGTTACACCAACTGGCGCCTAACCACAATATTCAAATAAAAGATAGAGGTCAGGATCAGTTGGCGTCTGCATTTGTATTTCATTATTTTGTATTAAAAATATGTATTACTGTACAATGTGTATATGAATGATTATGTAATGACATTATGACTAAAAGTGATTTGTATCTATAATGGGCCCAAGTGAGTGCTGAAATTTTGATGATATGTATACTGATTGTGTGACTGTTCTAGCATGTCACTCTTGTAGAGTATGTTCTCGAATACCGTCGATGTGTTCACGAATATGCCCTATAGGAGTGGAGTGCTACATGAAGCATGTTGATAATAAAATATTTGTAGTATGTTTATACGTGGATGATATGTTGGTTACTGAAAATGATTTAGTAATGCTTATTAATTTTAAAAATTCAATAAAAAAGAGTTTGATATGATTGAGTTGAAACTACTACATCCTTTTTTTGGTAGTATTGCAAATTGATAATGGAATTTTTGTGTGTCAAAAGAAGTATGTGCACGAGATTCTTAATATGTTAAAAAAGGGAAATTCCAATTCAGTAGCTACACTAATGGAGAAAAATTGTAAATTAGTGAAGGATCTAAGAGGGCAGCTTATAAATAGCACATTATATAAGCAAATAATTGGCAATTTTATTTATGTGATAGCTATTCGACGAGACATTATACATATAATAAGCTTAGTTAGTAAGAACATGAAGAAACTAAAGCATCAACACCTCTTAATATTAAAGCAGATATCAAGACACGTCAAGGGCATAACATTCCAGACGCTCTCTAAATCTGAAAAAAAAACTAGAGGTTATTTGTATTCCTCGGAAACCCCCGCCCACTTGCATATCCCTACTGGTTTTCCAAATTAATCCCGCGGATATATATAATTCAGAAGAATAGGTACGCGATTCATATACAGCATCCGTTTTTTTTCTTAATACACATCAAATCTGAATTTTTTTTAAATTTTTTCCATGTTTCAGAATAGGGTTAACCAACTTGTTAACTTATCGATAGTTATTTCCTTGATCGGTGGTTGACAGTATACTTTGGATCGGAATCGGGGGGAGTACTCCCTGATCGTTTCTACCAATTTTTTGCCCCAATTTATATTCTTTTTATAATTAAAAATTGATTTGACAGCAAAAGCAATAAGAAATCCAATATACAATAATATTTTCAAAGTTATAGGATATGATTGATTGGCTAATATTGCAAAATGGAGTGATCTGAATCACATCGATTCGTTTTTGAATCGCTATATATGCAATTCCCTTAAGACCAGAAGATATTTTCATATTTTGTTTTGGTTGTACATAATTTTTGAAAAAAGTAGTTTATTTATTTATTTTTAGTTTATTTCTTTTTTTTTGTATTTTTCAAAAAAGATGTTCCTTACAATATAACATGTTATTTAGATGGTGATTTTATAGCGGATCTTGATGACACAAAAAGCATATTAGGTTATAACTTTTCTATTAGCACTAGGATTGTAACTTGGAGCTCTAAAATACAACCTTTGTGATTCTCTCATCTATAGAAGTTGAGTACTTGGCAGTAACATATAAAGCTTGTCAAGCAATTTGGATATGAAGGATTCTTAAAAAATGGAAGTTTAAACAGAAGGAAGGAATTGAGATGTTTTATGACAGTTGTTATGCAATCAAGATATCCAAAAATTCAGTTGACCATAGTAGAAGTAAGCATATCTATGTCAAATATCATTTTTGGTGAGAGTATAATAAGGTGATATTTAAATGATTTACTATAAGATAGAAGATCAAGCTGTTGATATCTTTAATAAACCTCTTAAAACTTTTTCATTTTAAAAGCTGAGGAATTTGATTGGAATTTTCAATATGGAGGACATAGTATAAAGGAGGGTAATTGCATTCACACTCTAAATTATAATCAAATTACTTTAGTTCATTTACTAATTTTAATAATTAACAAGTATACATTTTAAAAAATTTGGAATTCATCTAAAAGAAAGGGTAAATTCGCTTTGATTCGAATTATTAAAGAACAATCTCTAATTATTAAACTAGGATTCAATCTTCATGTTGCTCTAATCGCCCTATAAATTGGTGATTCCTTAACAAATCATAAACAATATAAGTATACCTTATCTTCATATTGAATCAAGAATAAGGTGAGAGGGATAAAAAACTATCCATATAGAGCCATCGAACTCGCTCGATTGATGGAGTAAAAATCAGTTATGACATATAATAGTAGTTATTGTGTAATGCAATCTTGGTCAGGATCCAATCCACATTACATATCATTTTAAATTAAATAAAGTTAGCACAGCTTAGTTTAGGATATTTTCATTTTGTAACATTTGTAATAAGTAAAATTTAACTTCCAGAATGACCATTCGCCTATTTAAGAAAAGCGCATTGGAAAATTTTCAACTATTTAAATATTTACAGTCAAGTTGCTAAGTTATACATCATGTGAACAGCTCAGCAGAGTATTGGAAAATGTTCTGAGACTAAAATATTTTACAATGTCCACTAATGAAACAAGCATCTCTTAACTATGAAATCACAACTAAGTAAAAGGGATCAATCATCAAAGAACAAATCATCTGATTTTCTGAAAGACTATTACTTGGTTCCACCTTATTAAAGTCAAGATGAGAACAAAACTATGGTGAGAATTCACAATGGTCATTGGATGCAACTTAAAAGTACCAAGCTTGGTGATCATCTAGCAAATATGCATTGTTACCTTACATAATTAAGTATAGCCTCTGACTATTACCACTAGTTTTTATCACAAGTAAGAAGCTTAGTGGTTGGAAACAATCTCTCTATTAGATAGGGGTAAGGTTGCATACTATCGGAGCTCCCCAAACCTCGCGACTGTGTGGGACTTCAACTAGGTGTTGATAATGATAATGATGATAAGAGGCTTAGTGGCCTTTAAATTGTGTTTTTTTTAGAATGGAATTTGTTGGGGGAACCATACAAGTTCTCACTAGTTGTTGTTTGTTTGTTTCTTGAATTGGTAGAGAAATCTCAAAAGAAAGAGCATGTTAATGTGTTGTGTCGATGACCCAACTCTATTTTGGTTGAAGAAGAAGAAAAGTATTTTTTAAATTTCTTCAAAATTTATAGAAAATTAGTTGGTTTATTATTAAAACTAGTCGGTCTTTATTCATAACAATTAAAGTAAAAACTAAATCAAAGATCAAGCTAGTTCGCGCTTAATCCAGTCAAACAGACAAGTCCAATTTGATTTTAAAAACATTTATCTAATGAGTTGTGTAATGCAATCTAGGTCAACATCCGATCCACATTACATAGCATTTTGAATTAAATAAAGTTGATACAGCTTAATTTAGGAAATTTTCATTCAGATAATGTTTGCTATTTGTTTTCCTAGTTTCTAGCTACAAGTTAGCATCTACTACCTATTTTACAACAAGTATCAATGTCATTGCAGATTTTTAGTAGTTTGTTGTAAGCCTCATCCTTAAGTCTAGGACATAATCTTATAAAAAATGACTTCCTATACCCACTTATCTTTCGGGAGTATATTTATATACTTGTTCATGATCACAGTTTAAATAGATCCATTTTGTTGGAAAATGGAGATTATAACAATCTAGTTTACTAATTGTAAAATGTTTAATCGCTTGACTATATCAACAGAATCATTTTCTTTTTTCTGGAAAGAATTCCAACCAAAATCAATTTCTTAGGTACAACAAGAATTTGTATTCTCAAATGATATCAGAGGGGTTTGCTGTCGTTGTGGAAATTCCATTTTCCCTCCAATTAGTATCTTCTTTAGACAGGTCAGAAAGAGTAAAATCTCATAATTTACGATCAATTCATTCACTATTTCCTTTTTTAGAGGATAAATTTCCACATTTAAAT
>JANZXP010000196.1:38760384-38773648 GCA_027576715.1 Erythroxylum flavicans
AAGATGTTCATATTGGCAATGATGAAGGAGCATTTGATTTTGACTTGAATGAATATTATGATTACTGATCTTTTTTTTATCTTTTTGATGAAATATGACTAGTGAGCTTTGTTATCTTATTTTGTGATGTGTTGGTGAACTTAAAAAAAAACTTGTATGTTTTGAAGTTTGAAGGTTTAAGTTAGATAAATAATTAAATAGTATGTTTAAAAATTATCTTATATATATAATATATAAAATAAAAATTTATATATTTATTAGTCATCGATTCGATTACGGTTGAATTCTGGTTGAACCATTAACCCTTGAATCAATTGCTTCTCCGGTTTAGTCACCGGTCCGATTTTTAAAACATTGGTTGGAAGAGGTCTAAAATAAACAGCTAATAAGTACGTGTGAAGGCACGAAAAGGAAACAAAAAAAAGAAGCTAGCAAATAGATCTTTTATTCGGACATTATAAGAAAAATAAGGGTGCAAGTATTTATCATATACATAAAGGAGGAAGCTTTATACTCATAATCGGCAATTACAATAACAATATGCAACTGTGTTGCAATTTAAAACCTCTATCTATTTAGTCATATTTACTTGCTTATTCTAGAGGCTCTTATTGGACTTCAAAGGAGAAGACAAAGCAAAATGATTATCTATGCAGGCAACCAACGCGGCTGCCTGCTCCTTGATTCTACAAGTCAGAAAGCAAATGGAAGTCTAACCAGCAATGTGGGAGGCCTTTTCGGCTTTTCCTGTGAAGGCTCCAGTTTCTACTAAATTGAATTTTTTGTCATACAGAAGATCAGAAAAACAGGCACGCATGAGACCAGAAAATTTCATCATGCGTATCACTGTCTTGTGTGAGAATCGAGGATCAAGGAAAAAAGTTCATATGTTATTGGTAAGAAGTTAGTCTAGTCAAACGATAGGCAGAAGAAAAGGTCACTTTTCCATTGATAATTTTTCTTGTTCTGTAAGGACATAGGCTTCAAGCTTTCTATTGTGATCGAACTATTTCATTTCCACGGATCTACACTCATCAAACTTGCAGGCCATTAGGAATGCATGAAATTAGAGATAATTTGCCCACAATTAATGACCTCACAGTAGTTATTCCGTTATAAAAAGATTAAGTAGCTGCAGGAGTCTTGTAATTACTCCTTACATTTAAAAAAGCAAAAGAGTACCTCCAACTTCCAAATTAACTAATTAACAGGTGCGTTGTTTTGTCCATCAAGCGTAGTTAATCCTGCACCTTACTAATTCTGTTACTCCTCTGCAACAGCAAAAATCAACCTGATTATGACTTAGCGATCAAAAGGGCCATCAGGATCAAGCTGCTTGCACAACCCAAGATATGTAAGATAAAGAACACGATCTTTAGCCCCGGTTCGATGATTCTTCGTATACTTGCAAAAATACTTGAGCTGTTCAAGAGTACAGCAACCAAGCATCTGACCCAAAAGCAAAAACAACCAGTTTATGGCCTTCTTATCAGTAATTACAGGCCTTGCCGCATTTTCAAGATTGCAATACGTGCACTGGGGCAACACGGGATTGAGCCAAGCGCTGGGAGCCCTGTCGTGCATGGTACTTTTGTATCGGGCAATAAAACTGCCCATTTCAGCAAACTTCTCTTCCAAGCTATATTCTATCTCGAACTGTCTGTCGCATTTCTTACATTGGACCAAACCACTTATTGTCTTTATTTGTTTGGAACGCAAGTACTCTAGGCTATGCACCGTCGCTCGTTTATCTGTTGCCCAAGGGTATAGTACCGGGACGCTTTCGGTTGTCCCTTCTCGACGATACTTCGCTTTGTTGCGCCGTACGCGTGGAGCGCGAAGCAAGGATCCTCTTGACATCGGAGCCTGTTGCTGGTGGTGATTCCTAGAGTTATCACTATTAGCAGTGGCGGTAGAACAGTAACCAAAAGGTGTGTGATGAGAAATAGGGCTTTGGACAGTGAAAGCAGAGGGAACTTGATTAGGTGGTTGGATTAGGGTTCCATGATGATGATAAACAGGTTGTTGGGTGTCGATATCTTGTGGTGGTGGGATTAGGTTTCCGTGATCATGATGAAGAAGAACTTGTTGCTGTGAAGTGATATCCTGGGCTGGCGGAATTAGGATTCCATGATCTTGAACTTCTTGTTGTGTAGAATCTTGTGGTGATGGGATCAGTGTTTGATGACGATGATGATGAACTGGTTGGTGAGAAGTGATGTATTGTGGTGGTGAGATTAGGGTTTGCTGCTGCTGCTGATGATGATCTGGTTGTTGTCCAGTGATATCTTGTGGTGGAGGTATTGGGGTTGGCAATGAAAGTGAGAGCTGTATGTCTAAATATGTGGTTTTGTTGTTCCTTGAAGTAGTATTAGCAATATTGCTACTACTACTGTTGTAAGAAGATGATAAACAAAGCGCAAGATTGCCATCTTCATCATCTTCATTGTTGTTGATGTTTATATCACGTCTTCTTTTCCCAAAGTGGAGCGTCGACGACCCTTCAAAATCTGATCTTTCGTTCTCGTTGTTGATGTTATTAATGACTTCCCCGTCACTGCTTATCCAAGACGGTAGTCCATGATCACTTCTGTTCATGTCTTCTTTGTTCTCCATATCAGAAGATAGACAAAGAGAGAAATATTTGTGGGTTTTCAAAGTGGGAGGTGAGGTGATGACAGGTTAGGGAGTAAAATTTGGGAGATATAGAAACAGAATTTTGTAAGATTTGGTTAAGAGTATTATCATCTTACTGTGATACTATACTAGTCTAGTCGAGTTTGTTTTCAGTTTTTGAAAAGTCTTTTGACCGTTGCTGACTCTCGGATGATCACTACAAGGTGATTTTTTTCATTTTAGTCAATAGTTTTCATTGTCTTTTTTCTTGGAAAAATGACATTCGAGTAATAAATTGGATAAAAAATATATAATCAGGTTATAATGTAAGAATTGTTGATGATATTAATGACTTATCTTTACGATGAGATGAGAGTCATGAGACAGTGACACAGCTTTTGCTAATGCGATAAGGCAATCAGTAATTTAGAGCAGAACCCTATTTTAATCAATAGTTTTCCATTTTGTATTAAATTACCATCATAAGTAATTAATTGTTAAAGAAGCAAGCTAGATTAATGTAAGAATTGCACATCATATTAACAACTTATTATTTTTCATGTGATCAGAAGTGTATTTTAATTTAAGGGATTAGACATTCATTAATTTGGAAAAAAAATATTTTTCAGGATTTATAATTTTTAAAAAATAACATAATAATCGAGTAATAATTTATTAAAGAAATTAAGCTAAATCAATACAAGTTAATGTTAAGGACTCCTCTTTTCAAGTGGTGAAGAGACAAAATCTTTTTGTGTGATAAGACCATTGTTAATCTAAGACACCCATATTATTTCATCCGTCTTTTTTAGAACTACTTTTCGCTAAACTTCTCATTACCTAAATGCAATTAGTGCCTTATATCTTTTTTCTAGGATTTCCATTTAATATGATCATTAATTAATGAACTCATATAAACCTCTTAGAATTCCTACATGTCCAAAGTCAGATAATCAATCACATTAATTAGTTTTGTTATGATGTGATGTGAGCATTTAATAATCAACCCTTCGATATTCCAATTTCCATTACAGTTAATAGCTTCTGTAATTAAGGACTTGTGCGAACTTGGCTTAATCCGAAATGGAGAGGACTTTCTCATTAAATCCCGATGGAACTGAAGAAGAGTTACTGATATATACACACTTGGGGTAACAGAGAGCATTTTCTTACTGAACCATAATTGTGGACATGATGTCCACTTGGACCACCCACTTTCACTAATAATTAAAGTTCATTGGTTATTATATATATTTTAAATAGTTTTAAATTAATAAAAGTAACTTAGGAAAAGAAAAAGATAGAGAACTAAAAAAAATTACTCACTTAGTCAAACTTCAATCCAACCGTCATTTACAGATTGTTTATGAGTTTTTGAAGTGATCAAGACTGAATTCATGCGTAAGAATCGCAATATTCTAAATATGCGATAACCCTGTATCTTTTCTTTTGGAGGATGATGAAGACTTGAGAAGCATTAATATGCATATTTATGGTAGAAAATATAGGAAATATTAACGTAAAAAGTATCAGATCATACACATTTAAACTTCCGTATTCAAATTATTGATATCGTATTTGTCCAAACACAATATACAAAAGATTGGACAAACTTCAAATGATATGAAATAGATCCCTATCTAATAGGGATCCTAACGGAATATCAGTTAATTCCAACAGCTTCTCGTGTGTACGCTTGGTTGTGAGTTGAGTGCAAGTAAACCGCAACCTTGAGGCTCTCACTACAGCATAGCAGTCCCACCTCAGCCTGCATAAGTGGAAGTGGGAAAAGATAAACCTTGTCAGGGACAGGGATCTGAATAACGTAGTACGAGTATCTCGACGACATTGCATGATATGCATACATGAGACAGGGCGTATGTACAATGGTAAGATGCAACAAATTGGTCATCCGGAGTGTTAGAAAAATATATGAATCGGTCGTGAGTCTTATTCAAACGTTACTATATCTCTTACATTGAAAAAAATGAATTTACACACAATAGAGAAGTGCTCTACAGACTACAATTTTAAATAAAAATAAATGGATGGTATGTTAGAACAACTACAGGAGCACAAAAATTTAACAAAGGAAAATGAATTAGAAGAAGAAAGAGTTCAAACTGAACTCTGATTCGGAGGGTATTTGCGAAGAAGTTAGGCGATTGCTCTATTGTATGTGCTCAACGGCGAGAAGAATTTGCGCAGCCACTTGGTCAATATGGCTTATGAATAGGAGTTATATGATCTTCTTTATTTTAAGCATCTAACAGGAGAATTAGAACATTTGTTAATTGGGAGTGTTTAGTAGTTGCCATTCAACGTAATACAAATTAACAAATATACATCTTTCGATCAACGAAAAATTAATAAACATTATAAAATGTGGAGTTTTCAATGTGATGTGATCAATTCAATCACTTCAAAGCCTAACGATTCAGTTTTACGAGAACTGGGGTTACCTAAGGTTGATAAATTTATTGTTCTTCGTTTGACGAAGGCATACAAAGAGACACTATCGCTGAATTATGCTTCACATAATTTAACAAGAAGAGGCTTATGCTCTCTCTCTCTCTCTGTTTTTTTTTTAAAATTGATTGGGAATAGAGGGGGTGTTTATGTAGAATCTTGTATACTCGGTGAACAATGCCTATGAAAAGTTCTTAGCAACAGGTAATGTTTATCTCAAGCAAAAGGATGAGTTGGCGGCGAGAGTGAAGCAAAGGTTTGAACTTCTCAAGGGGGCTTGTGATGTGGGAGACATTAGGGTCCGAAGGCTTGGTGCATGAGATGAGGCCACTGGTTCAGGTGACAAAAGTAGGGAACGGGTTTCCACCTTACAGCTGTCTGGTTGGAGCAGATGAGTAAAGCCATGAGGTGGTACAAGTACTGCTTTTGCTGCTCCTTCAGGACATTTACATGATTCTGCTAAGATTCCTGAAGATGCTCACAACGCCATATTTCTCAGGTTGCTGATATGCATTTGTTTTCCAGGGACGTTATGATTATGATTTTAAATCCGTTAACTATTAAAGGTCATATAAATAACACGAGTGTGAGTAAACTCTTAAAAAGTACATAACAGTCCTCAAATCTCATGCAGAATGCAGGTTAGTATTTATAGATTGGTAACTTAGGACTCGTCAGATACGGAGCCGATGGGATGTTATGATTCCATGGAAAGGTGGTAGATAGATGAGCTGTTATGATTTTGCTAAGATTGGTGATAATCACAAATCTTTTCGTTTAAGAAAAAGTTTGTTAGATTATTATTTAGTGATTATAAAAAATATTATTTAGTCAAATAAAAATTATTTAATTATGATTCACTGATAACCATGATTATATAGTTATAAGGCTACCAATCTCATCAAATAAATGGAAGACACAAACCCAGGCTCAGCCTTAAACATATTAGCTGCCCAACAAAAGCCGAAACTACAACATGTCCTGTTTTTTTTTTTTTTTCAGTCCATGAGATGTTTTAAAAAAGTTCCAATTAGAAGAAGACGCTTTTAAACCGTTCATATCCTATGTCCCGTTTATTATTAACATATTGATACGTGTATTGAGCCATGTTGCCCACAAAACTTTAACATGAATCTCAACACCTTATCCTCACTTGTTCACTCGAAATCTTACACCATTCAGCGTAAAAGAACCAAAAATCCACGTAAGCGGTAGGTCGACAGCTGTTACACAAAATTGATAAAGCATTCCTTTCAGATGTAACAGTTAGCTGAATATCTTGTATAATTCATTGACTTTGAACCCAAATATCGAACCTAACCTCGTCCGAACTCGAAAATTATAAATAAAACAATGCTTTTAAAGATAAAATGATATTGGGTACGATTATACCAACATTAATACACCGATTTCATCATAACTCTGAAATTAAATATACCTTTAAAAAAAGATAAAATAATATTCTTTTTTAATTTTAAAATAAAAATTTCCTAAAATTTGCCACTGAACCCATTACTCCTTCTTGGATTTGAGTCCTGAAAATAAAAAAACATATTTAATCAATACTTTATTTTTTACATACTAACCTAATACGAACGAATATTAATCTAAATATAAATAATTTAAAAGTATAATTAAGACTTTTTTAAAATATCTCGTAAGTTAAAAAAAACAAAATAAGTACGAGCTTAGCAGGGACATCAAAACCACAGAGTAAAGAGAGTTGCGCTGTCACTTGAAACACAACCTAGTGGACGGGTAGGTATAAAACCATCAGAGCCTTGTACTTTATTCTCTTTTTGTTATGTGCAAAGGAAATAAAAACATGAAATTAGAAACAACATATGCAATGGAACTACAAGTAAAATATTAAATATGATATATATATATCATTCCTGATTGACAGATATCCAAGTCCGCCTGGCTTGTTCTGCTAATAAGGTTATCTGCTAATAAGGTTATCAGCTTTATTGTTCTTCTCGGTTTTGCGATCTGGGTATTAATTTCTCTGTATGGAATTTGCCGTTCTGTTTTAAACGATTAAAAGAAAGCAACCATTATTAGGAAGTTAGCACTTCAAACTCAATTTGGCACTTAGGAATCGGATCAATTTTTGTTGTGTATATGTGTATTATGCGTTCTATGATTTTTTAGTTTTAGCAGATGTCTTTAGGCTGATGGGTCTTTCTTTGTCTCGGCATTCTTTATCTGTAGGATAATGGATTCGGGATGTCAAGTGCAGAGAGTTCATTCTAACTGTAACCGGGTGAGTGCAGGAGCTTTCAATTAACTGGCCTTATGTTTACTAATTTATGCTTGTTTTGGCTGTCTGTATTTGTTTGGTCTATCGAGTGCTACTTTGCTTCTTGTTTTGGATTGATTAAATTCTGATGTAAGGGTTCGTAATTTGGCATATTAACGTCGGCTTCAGCGGAAACTTGTTCCTGGGTCAATTCCATACCCGAAAAGATTAGATATTGCTTTGTTCAAAGAATACTAGACTAGTGCAAACCAACTCTCAGTGACAATAGAAGAATTAGCTGTTGTAATCCCCTTGATGTCATTAAACACAATAGCTTTCATATTGGTTATTCTTCTTTCGCTTGGATTTCTGCTCTATGAATTTTACATTTGTGAAGAAGGGGCTTATTTTCAATTCTTATACTGCTTATAAAATGGTATGTCGAGTGATAATTGTGTTAGAATCCTTTCCAGATTCAGAGACTGTAGCAAGGGAAATAAGTTTGATTTTGTAATTGCTTTCAATTATCATTTGAAGTCATTAACCTGGAGAATTATATTTTCAGAAAGGGATACATTGAAGAGGAAAGATCTTTCAAGTAGTTTTTGGCCATGTTACTATTAACAAAATGGAAAATCTGTCTGACAGGCTGGACCTCTTCTTTTGTTTTATGTGTTTTCTTTTTTTCTTTTTAAATTTCACTCCTATAAGTGGAAGTTTAGTTTAGTAATGCACACTGGTGTGACATAAGATGCTTAAGAATGTAATTTTGATATAGTAAACAGTAACTTTGTTGAACTTAGATGTTTATTTTGGTTTATTAAGGTTTGTGCAGATGAGCAATCTTGGTCTTCGACTATTGTGGCATTTTGTACATCTTCTTGTCAACTTGTGGTACTTTGGAGTTAGTGTAGCTGGGAAACTTGAAAGTTATGTAATCTCTTGTGGGCTGCTGAAGCGTTATAAAGATCTTAAAGTTGATCATATCAAGTATCTCGCTATTGTGGTTGAAAGTGAAGATGCTTATCAAATCGATAAAATTACTGAGCTTTTGCAATGGTTGGAAGCCATTGGTGTGAAAAACTTATGCCTCTATGATGTGGAAGGTAAGATGTGAGAATCTTTGAAAACATAGTTGTTACGATGGTCTGCTCTTGCAATGTTAATGTAAACCCCCAAAAAATAATATCCAGTTAAAATGTTAAACATTTTGTTGTTGGATTTCCTTTTTGTTGTTTTAGGGATATTGAAGAAATCCAAGAAATCCATCATAGAGAAGCTAAAAAATGCAGTACTTCTTGAGGTAGTACCATTTATCTCTATTGATAGAGTATCTTTTCCTTTCAGTTTATTTTCATTTGTTATCTGGTTGCTATTGTATAGTTCTCATTGTTACTCATCAGCTTCCTGCATTGCCAAAACCACTTCTCCTTTTTTGCACATTTTATAATTTATATCAGTTGAGTTAAACTAACAATTTTGATTTTGTCTACAAACTTGTTTAAATGACTTTGATTAATTTGTTACGACCAGCGCTGATTAACTTTTGGACGTGTGTGTGTTTTAGTTGTTTTTTTTTTCAAATGAGTTATATATTCAGAAAGATGCTCTTGGAAGCTCTCCATTTTGATGATTTTTGTGGGAATCAATATTGAACATGTGATTATGCTTAGAAATGCCAGCGTCAACGGTTGAGCATTATCCAACCAATTTCTGGCTTTTACAGGAATATGAGGAAGAAATTTTACTGAAGGAACAGAACCATATGACTTTGGAGTTCGCTTCAATCTCTGATGGAAATGAGATGGTGGCTAAGGCTGCCAATCTACTCTTTGTGAAGTATATGAAATTTGCAAGTAGTAGAGCAGAAGGTGAAATATTTACGGAAGCTCATTTGGGGGAGGCACTCGGGACTCTAGGTCGGCAGCACTTCTTAGATCTGCGTAGTAGCTTTAGGGTGAATTCTTATCATTTTCTGATACTCACCTCTATTGAAATTAATTTTGTTATACTAATAGGTTGCAAAGGACAAGATCCTGATCTGATGTTGGTTTATGGACCTGTAAGATGCCACCTGGGTTTTCCAGCATGGAGAATTCGTTATACTGAAATAATGTACGTGTACTAATTTTATATGCAATTAAGTTAATGATGTCGTCATTAATACGTGAGGAATCCTATGAAAGTGTGGTTTCCCTGTGCCCTAAGTTATACCTTCTATTTCTGCGACAGACATATGGGACCCTTGAAGTCTACGAGTTACGGTTCTCTAATGAAGGCCATTCACAAGTTCACGCTTGTGCATCAGAACTACGGTAAAAGAATTACCTCTTCTTTATATATGTAAAAAAGGTCATTAATAGTAACAAATTTATGAAAAGTTGGTTGAACTATCTGATGGTTCTTTTTCTCTTTGACAGGTAAATAGATACTACGTTAGAAATTTGTTGTAATTTAATTGTCTCCACAGAGGAATGCATCTGTAGATGTGATGTGATGAATACCTTATGAAGCAGTTCTTCTTTAGTCGTATTTGTTAACAGAGCTTCTCCCCTCTGCTGCTGGTTGTCAATCTATCTTCCATTCGACTTGATCAGAATTGGGGATAGCAATAGAAGAATGGAAATTTGTAGAATCTCATTTGCAATTCTTATTAACTTCTAGAATTACAAAAATTGGAGATGAAATTGAAAGACAACCTAATCCTGAACAAAAAGGAGCTAGGAATAAGTGTTCGCCAAACCAACGCTAGTACTACTTTAAAATTTGAACATCGTAGAATAAACCAAGAAGCTGTTACAGGTGAAGTTGTGGTTTAATCTTGTTGTATAGCTTTAATTTTAATCTTGTTTTCTTAGAAAGGAAAAAAAAAACTAGATAAGATTATGCGTTATTAAGAATAACCTGGTTGAAGAAATGAGCTAATATAAGATTAAGATGCAAAACTGAAAGCAACAATCTTTTTGGATGTTTGTGGCTGTAGATATGTTGGTTAAGCAAATGGTAATTCTTAGTAACCATAGATTATGAATTTATCATGTTTATTGAAACAAAGAGTGGATTGCATAGCCGATTGGTAGGTCGTGCTGTACCACGACTTCCCAAGAGAGATCCAGCCCGCCCATTTCTTTGGAGTATCGCCACAAAAACGTCTCAAGTAGTTCTCCAGTTTTTTGTTTATAGCCTTCGTCTGTCCTCCCATTTGCGGGTGATAGAAAGTTGAAATTTTCAGTTGTACACCTTGAAGTTAAACGTCTCACTCCATAAGCTACTCAGAAAGGTGGGTTTTCTGTCGCTAGCTACCGTCTCCAACATTCCACGAAGCTTAAACACATGGTTAATAAAAAGCTGAGCAACCTCTTGAGCTATGTACGGATGCATTTATTCAAATAATTCCTCGCATCTCTGGCTATATTTTTCTAGCGAAACAAATTCTAGATTCTTTTAATTATTGCCAGAGAGGCCTCCCTGAGGTTAATCATGTGCCAAGGTGATCAATTTCCTTTGTAGCTCTTGATCATTGCTTATCACCAGGTGCCCTTTCTAGCATTGTAGCCCCTCCTTCCATTCGTATGCCCCTGCATTTCCTTGTGATTGCCTTCAATCCTTCGCATAAGATCCTGTACCATATTATCCCTCTTCCATCCTTGTCTGCTTTCTTCCAAAAGGGGTGTTTGAACTTGGGAAACCGTCATTGTTAGCAGCTCCATACTTGAGAAACATGAGAGGGCATCTACAGCTTGGTTCTCTTCTTCGCTCCTATAGATAATTTCAAAGTCATACACCATTAATCATGGTAACCAATGTTGGTCGCGATTCTTTGTTCCAACAAGTATTTGAGGCTCTTATAGTCTATTTGAACCTTGAACGGTTGTCCGCAGAGATAATGTTGCCAATGTTTGATTGCTTTAATGATGCTTAAGAATTCTCTCTTATATGTCGATAATCCCACATGTTTTGGAGCCAATGCTTTACTTAAATATGCAATCGGGTGTTGTTCTCAATACCGCTCCAACGCCATTTTCGCACGCATCTGCTTCAATGATAAAAGGTAATGAAAAATTGGGTAATGCCAACACTGGTGCCAATACAAGTGCGACCTTGAGTTGATCAAATGCATCTTGCAGCTCCACTCCCTGATCCTGAATTCCCCTTGAATTTTTATTCAGCAATTCAGTCACCATAATGCCTTATAAACCTTCTATGACACCCTGTTAACCTTGCAGTTCTTCCAATGAATTTGATTTGTGCCATTACTGAATAGTTTTAATTTTCCTTTCATCAGTCGATACTCCTTAAGCTAAAATAGAGTATCCTAGATAATTTATTTGTCGCGCTCCAAACATAAAATTAGACCCTTTGATAAAGAGTTGGTTCATGCTGAGCACCTATAAAACATGTTCAAAGTGGGTTAAATGTTGCTTAAAAGTCTCATTGTATGTAAGTATCATAAACAGAAAACCTATAGAATTTTCCACAAATATTGTCTAAATATCTCGTTCATGAGGCACCGAAATGTGAATGGTGCGTTGGTGAGGCTGAAGGGCATTGCGAAGAATTTGTAGTGCCCTTCGTGCATTCTAAGTACTATCTTTGATATGTCACTCTCCTTCATGCGTATTTGATGGTATTCCAAACTCAAATCGAGCTTGGACTACCAGCTGGACCCTTCGAGTTCATCCAATAATTCCTCGATTAGGGCAATAGGAATTTTCTCTTGGTAGTATACTTGTTTAACTCACAGTAATCGACACACATTCTCCATGTTTTTTCTTAACGAACACAACAAGTGATGCAAATGGACTCAAGCTGTGCCGAATCAATCCTTACTCCAGGAGCTCTTTAACTGCATTTTTTTTACCACATCTTTCTATTCTCTAGAGTATTTATAAGGTCTGACGTTTATAATTTCTATACCATCTCGTAACTGAATGTCATGATCATGTGTTCTCTGGGGAGGAAGTTGTGTTAGTTCCTTGAAGAGTTCACTATATTCTGCCAGTAAGCTATTCATCTCGTTCAATGTCGGAGGGTCCTCCATTAAGCCTAACTATTACATTTGCAATTCGGTGGGATAAGACAAATGCATCATATATAGAGATCCTTCTCCAGAGTGATTCATAAATTTGTTAAACCCTTTTTCCCATAGTAGACTCGTCTGGTTTCCCTATCAATGTTATCTACTCACTTTCCCGTTCAAATTTCATCGTACGTGTTTTAAAATTACCAATGATGTTGTTAAAGGTCGCCAACTGTTGGACCTAAAAACATTCAAAGTTGGTAATATTCATACTTCCGTTTGACTCTTGAATAGTGTTTGCGTGGCATTTAAGGATCTATTTATCGTCATGCTTCCTCCCCCCATCAGCGGTACTTCTGTTGATGTTCTTATTCCTTCTTCATTTTGCTGAGGCAATGCCCCTATATCTATGATAGCCTCCTAATTTTTGCCTCCTATTTTCTGGCCAGCATCTAAGCTGGTTGCAAGTTCTAAGGATCTATTATCTTCACAGTCAGTTGTAGCTCTGGTTTCGACCCCTTCAAGAAGAAGCTCACTAAATAGTCTTCGGGCATCGAGATTCTATTGGAATATTTGTCAAATAATGCATAGTATTGTAAAACTGGTCGTAAACCGCAAGTGCACGGTTGTCGAAGTGAGTAATAAATCGGTAAGAATCGAGTCGTGTCCACAGGGATTATGAGAAAATTTTAAATCTATGCTAGCTAATGATATTTGAAATCGAGTTAAGTGAAATTTTGAGGAAATTAAAATTAATTTAAAGAAATTAAAAAAAAACTTATATAAATTTTTAAACAACTCCCAATTTAATGTGACCAAAATAACTATGAATATGAAAAATTTGTGCAGTAACTAATTAAGAAAAGATTGCAACAATTGACTTAATTAAAAGTATTAAATTTAATGGGGAATGACTT
>JANZXP010000196.1:38773748-38785991 GCA_027576715.1 Erythroxylum flavicans
CGGTTTAAATAGACCAAGTGTTTCAAAAATAAAAGTGGGCACACATAATTGATAAGTGTAAAGCGTTTTGAAAAAAAATTTATATCGACTTTTGTTAAGTGATGTGTTAAGTGATGTAACACGCCACCCTCGCGGGGCACGGATTCGGGTATCACCATCTATATCGGGTTCGGGTTCAGCGGGAGTGGGGTGTTACAGTAGTGAAGAGGAATTTGTGAACAATAATACTACGTTAGTTGCTTTATACAATAGAAGTCCAGTTGCTTGCTTAAAGAAGGAAGAAACTGATGTGAAACTGTGAGTAAATCTATCCAAAATTTCAGGAAAAATGTAGACGAATCAATCCAAAGTTTAATTTCAGATTATGACAGTGATGATAGTGATTCAGAGGACAAAAGTGAGGATATTTACAAAGCCTATGAGTTAATCTATGCAAAGTAGGTGCAAACTTGTAAGAAAAATGAAAAGCTAAAGAAGGAAAACTCAACGATGAAGAACATCATTCAAGACCTTGAGAAGAAGTTGTTATCTACAATAGATGAGCTTAATGAAACAAAGTTGAAGTTAGTCAGTACCGAAATAGGGATAAGAATGTTAAATGGAGGTACCAAAAAGTTAGAAAAGTTGTTGAAAATTGGTAAGATTAAAGGAGACCTTCAAGGCATTGGCTGTAAAGGTGAATGTTCTAAGTCAAATGATGAGAAAAATGGTGCAACTAGATCTATCCAAGAAGAAACTTTAAGGATAAAGTGAAAATTTATACCGACTTGTCACTTTTGTGGGGTAAATGGGCACATAAGGTCAAATTGTTACAAGTTGTACTAAATGATATTTTAGAGGGCTCAAAACCAAAAGTCTAGACATTCTATGATGAATTTCCAACAACAACCAACGTTATAAAACATATTTAGGTTAGAAAGGGTGAAAGGAGCTACTTGATGGATTATTAAAGTTTTATGAATGGCTACATTACTTTTAGAGATGGAAAGAAGGCCACAATTATTGGAAGAGGGACCCTTTACATGGATGGACAACCACACTTCCAAAATGTGCTTCATATGGATGGTCTAAAAACCAACTTGGTAGTTGAAGAAAATCCTCTTGAACCAGCTCAAAGATGCAAAAAAGCAAGAACCAAAAACTGCTCAGATCTGCAGTTAGTTGCTGCTAGTGAAAAAACTGTTCAGATAAAGGATAATTCAGTTGCTTCAGAAGAAGAAACCAACCAAACAGTTGATGACAGAGATAATGTGACGAGGAATAAGACTATGCTTGAATTTTTCTCAGGGGCACAGAGATTGTGTGCTTTTCATTTTTGAAGTATATTGATGTTGTTTTTTTTAAAATGAAGGTTTAGTTGATTGGTGTGTTTGGATTTTTCTTTACTTGTTGAATAGTATATTTGATGTGAAAATAAAGCTTTACTTGATGATTTGAGAATTCTACTTTTGGATTTTGATTTACAAAGTTATATCAAGAAAATGTTGATACTTGGTTGGAGACTTGTAGGAAGATTCAGGTTTTCTATGATTTGGGTTTTTCAAGTTTATCTTAGTTTTTCTCTACATCATAGGTTGTATGATTTTGGGCAATATGCTTTGATTAAGTTTGATTTATGCATGTCAATGGGCCGAGCCAGGAGTGGCCTGGGCCCAGTCTGGCCAAAGGTTGGCCAGCCCCACAGATATAAATAAAGGTGTTGATTTGTTTATTTCGCGTTTAATTTTTTTATTTTTGTTTGTGTTTGAAAATTTATAAATTACTGATACATTTGCTTTATATCAAGCAACCACATATACATTTCAAAGCAACTACGACAGAACTAAGTTTTTGCGAAACTACATCCTTTCGAATTTTCAAAAACTATGTTCAACTAGATAAGGGAGATTATGCTAGCTAAATCAGCACACAATCAACTTACTACTAATATGAAAATAAGATGGAAGATTTAGAATGAGCTGCTTATAACTTTTTGTTCTTGTTTTTACGAGAACACCAAAAAGTAAGCTTCTAACAAGCATCCAACCAGTCACCTATCCAAACAACTTTATCTTTAAGATGTGAATAGACCAACGACTAGTAACCAGAGAGCGAACATCCAGTAAGCATCCATGAGACATTTGACCAGGCGATGGCAGCCAGAGGGGGAGCAAGGTGGCTGTGACACGAGAAAAATGAGAGCGTCTTGTGGCGATGGTGTTGCATTATCGATTAATTATAATTAATCTACAATGAGTAAACAATGTTTTCAGCAAGCTTCCTGTGAAAGGCATCTCAAAAAAGTGTGTTTGAAAAGCTTGTGGCCTCGGGGTGGTTTTGCATCAATGGTAGGCTATACTTAGGCCTCGCACAATATTATGCAGAATGGAGTGTTAACCCCTCCCATTGAGTTGTTAAAAGTTAGAGCAAATACTTGGTCTTCAGCCTTGGTTGGGCTCTTTTAGAACTAAAAACCAACTTTCCCTATGGTTCAAGCTCGGCCTATTGTAAGATGGAGAAAAAAAGGGCTTAAAAGAACTATGCTGATCGAAGATGGTTCCTTTCTATTCAAGTTCAATATTGATACTTGTTTGAATGAAATTGCGGTGCAAGGTCCATGACATATAGGTGGTCAACCCATGTTTGTGGGAATATGGAAACTAGGAATATAATGTGATAAAGGTAATATTGACAGTTTTCTAATCTAGATTAACTTCCATAATGTGTCATTAGAGTTCTGTACTATTGAAGGATTGAGTTATTTGGCTAGCTCAATTAGGAAACCAATAAGCATGGACTCCCAAACTACTAACATAGAGAGAACATGCTATGCTAAAATCTGTGTTGAAGTTAATATTGAACTTCTTGATAGTGTTCCAACCCTTAAGATGGGAGAGGATGGGGGATATGGTGAGTTGTTAAATTCCAATTACTTACCCTTGGAAGCTTAATAATGGATCTAAGAAATGGAAACCTACAGGTAAGGTGTTCAAGATTGGTGGGCACATCATCAATATATAAAAGAATAATGATGAAGTTCTCACCTATAAACTACTCTATATACACATAAGCATCAGTATAAGTTTGCTTGTAACCATGATTCATCATAAAAGAATTAAACTTTTGATACCACATAAACTTTTATTTAACTTGCAGACCAAATTCCCCTTACCTTTAACTTTGAAGCCTTTTGGTTACTCTATGTATATTTCCTCTTCTAAATCTCCATGCATGAAGGCTTTTTTAACATCCATTTATTCAAGTTTAAGATCTAAGCAGCAATAATACCTAAAACGATTCAAATTGAGGTCATCTTGACCACTAGCGAGAAGATCTCATCAAAATCTATACCTTTCTTTTAACTAAACCCTTTCACTACTAGCCTTGCCTTGTATTTCACTAGCTTATCACCATCTTTCTTTATCTTGAACATTCATTCATTCTTCAGTGCACTTTTATCTTTAGAAGCTTCACAAGCTCATATGTGTCATTCTTGTTTAGAGAGTTCATCTCTTCCTTCATAGTTGTAAGCTGTAGATCTTTATATTCATAATATATAACTTCTTGCACATTCTTAGGCTCCTCCTCAATAGCCACTAAAGAATATTCTGAACTCGGATATATTATAGAAGGCCTTTTCTTTCTTGTTGACCTTCAAAGTTGTGTATCACTAGCAGTTGGATCCGTTTGTTCCCCTTTCCCATAAACCCTAATGATTTCATCTTTAGAAATGTTCAAACGTGGTTTGTGTGACTCATCATTACCAGGTTGTCTATGATCACCATCAATGTATGTTTAGTGACACACTTCATCTCCTTCACATGTATACTACTCAATAGTGGTAGAGTTTGGAGAAAAATTAACTACATCATAAGATGAGCTACTTTGAGTAACCTTATCTCCTCTCAGAAGATCATAACTTCTCTCATGCTCCTCGAATACCACATCCCTACTCCTGATCACCTTTTGCTTCTCTAGGTCATAAAATCTAAAGCTAAACTGAACACCATCATAACCAACCAAAATGTAAGGTATTGTCTTTGAGTCAAGCTTTTATCACTGATCCTTGGGTATATGTTTAAATAACTTAAAGCCCAAATCTCTTAGATGATGATATATGGGATGTTTACCAATCCATGCTCTTTCTAGAATCTTAAAATTCAATAGAACTAAGGGATCTTAGTTGATCAAATAGATTGTGGTTATAACCACTTTACCCTAAAATGTCTTCGACAATATAGACATTCTGAACATATTACGAACCTTCTCCACAATAGTTCTGCTCATCCTCTCAATAACACTATTATATTGTAGAGTACCAGGTTTGGGCTTTTCATGTCTTATGCCATGCGATGTATAATAATCTTCAAACATCTTGTAAGTATACTCACTTCCATTATTTGTTTGTAGGAACTTCAGCTTCCCTTTCACTATAATAAGAGACTTTTAAAAAGTTTCAAATACTTGATTTTTTACTTTCAACAAGTACAACCAATTCTTCCTCAAAGCATCATTAATAAATTTAATAAAATATTTTTTACCTCCTATTAACTCCTCCTTAATTAGGCACTGACATTTAAATGCACCAACCCCAATAATTTTGTCTTCCTTATAGATTGTCTCTTGAAAGAGACTCTATACTGCTTTCCTTCCAAATAATAATCTCTTATTACTCATGTGCCCCAATCGTTAAAGTCATAGATTTTTGGAAGTTTCCTCTTCGATTGTATATGCTTCTCCATCACCACATGCCTTTAAGTTTGTTTTGTAAAATATGCAACATAACTCTCCTCAAGCAACAATCATTACTTTTTTAGACAATTTTTACTTCCTATCCCCAAAAGTGCACTTGAATCCTTCTCGATCTAACACATTTGTTAATAACAGATTTAGCCTTAAATTGAAAATGTGTCGTACATCTTTCAAGGTCAGCAAACATTTGACATTTGTTTGAACTCAGATATTACCCGTACCGACAATCTTAGTAAAATTTTGACTACCACCCATCTTTACACTTCCAAAGTCTCCGCTCTTAACATTCATTTATTGCACAAAATAAGGACACCTCATCATTCGTTCTTAAAGTAGTTGTTATGATGATCTTACCTTTTCTGATCCCTCTTCCACTTATAGTAGAACCACTTAATGTGTCCTATTTTATCACAATAGTGGCATGTCTTCACGTCTTTGTCAACTCTAGACTCCAGTCGATTCTTAGACTTATCAAACCTTTTGGGATCCCTACTCTTGCTCCTTCCCTTGCTTTTTGCCACAAAAGCTTGTACGTTGTCAACCATCTCCTTTCTTCTTATTTCTTCATTGAACATACTCTTTTTTATTACATCCAAAGAGAGCACACTTTCATACTCTGAATTACTAGTTGCCACTAGCAGCATCTCCTAGCTATCCGATAATAAACTCAATAGGAACAAGGCTTAAAGCTCACATAAAAAATGATCTTCATTATTTTAAGCTCATTGATTATATCGTAAAAATCGCTCAAATGCTCCAACACAAATTTTCTAGCTTTCAATTTTATGTTTACAAGTCTTTTAATCATAAAGCCTTTGTTATGGACTGTCTTCCTTTCATACAAACCTTTTAGCTTCTTCCACAACTCAAAAGGATTCATTTCTTATGATACATGGTTGAATATACTATCATCAATCAATTGTCAAATCATTCCCGGAGTTTTTTGCTTCATCATCTCCCTTCTCTATCTAACATCTTCTTAGGTTTTAAAAGAATGCCATCCTTAAAACCTTTGTCCACATTAATAAGATTGAAGAGATCCTTGTAGTATAGAAGGTCCTCTATCATGGCCTCCAAATAATTTAATTTGTTGACATCAACTTGATCATAAAGCTATTTCCACCTCCTATCACGATGGCTCTGATACCACTTATTGGGAGACAAAGACCAAGCAACTCTTTAAAAGGATCAATCAAAGAGCAAAAACAAATCACTCTTTAAGTTTAACCAACAAATCAATACGAGAATAAGAAACTTAATAAAGAAGCAAACACTGAAATTTAAGTAGAAACTCCATTGTAGAGAGAAAAATTACGGTTTAAACCGACAAGCAAATCCACTAGACTCAAATAAAGATTTACAAAATTTATTTCTCACCACACAACTATAAGTTGTCTTACAAAGTTTTAGGATTGTAATCCAAGGTTGATATGTCAATCAATAAATTCTCATACCAATCCCCAAAGCAATAAAAAAAAGAGAATCTTAGACTACTTGCTCTCTCTCTCTATCTTTCTTCCCTTTTTTGGTATTTCTGGCTTCCATACATAATCAAAGCTATGTCTTTTCCTCTTTTATATCTCGAAATAGGTTTTTTGTATTATACACGATTACCTACACTGGAAACAACCTCTCTATTATGTAGGAGTAAGGCTGCGTACTATCAGACCTTCCTAGACCTTGCATTGATGTAGGGTTTCAAATGGGTTTTGATGATGATGACACAATTACCTACATGACTGTGTCTCTTCTAATGTCACTTAAGTCACAGATGTACATGGTTACAGAGAGCTATACGAATTAAATTTGAATTAAATTAATAATTAAAGATAATTATAATAAATTATTTATTTATGTCAAATTTAATTATTTCGATTTGATTTTAAGAGCTATGTTAAATTATCATATAAATAGTATTTGATATTATAATAAATTATTTATTTATGTCAAATTTAATTATTTCAATTCGATTTTAAGAGCTATGTTAAATTATCATATAAATAGTATTTGATTAGTCTACATCTGATATTTATACTACATGTGTTTTGTCATTTAAAGTCTAAAAGAAGGAATTCTTCTGAAAAACTAAAAACTAGGAGATTTTTCGAGAATTTTTAAGATCTGAGAGTTTTTCTAAGATTTCTTAAATTACCAGGGAGACTTATGTCTTTTACCTCGATAGAATTTTATCAATTGTAATCTATTCTTTCATTTCATTTCGACTTATGTCTTTTACCTCGATAGAATTTTATCAATTGTAATCCATTCTTTCATTTCATTTCTTCTTGATTCTTTATATAGTTTTTTAGCAATAAAAATATTGTTAATGTTGATTAATATATTCTAAAATTCTTTGCCGTTCTCTCAGTTTAAAAATTATTAAGATTTTGTTTTAGTTAAAGCACATTTATCATCAAAAAATGTATTTTATTAGTTACAAGTTCTTTAATATTAATGAAACATCCAACACAATAAACTAATCAGAGCCTATGTAGCTATTTGGTCTTAAAGGTGCCAAATACTATTTAATTAGAGATACTTAAAAATAACCTAAAAACATTTTATTAGTTTAGAAGTATTTGTTGCCAAATAAATAAGGCAGTGAATCAAAAAGGGATGAGAAAAGAAGTCAAGATAGAAGCTGATAACATCTATCAGAAATTGGGCTAAAATATTAAATGTCCAAAGACTTAACCTTTTGGTAACATTGTCGAGAACCATCGAATTCTATGCATTACACTGCAAAAACAGTACAAGGCCTGGAGTTCTAAGATAAATGGATTCAGGGAATGTCCTGTTTGCTTTTTAAGTTAACAAGCTTTTACTGCTTTTAAGTAAAACGAATGCGAATTGGCAACTACTCTTTTGCCCATGGTTTACTTTATCAATTACGTCTTCATCATGCTAGAACCCTCTTTAGTCAAATGGCTTCAATACTCTGTGGGACTGTGGGAGGTTAGAAACTAATCCCAATAAATTATTATCAATCTACACATGTTCTTTAGTTGATTGGGATAATTAATACAAACTGGTATGAAAGCATTCATGTCCTAGTTACAGGAACAACACTAGCTGCTGTTTATCCACACTAATTATCAGATAACAGCATGTATGACTTCTCAGAAATATTGGGTGTACGTTCCATGAACTGCTATGTGGTATTATTATGGCCGTAGAAGTCATTATCAAGCACTAATTTTCACCATAGTAGCACACATGATATGGCTAACACATGGTTTTCAGGGCTCACAGAAGTCCACGATACTACTACAACTAGCTATATAGATATGAACATCCATTTCTTATTATGAACCCCGGATTAATATCACTTACGCAGCCAAAGGAATCCAAACCATATCATTTGCCTGAAAGATATGGCAGACAGGGGATGTTCCTTTTTCAATATTGAGCACTCGAAACGACACATTGTCACTGTCCCATTGGGATGTATCAACATGGCATACACCGGCTGCTTTCACTTTCTCGCCATTTTCGCCACCTAGTAGAAACTCAAACAACCTGTTGCCACCTTCGTGGCTATGGCAATAGTACACTACGTAAGGGTAAGGCATTATGTGGCACCCTATCATTTTCTTTGCCACTATCTCCTTTGGCTCTTCTAAGATGGTATAATTCTGTAAGGTGGCAGTAGGTTTCGTGAGATGGTTGGTTGTTAGAACCCTGAACTTGGTGTCCAATCCAAAGGTTGCTTGAGCAAAATCAAGCATAGATTCCAAAGAGGTTGCACAGAACTTGGTCTCTCCTTTCATTGGTTCAAGCTCGCATTGTGTGAGAGTATACTCCATGGCCTTAGCTTGTGGTGAGTCTTTGGACAAAGACAAGGATTCAAGAACATTTGGGAGTTGTTCTGAAGAGAAAGGAATTGAAGTGGCTTCGCTTCTGGACAATAAATGAGGGGAAGAAGAAGGATCTTTGATAGACATGTAGAAGGGCGTCGTTTTTCCAAGTTTTAGATCGTCCAAAGTGAAGAAAACATGAAACGAAGGGTCCATGTGATCCAAATGTGCGCTCTGCGCACCGTTATCGTTGATATGCTTCATCAATAGATTGCTGTTGTCCTTGAAACTTCGTCCCAAATCATGCTCTTGAGTATCACCTGACTCTTGTTTCCACTCTCTGCGACTTGTGGCATCAGTGACTCGTAGAAACTGTAATAGCAAATTCTAATAGCTATAAGAATTGACACAAAAATGATAAACGGAATTGCAAAGAAAGAATTCTAAAACCTGTTACTCCAACAAGAATTCAGGAAAAGGATGTATTAAGAAGGCAATTGAAAGGATAGATCAGTGACCCGGATATCTATCTGACTGAGGTAAATATACATGCTTTCATGAAGCGGAACAGATAAAATTACCGTTGAAACAAGTAGGACACAGCTGAAGAATTTCCATGGAAGAAAAGTGAGACTCATCTTATTTTCCTCTCTTCAGCCACTCTATGGTTGTTGGACTTAACACAGTTGAGAAAGGCAAAAAACCTCAGACCCTTTTCAATGTATAGTTATTACATTAGATTGAAAATTGTTATGCGTGATTAAAATAGTATTTAATTGATGGGGGTAGCCGAAGGTCAACTGGTCTGATCACAGGTACACTGAAACAAACAGCAATCTGCAATCCAAGTTATTGCTTGTTCTTTTCCTTTTCAGCAAATAAGGTTGCATTATATGACGCACTAACTCCCATCTCATAAAAAGTCAAAACACATATCCTGATTTTTGGTGCTTATTTTATTTGCTGAAAACAGTATCAAGTTGCGGGCCATGCACATGCTACATATGACCATTGACTTTTTTTTTCCCCCTCATATGAAAATTGCTATAGCCACATAAAATGAGAATGACTACTAAAGAAGTTATCAAGTGGTGGCACAGTGTATCAGGGAGGTCAAGCGTAAAGCATAAAGCATATGCAATATGCTATTTCTGTGTTCATAGAACTCGTTGAGATTTGTGTCTTTTGATCATGGCATTTGCTTTTTGTCTGGAGAGGTGGGGATTTATTGAATATGGAATTCTGACTGTAGGTGGCAGTAGTGGAGTTGAAATTTTGGCCCAGGGTTGACTATGTTTAGAGACCCTCTTGGTCTTTGTGCCTGTTCCTCATCAGAATAAAAACTAAGATGCAACTAATCAAGTACTGTCTGATGGTAATGGCAATATTTCAACTTGTTGAATATATTAACGCACAACTGTGTTGAGTTTGTCACTGAAATGATTAAAGTTAAGGTCTATAAAAGCGGATGGACTATGGTCTCTTCATCTTTAATTTCAAAGTTCAGCTGCCATGAACAAGAACAACCCAACTAAACTTGTATTTTTTCTGCTAAAGATTGGACATTAGACTAGGTGGCTGCTGACATTGGCATGCATATTGGATGAAGTGACAAGTGTTTGCAGGCAGAAACACATTCTTTATAATTTTTAAAATATAATTTTCACGACATATGATTGCCGGTAGTATCATTTAGTTGTCACACTTTCATTTGTTACTTTACCTATTTAATTCACAAATTATAATCTCAAACATTACAATCAGCTTTATGAATAGATCTTTTCAATAATGATTTCTGGAGAAGGTCCTTTTCCTTACAAAATATCAATCTTTTTGTTTAGCTTACCATTGAATGTACTTTGATTCTTCTTTGTTTATCTGTATGCATTTAGATTATTTTCCTATTTAACCATCTAATAACATACTTCAATGGATATTTGCTATTTTCTTATGGATATTGTTTCGCTATAATTATGCTGAAGTATTGTTTCCCACTTTGGGAAGTTTTTCCATAAATTAGTGTTAACAGTATCACGAAATTAAACAAACAAAATCTTATCAACGTATCAATTTTCGTAAGAGTGAATATGATATTTCCAATTATAATGCTAGTTTTCATGTTTTTGTTTGGGATTTATTGAAATATCTTAAAATTTGATTCCAATTAATATGACACTATAATTTATCAAGTAATTGAAATCTTTCGTTCATAGTATTTTTTAATAAAAACATAGCACTCAAATAATTTATATTAACTGCAATTTTCTAATATTAATGCCAAAAGTGGAATTAATAATCGGAAAATTTAAAAGTCTTCATTCGATTATCATGTGCTCTACTATCCACAATCCGGTGGACCAAGGTTCCCTTGTCATAAAAGAAAAGAGATGCTACAATCCCCCACCACCAGATGAAATCAGCACTAGTGAGCCATTGAAGCCTACAGTACTCACCAAAAAAAAAAAAATCCTCTAACTGTATATAATTCATACAATTTCGTCTGTTAATTGCAAGGTATCAATCAAATTCATCATCACAACGTGGTTGGCCTCAATTTGTTTAAGGTGATAATTGCCACCTTTCTTTGGAGTTGACTAATTGAATGGATCTTGTCGTTTCAGCCCTTTATTAGAATTCTAACGAACTTATCACTTCCACCATGGCGACGCCAGTATTGAAAACATTTTTGAGGGGCCCCAATTGTAGTTTTTCTTTATCGGATTAGACCTACCTAATATAAAGTCCCTTTTTTATATATACATTTGTGAAGGAAGCATAAAGTATTTGTTGAATTCAACAAATTTTTGGCGTCACTTAAGATTTCCAAACCTCAGCAGATTGAAGAGATGAGTGTTAGATGCTACTTCAAAGATTATACTAAGTTGTAACTTTACCAAAACCCCTAATTATTATATTTTGCATGCATTGCCAACTTTGAGCTCTATATACAGTAGAGAATATATATATATATATATATATATATATATATATATACTTTAGTGATTGATTAAGTGTTGACTTGGTTCAATTCGGATTTAATATAATGTAATAGGATTATTAATGCTTCATTACAAGTCTCAACCCTCATTTATTTTTGTCTTTGTGCTTCTTCCAAGACCAAGAACAACCCCGTAACATTTTGCCATCATATAAGCTAGCTAGCACAAAAACTGCAAGGATAACACCATATGGAAACAATAAAAATGAAAGTATAATTTATTTATTTATTTACGTGTGAGATTGATGCAAAATATATGAGTTTGACTTTGTTAGAAGAATAAAATCGAATGTCCTAATCTCAAATGAACCAATTAATTTAAGCTTCCTATGTTACATACTTTGTATTTCAATTTTAAAGGGAGAGGAGGGTTGGGTTATGATCAGTTGCCTCAATCAAAGTTTTGAATTGTGATTGCCGGTAAAATTATTACTGTAATTTACTATAATTGTGATTATATTTTTTTGTATAATTTTTACTTATATTATTTTTAAAACATTGCCCTTAATACATGTCCACGTAAGAAAGCTTAATCTTTCGAGGAAGCAATTAATTTAGTTGGGCGAAACGAAAACGACAGGAGGTAGGCAACTCCTGTTTTGATAGAGCAATTGTATAGCGAAATGGGATTTAGAAACGAAGTTTTGTGTCCAAGTTGACTCTAACCCAGATCTTCTAGGGGTAATTTGATATTTTATGATTGATCCATCCTCCCCA
>JANZXP010000196.1:38833536-38854240 GCA_027576715.1 Erythroxylum flavicans
ATTATTATTATTATTATTATTATTATTATTATTATTATTATTATTATTATTATTATTATTATTATTATTATTTACTTAATATTTGTATTCATATTAGTCTTATTATTATTTTTTTTTTTTGTCTTCTAAACTTGCATCATATACTTGAGGGTTTTTTTTTACTAGTGGGTTTACCAAAAATAGCTTCTCTATTTTATAGAAGTAACGCTGCGTACTATCAGATCTTCCCAGACTCCGCATTGATGTGAGATTCAACTGGATGTGATGATGACGATGACGATCCTTTAGTAAGCCAAAATTTGTTTAACCTATTATAAAAGTAGCAAAATAAGCCACACTAATTTTGATCTACATCCTTCTTTCTTCATTTGTTCCATTTTGACCATTAAGCCATTGTTGACAAGGCTACACCCTCACTCAGCCTAGCTTTTGCCACAGGCATCATATTGGCCTTCTTGGACATGCTTTCATTTCTAGTCATCTTTTCAATTGTTAACAAACACCCAGTTTAAACACTCAGGCAATATCAAAAGCTTTTGGATGCCAAGTTTAACACTAGTAATTAGATTTTTCACATCGGTTATTCCTAAGGGCCTGTTTGGTTGGATGTTAATTAATAAAATGGAATGGAACAAAACGGAACAGAATGGTTTATAATGAAATGGAATGTAATATGGTGAAAAGTTGTTTGGGAGGGATAAAAAGGTTCATAATGAAATGTAGTGAAATGTTGTTTGGAAGAAGAATGGAATGTAGTGGAATGTATAATAAATAACTATTATACCCCTAATAATAAAATGGTTATTGCAAGAGATTTAACACTATGATTTTAAAACAGAAATCATGTCGAATTAAAAAGTCGCGGTTGTGACTTGAACAATTCACAACCATGACAAATAATTTTTAATATATTTTCTATTTTAAAATAATAAAAATTTTATTATTTTATTATTAATTATATACATTTTATTATTAATTATATAAAATATTACTATTAATTATTTAATAAATGTCTAACCCATTTGTTTCTTCCTTTATTAGTTATCATAATATAATTGTTTTATTTTTCTCTCATGTGCCCTGCTTTTCATGTGCAAGTCTAACTCAATTACACCATAAGAACTTTTACGTGAAGAATTTCAACAATGTTTCTCCAATTACTTTTATCAACACTATTCACAATCTTTATGGCAATTGCAATCCAAACTAAACTGGCAGCTTGACTAGGTTTAGAATCAGAGTACCTACTGCCACTGGTGTGAGTATTGCATATCCTGGACCGAATTTTTACACTAAATTTGAGCAAAGTATGTTGTGAAACCCAATTTGAGCAGTGATTATGATGCTAAGGTTGATTATAAAAGTGGAGGTGTGAAAGGAAGCGAAGAGATGGGGAAAAAGAGGTAAAGAGAGGCAATGGATGAAATAGTGGGTGCGATTAAGCTTTTGGGAGATAGGTTTGTGAGGGTAAAGGAAATGAAGATCGAGATGGCAAGAGAGATTAAGAGTATGAGAATGGAGATGGAGATGTAGCGAACAAGGATGGTTCTGGAGTTGCAGCAAAGGGCTTTCTCGGACAAGAAGAGTAAACAGAAGTCCAAGAATATGGGATCATCGGACTCCTCATAGCTAGGTAGGTAATTAGGGACAAAAGAAATAATTAGTATTAAGAAAAATTATTAAGGGTCTATTAGGTAGTATGTATTTATTAGTTTACATTTCATCCTAAATCCTTCGAATCGGAGGTTTCTTATTTTCACTGTTTAGGATAGAATGGAATGTAACATGAAACCCTTCGCTTCTATCCCATTTCGTTCTATTTCATTATGAAATCCTTAACTAAATGATGGAAGTGTGTTACTTTTTATTACTAACCCCTCAAGCAAACAAGGTCTAAGGCATTTAAAACCAGGGGGATAGTCGAGGATATATCATTTGAAGAACAGCTTATAATACTTATTGCACTTAAATGTTAACAATGCAACGTAAGACCCCCCTTTGCATACCACAAAAAATTAAAATTCAAGAAATCATAGGTCGTAAAAGGGGGTTAATCAATAATAATAAAAGTGAGATGAACAGCGATGATATGTCTAACAGGTTTCGATATGCTGGATATAAGCAGGAACCAAGTTTCAAGCGTTTGATTTCCTTCAACAATTATCATCTGAAATTGATCCAGCATGCTTTTATAATGGTGTTGCAAGTCCTATTGCAATGAGTAGAAGAACATGTCAGGTGTGGTCATCATCCTCTAATTTTCAATGCAAAAAAAGGACAAAAATAAAGTTTTATAAACTAAAACTTTCACTTCCAAAACATTAGATAACGTCAAACTAAACCAAGTGACTAAACCAAAAATAAAACATATAACTTAATACAAATTTCTTTAATCAATTCACACAATTTCTGGTCTAAGATTGAAAGAAGTTGGAAACATAAAAATTACCTTGAGAAAGCTAGCTCTAACAGGAGGAATCAACTGCAATGTTGGATATCAGTCGAGCATTAGCAGTGGCACTATGGAACGACATCATTCCACACTCCCCAAAATCGAAACAACCCTTAAAAGATAAAGTCAACCATAGAAAATAGTTCATATTTAAACTAGAAATAGTTGATAAACCATAAAACAATTACTTAACAAAATCCATTAAGAATAGCACCTTGAAGGACTTGGGGAGGTTCACGACAAAGGATAGGGCATGGCTTATGGTTTTCGGGTCTGGGTTAGGGTTTTAGACCGAGCAGACATTGACCTAGAAATTACCATCACAGCAAATCTCCAAAATGAATCCATTTTAGTGCTAAATTACAGACAAAACAATGTGTTCTTTGAGTCAAAACAATTTGTTTAATTGAAGGGCAATGTATCAGACTCGATGGAGATGCACATGCTTAAACCCGACGAGATTTTGATATCAAAAAACCAGGTTGGTTTCTCTTGTTTCAAAACACAGCATTGGTTCACAAAATACGACGTCGTTTCATTTACTTAAACACATTGTTTTGAGGAGAAAAGAAGCACTGCCACGAATAGTTTCTCACTCATACCGATTCGATCTTCAAAAGAAGACGAAGAATAGTTCACAATGTTCATGATCTTAGCTCGCAAGTCCCTCTCCGCTCTTGGCGATTGTCACCTTTTGAGATATCTTTTGCCCTAACTTCCTTTATTTCTTTTACTCTCTTTGTGTAGATGCTGGGAAAGTGCTGGAAAATTTTTGGTTAGGAAATTTTATGTTGCTAAATTTGGATAATTCCATTCATTTTCGCTAGAAATTTTGTTTATGTGATATTTTTCTCAATTATTTTTAATTATCATGGATTTAGGGTTGTATGTGACTTAATGTTATGAATTTTCAAGTTGTATCAGGGCAAGTTCTATAGGGTTCTCACAATTACCCTTTGCGATTTGACGCACACTTTTATTCCACCAAAAAAAAGGTTGCTTTGATATCATCAAACTGGTTTTCAAGTTTTGCACCTATTTTACTCAATTTGAGTACGAACAGAGTTATATACGCGTAATGTTGGGTGTGATTCGTAGATATTAGTAACAATGGGTGTTTGTGACCCTGCTTTTTATGCAGAGGTGGCTGCTCGAAACCTATAAGAAGAATACACAGTTGAAAACATTTATGGGTTGGTTAATGAAGGACAATAAGTTTCTACAGTGCTTATATAATATGCTAATTTGCATTTGTTTCAAGTCTAAAGTTTTACATGCATAAGAGTGACTTCCAAAATTTGGAAGAATATTGGGGTTTAGATTGATATGATGTAAAAAGATGAGATGTTTATTTTGTTAGATATACTAACTTGAAAGAAGATTTGTAGAATTCTGTCAATCATAGCGTAATGTATTTTATTTGTTTGTAGACTATATACATTGTCAGCTGCATCATTTTTTTCTTTTATTTTATTCATATATTCTACTTGTTTGCTGGGAGAAGATGAAGAAACAGAGTAGCTTGCTAATTGTTATATGCTTTAGCGTAGGACCTAGTTATAGGCCTAGACACGATAGAATTCCTACGATCTATAATGAACCAGATAGGCAAACTCGTCCTTGACAAAGCCCCCTTGCATTTTAACAAAATGAGAGAATAATTACTTGTTTTCTGATTCCGCCCTAACAGCCCTTTTAAAGACTGTAGATAACAAGGGAAAGAGATCCTAAAAGATAGGATCTTAATTAACAAAGGTAGATAATCCTAAATCCCTAAATTATTGGATCTTACCAAAATAAAAGATTCTACTAACTAAAATCCCACTAATAAAGGAAACAAAAATAAAACAATAAAAGGAAATGAAATATTCTTAATTGCTAATTGCTAAGGTGCCACTGCTTTCTTTCTTTGGTATTGCTGACCCACAAAAGCATCCACATCATTACTTCCTTTCGCGATCTTGAGCTTGTCCTCAAGCTCAAATTCTGGATAAGCTACTTGAAAGTGGTCAACCTATTCCTACATGGCATCTTCAAGAGGACATCCTGCCCGTAGTATTAACAACTCCCTTCTACCACGGTTGAACCTACTACGAAGAACATTATGAGGAGTGGGCAAAGTTTTACGGTTGCACATAGGTGGTAAGTCACTTACAGTAGCTGGTTCGGGTCCTTTGTATTCTTTGAGTCGAGAAACATGGAACACATCATGTATTTTGCTTTCGGCAGGCAACGCAAGCTTATAGGAAACAAATCCTATTTTAGCCACAACCTTGAAAGGGCCAAAGTACTTTGGAGGAAGTTTATGATGTTTTTGCCCAACTACTGTTAGTTAATAGTATGGATGTATTCGTAACCAGACCCAATCTCCGACTGCAAAATTTAACTCCCTATGCCCAGAATCATAAGTGGTTTTCATCCAATGTTAGGCTTGCAAGAGCCTATTACGAGCATCATGGAGTATTGCATCTCGTTCCTAAAGAGCTTTATCAACTACTTCAATTCATGTAGAACCTGCTAAATACGAGAGAAGCCGAGGTGGTTCCCTGCCATAAGCCAATTGGAAAGAGGTGGTGCCAAGAGCAGTGTGAATAAGAAGTGTTATAGTAGTACTCAACTCAAGGTATCCACTCCACCCATTGTCGTGGAAGATCACCAATGAGGCAGCATAGGTACATCTCTATAGTGCTATTGACATCTTCAGTTTGACCATCGGACTGAAGGTGGTAAGCTGAAGAGAAGGCCAACTTAGTTCCACTAAGGTGAAATAACTCCTTCCAAAAATGGCTAAGAAAAACCTTGTCATGATATGAAACTATGGACTCAGGCAGTCTATGAAGTTTAAACACCTCTGTAAAGAAAATAGTTGCAACAGATATTGTAGTAAATGGATGAGTAAAAAATGGACATATTTTGAAAGTCTGTCAACCACCATAAGAACTGATTTGCCCCAGACTTTGGGTAATCCTTCCACAAAATCCATAAAGATATCAAGCCAAAGTTGCTGCAGAATTGGAATGGGTTGAAGTAGCCCTGCAGGTTGCAAATTTTACCATTTGTGGCGTTGACAAACTGAACAATTATGCACAAACTCTAATGTAGCTAGCTTCATACCTTTCCAATAAAAATCCTTGCGAAGACGTTGGAGCATCTTCTGCCCACCTTCATGTGCCATGTCATGAATAGCTGAAAGAATGGTGGTGATGAGTGAAGAGGTCGGTAAAAGGTATACCCTTCCTTTGAAAAGAATTAGCCCATCTTGCAGAGCCCAATCTGACCCTAACTCCCCTTGTTTAATGCGGTTCTGCAGTTGTAATAGTTCTTAAGAAGTTGTTGTTTCTTGTCGAATGGCTTCAAGGATTTCAACTTGAGGGAAAGAGACTGCCATGAGTTGTGGTGCATCTTCATCTCTTCGAGATAAAGTATCAGTAGCTTTATTTAATTTTCCAGCCTTATATTCTACCCGAAAATCAAACCCCATCAGCTTGCTAATCCAATGTTGTTATGGAGATGTGGTAAGATGTTGTTCTAACAGGTACTTGAGGCTAAAATGATCTGTGCAGATGAGGAAGTGTCTACCCCAAAGATAAGGACGCCAATGGGTTACAACCTTAGCTAAACCGATTAGTTCCCTTTCATATGTAGCCAATTTGAGGTGTCGTTCCGCAATCTTGTGACTGAAAAAGGCTATAGGATGCCCTTTTGTTGTAGTATAGCTCCAAACCCACTACCAGAAGCATCACATTCTACCACAAATTCCTCATCAAAGTTAGATAATGCTAAGACAGGGGCTGCTGACAGAGAGGTCATTAGTTTGCTGAAAGCAGCAGTAGCTTCTTCACTCAATTGGAAAGCATTTTTCTTCAAAAGATTGGTGAGAGGGGCTGCCACTTGTCCATAATCTTTGATGAACTTCCTATAATACCCAGATAAGCCAAGGAAGCCCCGTAAAGCCTTGGCAGAATGAGGAACTAGCCAATCAGTGATGGCCTTAATTTTTATGACATTCACTTCTACTCCATCACCGTGGATGACATGTCTAAGATAGACTACCTGTGATTCACCAAAGAAACACTTGGACTTCTTTAAGAACAATATGTTAGTTCGCAAGAGTTCAAAAACTATTCGCAAATGGTGCATATGCTCCACCAACGTTTTGCTACAGATTAATATGTCATCAAAGAAGACCAAGACAAACTTACGCAGATATGATTGAAATACCTCATTCATCAAACTTTGAAAAGTTGAAGGCACATTAGTAAGCCCGAAAGGCATGGCTAGAAATTCAAAATGCCCATGATGGGTTTTAAATGTTGTCTTTTCTATATCGGTAAGTGCCATTCTGATTTGGTGGTAACTCGATCGTAAATCTAACTTAGTAAAATATCGTGCCCCATATAGCTCATCAAGTAACTCATTCATCACTGGAATCGGAAACTTATCTTTGAAGGTAAGGGCATTGACCTGTAGATAATTTACACAAAAACGCTATGAGTCATCATGCTTCTTGACTAAGAGGACTGGAGAAGAGAATGGGGATTTGCTGGGTCGAATGATCCCTTCTTGCAACATTTGGTCACACTGTCTTTCATTCTCATTTTTTTGAAAATGTGGATATCGGTAAGGTCGAACAACTAGCGGTCCCGACCCGACAATAAGAGGTATGTGGTGGTAACACTTGTGGCTAGGGGCAGGTTGGAAGGTTCCATAAACAAGTCTGTAAACTTTGCCAGTAATTTATCTAAAACTATTGTGGACAGCCCTTGCATCAAACTAAGTTGTAGTAATGTCTCTAGATATTGCCCCTGCCATAAAACCTCTTTCCCATTCAAATTAAACTGCATGGTCAGAGAATCGAAGTCTCACAAAATCGGACCGAGAGTGCGCAACCATTTTACTCCTAAGATCATGTCAAACCCTCCCAATGGAATAGTATAAAAATCAGCTTGAAAAATGTCATTTGCAGCTAGAAATAGTACTGACTTACAGATGCCCCTACTAGGCATGCATTCCCCATTTGCCACAAAGACTTGTAGCCCTAGTCTTTTCCACACTTCTAGTTCCAAACTTGGTATTAACCCTTTATGTAGGAAATTATGTGTGCTGACTGAATCACCTAGTACAGAAAGAGTGACTCCTAAAACTTATGCAAGCAGCTGCGTGGTTAATGAATTTCGTGTCCCGCTAATTGCGTGTAAAGAAATTTTAGGATATTCTATTACGTCTTCCTCTGATTCACTTTCAACATCTGGAACCTCAATCCAAAATAATCTCTTACATTTATGTCCTATCAAATAGAATTCGTCAAAGTTGTAACATAGTCCTTTGGCCCTCCTTTCTACCATTTCTGCTCTCGTCAATCATTTGATGAACGGTGCAGAAGATCCTAATTTGCTACTATACCCAATAGGTTTTGCTATTTGTCCTGCTTAGGGATGGCAATTTTGGCCCGGCCCGTCCAGCCAGTTTTTGGCCCGAGTTTGGCAGGCCATCGGTGGGCCACGGGCTGACCATGGTCTGCCCGCGCAGGCCACGGGCTGACCATGGTCTGCCCGCGCAGGCCACGGGCTGGCCTTGTTATTTGGGACAACACGGTGTCGTTTTGTATTTTTTTAATTAAAAAAATTGACGGGGTGTGGTTGCCACAGGTCGACCACGGGCCGGACGGCCAGTCGGTGGGCCGGGCCGCCTACAGGCCCATCCTGGCCCGCGACCCGTCGTAATTGAAATTGCTTATGATATTCCTTAACAGATCCGATTTGTTTAAGGTTGACGAGTTCTCCCAGGGGATTATTACTCATAGGTGGCCTAAATCTCACGTGACAATACTCCTTAAAATGCTCCCAATCTAAGTCAGACTCCTCCTGTTCCACTTGATCGAGCCAAAGTTGCGCCTCACCCAAGAGATGAAAAGTGGCTAAGGTCACTCTGTCTCCTTCCATAATCTGTTGATTTATGAAAAAAATTTCACACTATTTTAACTAACCTAAAGGATCATCAGAGCTATCATAAGTAGAAAATTCCATCTTGGAATACCTTGATACCATGGATCCCCCTGACTGTGATTCAAATTTATCCTCCGAACTTCCACTGCGCCCTCAGTAGCTACTAGTATGCCCCTTTGTGTTTTCTCCAACAGACCCCTTTCTTGCACTATGAACAGTAATTGAAAGCTCTGCTACTTGCTCCTCTAATGCACGCTGTCTTGTAGTTGTTTGCTCCATAAAAGTATCCAACTTTGCTCCCAAATTCTCCGTGTCACCCATGACACCTGGCTCTGATACCAAGATGTTATGTGCCTTAGTGTAGGACCTAGTCACAGGCCTAGACACGGTAGAATTCCTACGATCTATAGCGAACCAGATAGGCAGACTCGTCCTTGACAAAGCCCCCTTGCGTCTTAACAAAATGAGAGAATAATTACTTATTTTCTTATTCCATCCTAACAGCCCTTTTAAAGACTGCAGATAACAAAGGAAAGAGATCCTAAAAGATAGGATCTTAATTAACAAAGGTAGATAATCCTAAATCCCTAAATTATTGGATCTTACCAAAATAAAAGATTCTACTAACTAAAATCCCACTAATAAAGGAAACAAAAATAAAACAATAAAAGGAAATAAAATATTCTTAATTGTTAATTGCTAAGATGCCGCTGCTTTCTTTCTTTGGCATTGCTGACCCATAATTAGTGGGATCCAACAACGTTCTTAAGAAACTTCACCTTGTCCCATGTTTCATGGGGTTTAGGTTTCGTAATGGTAAGGTTTACCTGGGGTTACCTGCTATATGACTTCCGATTTCTCCGGTTTCTTATGTCATCTTTGAAATATCTTGGCTTAATTGAACTCCATTCCTCAAGTAAATTGAACGCGTTAACCACTAACAAACACAACTCGTGGAATTTAGAATGCATATTTAACACCATGTGAGGCCCTCTACCTATATATTCAGTTTCTGGTTGATCTTATTCTGTTTAGTTGAAATATCTGAGCACTATATCCTCTAATTTCACGCATATAAAGATTGCCAAGGTGAAAATTAAAGGTATTAAAATAATGAGTATATACGATGAAATGTGATGACATATACATTAAAAAGGGTAAGCAAACGAAGTTCTCAACTTAAATTTTACAAGCTTTCAAAATCCTCACTTCCAAGACCATCAGAAGGATCAGTGTTGGTGGCAAGAAGAGAGAAACTGGTGTTATCTTGTTCAAGGTCATCAGCTAGCGGAGAACTAATCGGAGCACCACTTACGAGAGTTGCTTTATATCTTTGGCGCCTTTCCACAGCAGATTCAACCTTCTGCCCAAATTCTTCGTCAGTGCAAGCCAACATGTATCTAAGTTTCAAGTTGACTTGATTCTCGACCAGAACCTTGTACCTTGGAATTATTCGTTCCTCGAGAGAATAGCTTAAGTACCTGTAAATGATTCTGACATAGGTCAGTGCCAAATGTAAAAGGGAAATAGTTTTACAAAAAGGTATAGAGCAGCGAATTTTGCCATTTAGTGCTGAATGATTCATGCTTTCTGAAGTTATGTACACCTTGGAAAATCAATAAGATCTTGCAAAGGCCGGATCATGTTTCGCCTCAAGTATAGATACTTTGGACGGAGGAGTTCAGTATTGTATCGAAGAAGCACTGGGAAATCAGCAATCATCTGACCCAGCTGTTGAAGGCGTATACCAAGTGACAGAAAGTACTTCACATTAACCTCAAGCTTATGCACTATACTGCAGCCTAAGAGTTCTGGTGCCAAAGCGATCACCTTCCCAATATCTTTCTCAGCAACTCCAGCTTTAGTCATCAAGAATATGACCTACATGATAACCCAGTTGTTAAACCATTTGGCTTCTATTTTTCTTGTTCCATGTATCAGTTACGTTAATTTATCATTTTGTTGCTTAAGAGACTGGTGGGACTAACACCCAAAAATGCAACCTAATTAGGAGCAAAGAACAGATCCTCCTCTAGGAACAGATCGTCAAGAAAAAGAGTATTTATTAGCACACATTGTCCACTCAATACAACAATGTTATAAAAGGAGAACAGAAATCTGTTCACACCGTGCATACAAGCATTGCCAGGGGTTATACCTTACCTTTTGAAAGACATATGAAGCTTGGAATCCGCAATTTCTTTATTCATTTCTATTCATTGTTGGTTTTTATCAATTATGTTCTTCTTTAATAATTGGGACCAATGCAATTTTTTCTTTTTCTTCTATTCACCTAGTGATAAGTATGATGGACATTACTAGGTAATATGCAAGCAGAATATTTAAGACAAGAATCAGGAATTGACAGAGGAAGAGAACAAACCACTGGGCGGATTTTCTTGTAGAGACTGTAAGTTAATAAAGGAGGAAACTTTGCAAGCATGTTTCCAATAGCACCATCATGGATTCCTATGTCCTGAAAAAAGCGGACCTTCACAACAGCAGAATAAAAGAAACAAAAAACATGTCAAAATCCCAATATAACTACAATACCAGAACAGGTATGACATAGTAAAGTTGTTTTAAACTCCTAAAACTCGTGCTTCACAATAACAAAAGCAAGATATTGGAGTACCCAATAGTAAGCTCTAAGAGACAAGCTTAGTTGGACACATGAAGAAGAGGAAGTGCTTATTCAGATTATAACTGTGTCAGAATCAGGCCATAAAACAAATTTGATGTATGTATTGCTGAATCAGTCGTTTATACCTTTGGCACTATGGTCTTCTCCAAATCAACACAGAAAACCATGGGTTTAATGAAAAGCATTCTTCTTATACCATCTCGGGAAATACCAAGGTAGTAAAAATACTGTAGAAGAGGTTTCCATCTTTCCTCAATGCTACAACTCATTAACTGTGGCTTAAACGCTAGTAATCTCCCAACTTCTTCATCATTGAGGCCAAACTCCTTCAGATAATTAACCTGGATAAAAAGAAGCAACAGCGCCCATTTCTAGTTAAGTTTTTATACAGTAGTACTTCGAGAAAACATAATGGTTGTAATTCTGAAGACTCTTGCACTGCTAATAACCACCAAGTCAACTAGCACAAAGCATATGAATTAAAACAAGGCTTAAAATCTAAAAGACCTTGGAGCTCATGCTTGAGTCAGTTACCTTTTGGTTCATTTCTTCCAGGGTAAAGTAGCCTAGCACCCTAGGATATTCAAAAATCATAGTGCCAAAATCCTTCTGGTTCAAACCCATATCCAAGAAGAATGCCACTCGAATTTTCACTTCTTTCATAGTGCAAGACAATAATTGAGGACATCGACTCATTACGTAACCCATCCAATCCCTCCTCACGCCATTACTTTCCAAGTACTCAACAATTGCCTCCAATTCTTCCTGTCTTCTCTCCAAAATGTTCTCTCCTGCTTTCACCAGTACAGCCCCTACAAAATCCCCCTTAACATGAATTGACTTTAACCACTCAGCAACACGTCTAATAGAGCCAAGATTGCCTCTTGACATGCATATGAGCTTAGCAATCTTATTGTATGAAAGATGATTGTGCTTCAACCACCTATAAATTTCAGAAATCACAGTAAACACTAAAATAAAGCACTTCAATTCTTTAATATATGCTTTAACAAGATTTTGCATTCTTAACGTACCAAATATTAGAACTTTATATGGGATCACACTGTTCTTAATTAAGAGATATTAGCCAAAACAAGTATGACAAATCAAGATTTGCTCCATCTCATTATGAAGAACACCAAATAGAAATTCTTAATCAGTTAGAATTCTCTGTTGCTAACCTAAAATTCAAAAACATCAATTGATCAAGAACAGCAATAAAAATCTCCCAAGTTACAATAAAATAAACACTGTCATTTCAGTACCTGATAAGAGGAACAACCTTCAAGTCATCAATAACAGTCCTAGCTCTAACATTAAAGCTCGAAACCTCAAATTCTGGTATTTTCTTCAAAGCAGCAGCCTCAATCATAACATAATCAATAAATTCACCTAATCTATCAGTCAAATTCGTCGAATACGTGATTCCAAATTTGCCCTTTGCCATGGCTTGTTTGAATATCTCAGCCGTCACTTTTCTACGTATCTCAAGCGCTCTCATCACCATTTCTTCATCCAAGTCATCAACTTTTTGGCTATCGTTTTCGTCCCGGAAAAGGGTCTTCAATGGCGACACGATGTCATTTTCGGTAGTGAATTGGAGTGAAACTGTTCCAGGGAATTGTGGGAGTCGCTTTTTGGTGATGAGAGACATTTCTTGAAACTTCACTTTTTCTTCTGCTGGAATTGCTTCTAGATGTGGAAGAGTGTTGTTTTGAAGTTGGTTTGGTAATTTTAGGTGGTGCTGGAGGAGAGAAGTTGATATGGAGTTATGGGTACGGAGAACGGAGCCATGGTCGCCGGCGGAGGTTGTGGTTAAGGGGTTTTCCGGATTTTGATGTTGATGCACGGCGGCACTGAAATTAGCGTGGCGGTTGCGGTGGCGGTGTTGCTGGTAGAGCGGGAGGTGTTGGTATGGACAAGACAGCATTTTTCTGTATTTCTTTTTCTGTATTTCTGTAGCAGTTGGGCACTCTTAACGGATAAGAGTGGCGCCTACTGTGAAAGGCAAACACGAGAAAGGAATTTATTAATACTATGTTTAAATTCGATCTAAAATGGTAATTACATTAAATTATAATATTTCATTATTAAGTTTTATAAAAAATTATAAGTAATTATAATATTCTTTATTCTTTATTCTTTATTCCTTATTCTTTATTCTTTATTCTTTATTCTTTATACATAAACATAATGTTAATTACATTAGTAAAATAGAATGGACTGCTTAATATCTTGGTTTTTTTCTCCTTTATAGTTATGTATAATTCTTCTTAGTAAATAAACTTCTTTACATTTTCTTGCACGGGTACTTATTTTTCTCATATGTTATCAGTCATCAGAGCTATTCTTTAGTTAATTTTTATTTTATTATCCTCCTCTTATGCTTTCTACATGACCTTGTGGCCACCTGCCTCTCTTTATCAAAAGGCCTATAACTCCTGTTGCCATTTGCTTCCTTAATTCGCTTCTCTTCAATGGACTATACGTGTTGTCATTCTTTCTTGTGCCATCATCATTTTTGTGGCTCGTTTCTTCATCTGTGGCTGGCTGTTTGATTGTTATTGTTACCATATATCTTGCACAAACTTCTTAGTAATAGTTTCAGCTCTAAGCAGTTCACATTTCAACAGCAACAATAGTTCATGTTCCGATAGCAATTCACACTTGTTTTGAAAAACCCCCATGGCTACATGTTCTCTCTAAAGGAATTTGATAAATTGTACGTGCATCTTTATTAACAATTGTGATTATAATATACATACACTTGATAGGTAACTTTGTTTCCAGTAATTACGATAATACAAATAATAAAATCAAGGAAAATTAGTCAGAGAATTCAATCAGGAAAAAGTAAACTCTTCATAAACAGAATGTCCTAATTATGTTCTCTTTCATGCTCCCGCAAGTGCAAGGGTCCAAGAAGGACACTAAGCTTGGATCAATGAAGATGGAATTGCTTTCGAGCTAACGGCTTAGTGAAAGAATTAGCAAGTTGATCCTTAGTGTGAACATGAGAGATTGGAATGGATTTCTTTGCAACTTGATCACGTACAAAGTGAAAGTCAATGGCAATATGCTTCATTCATGAGTGAAAATAGGATTAGAGCACAAATAAGTAGCTCCAACGTTGTCACACTAAATCGTTGGAGAAGTTGAAATAGAGACATCAAGTTCTTTTAAAAGATTAGTAATCCAATTGACTTTAGTAGTAGTAGCAACAATTGCTCGATATTCAGCTTCAGTGGATGAATGAGCAACTATAAGTTGCTTTTTGACACTCCAACTAATTGGATTAGACCCAAGAAAGATAACATAAGTAGATGCAGAGTGTCGAGTGTCTGCATCAATAGCCTAGTTGGCATCAGCAAATGCATGAAAAGAGAGAGGTGAACGAGCAGAGATGAAGATACCATAATGAGAAGTACCTCTGAGGTATCGCAAGACCCTTTTCACCACATTCCAATAAGTGGAGGATGGTCAATGCATAAATTGAGCCAATTTATTTACTACAAAATTGATATCCGATCTGGTAAGAGATAGATATTGAAGAGAACCAAAGTCCTGACGGTATTCAGTTGGATCATGACTAAGGGAATAATATAACAGTTTGAGTGTTTCCGAGGATGACAATGGTGTGCCAAATGTCTTTGTTTCATGCATTTTGGTTTTTTGAAGAATATCTTGAATATACTTCCATTGAAACATAAAAAGACCATTAAAGGAACAAGTTGTTTCTAGTCCCAAGAAATAGTTTAGCTTTCTAAGGTCTTTGAGGGAAGACCGATTTGATAATTTTATTATGAAGTTACGAATGGTGGAAAAATGATTTCCAATAAGATAATATCGTCCACATACACGAGTAGATACATGATGTGATGTCCAGCATTATAAATGAATAGAGAATTATCACTTTTAGAGTTGATGAAACCATTTGTAGGAAGAAAGGAACCAAGTTCATTATACCATGCCCGAGGAGCTTGGTGAAGACCATACAATGCTTTTTGCAGCTTGCCTAACATAGTTTGGCTATCAAGCATCCATGAAGCCCTGGGATTGCTGTATATAAACATGATCAGAGAGAGTGTCTTGCAAGAAGGCGTTATTAATATCTAACTGATTCAAAATCTAACCACGAGTTACTTCAATTGTAAGTACAAGTCAAATGGTGGTGGGTTTAACAACCGGATTGAAAGTCTTAATGAAATCAATTTCGAATCTTTAGTGAAAACCTTTTGCCACAAGGCGAGCCTTTATAGTGAGAGATGGAGCCATCAGGATTTCTCTTTATCCAATAAACTCATTTACATTCGATAAGATTTTGAGAGGGTAAGGGAGGAATTAATGACCAGGTTTTATTATTTTGAAGGTCAAGAAACTCTTCTTTCCTGACATAACACCAATGAGGGTATTTGTTGGCTTGAGTAAATGAGGTGGATTCAATTTGATGAGAAGATGGTGAGATAACGATGTGAAGAGAAAAAAGAATTTTTGATTTGTAGATATTGTTTTGAGCTAGTGTTACTATATGGGACGGTTAAGCAAGTTTTGGAGGAGAGGGAGAGGTAGGTGCAATAGTTTGGTTAGATTGGGTAGTGTTGTCATATAACATGGTGGAGGATTTGGTAGGCTGATCTGGTGTGTTTTGTGTAAAAGGAGCAAAACCACTTACCTATGCTAGAAAATGTCGAGAGGCATCCTTGTGAGAATATGAGGTAGAGCTAACCATGTAAGTGGGGGGTGTCGATTGAGGAGACAATAGAGGAGCTGATGAAGAGGTGGGATTTAATGGAGAAGTAAGTTAAGATGATATGAAATGTGGAGCTAAATATAGTAAGGTGATGGAGTTTGGGGAGTCTTCTTGGGAATAAAAAATTTTGCTTAAATTTTGGCCGATAAATATGGAGAGAATCTTGGAAAAAAATTAGTCAAAGATGGACATATCTTGATATGATTTGGTTTTATATGGAAATATTTTCTCAAAGAAAATAACATGTCTAGAAATAAATATACAGCTGGATTTTATATCAAAACAAATGAAAGAGTGATGAGAGATAGAGAACCCAAGATACACAAAAGGTTAAGATCGTGGTTCCAGTTTAGAGGTGTTGTACAGTCTGTGCCAAGGGTAACAAAGGCAACCAAAGACTATAAGTGAGTTATCTTTGGGATTATGGCTAAACAATTTATGATATGGTGTATCATTGTGAAGTACAGGGGTCGGCATACGATTAATGAGATATACAACACATTGAAAGGTGTGTGATCAAAAACGAAAAGGTATAACAGCATTATGTAGAAGTGTGAGACCAGTTTCTACTATATGACAATGCTTTCGTTCAACAGAGCCAACATGCTCTAGAGTATAAGGTGGTGAAGTGAGATGTTGGATACCACGATGAGCTCAAAGTTATGACAAAGTTTTATACTTACCACCACCATTAGTGTATATGGTTTTGATTTGGTTATGGAAAAAAATTTCAATGAGTTGTTTGAATTTCTCAAAGACACCAAACACATTTGATTTCAATTTAAGAGGATAAAACCAAGTATATTTTTTTAAATAATCAATAAAGATGACATAGTATCGAAAATTCCCAAATGAAGTAAAAGGGGTAGGACCCTAAACATCTGAATAAACAACTTGAAATGGTTTTTCACAATTAATAAATGAAGTTTTAAATGATAACTTATAGCTTTTATTACAAAGGCAAGAGTCACACACATTATTAATACTAGAAGAGTTTGAAGTTGAAATTTTATTGTTATATAAGATTTTCTTTAGGGAAGGGTGACCAAGATGTTAATGTCATAACTTAGCTGAGAGAGCAAGTGAAGCAGAAGGACTGAGATTAGAAAACTTAAAAGATGGCCACTCATATAGGTTGTGTCTACTCCAACCTTTCACCAAAGACGCCCCCGTATTCTAATCCTTTACAAGAAAATGATCAAGCAAAAATTCAATGGAAGTGTTATTTTGTTTGTAGAATTGGTTAACAGAACTTGAGGTTTAGAGTAATAAGAAGATGATTGCATGCGAGACCGACAAGTTTTTGCACAGTACCCTGGTTTGTCACATAATTAACAAACAATGCGAGACTAACCTTGATTTCTCTGATAAGAGTTTGAGTTCCAAGAGGGTGAGTGAGATTGGAAATTCGAAGATAGTTGACCTCTTCCATAATAAGATAGTTGTCTGTTGGATTGTAAATGACCAATTTGAGATGGATGGCCACTCGAGTTGCTGTCTAAGCTGTGTAAGGCATTATTGTAGCCACCACAATATCCTCCTCTGCCCCCACAAACTTTGTGATTTGATCACTTTGAGTGAATTATGTAGCAATTTGCAATTCTTCCTCTTTTGATTCTCCACAATTTCGAATTAGTTACTCATCAAGGAGTTTATCATAGAGGTCTTCAAATGAAATGGGAGTGTCACGAATACAAATTGCTGCTACCATCTCTTATAAGACCTTATTTGGGCATCATTCAATGGATGACCAATGAGTGCTAAATCATCTACAAAACTTTACACCCTACTCATAGAAGTTGTAACTAGTTTGTCTTCCTTCTTGTTAGACATGAGAGATGACATAAGAGAAACCATTCGAGTATTAGAATGATTAGAATAACTAATTTCTAATTTGTTCCAATAATTTGATGATATGGTAGAGTTATTGATTGTTGGGCTGATTATGCTATAAACAGTGGCTTGAATGCCAAGAAGCACGAGACGATCTTGACAAGTCCAGAAAAGAAAACAAGGATTAGTTTGTGGTGGACATGGTTAAGAGCCGTCAATGAATCTAAAAGTCCATAACTAAAGAGTAGGTTGGTCATCTAAGACTTTCAAGATGCATAGTTTGCAACATTTTTTGCAAGTTTGAATGGAATCTGAGATGATGCATTGAGAGATATCATATTTCCATTAGCAGGGATGATATTGCCTTGAGCCATGGAGTTCATTGGTGTAGAGATTACTACTGGATTTGCAAAACCGACTGTTGAATCTTTTGGAAAAGAGTTTTTGGTTGGTGTTTCCATTTCTTTTTGGCAAGGTGAGATGTAAGGAGGAGTATACAAGGACAAAGCTAAGGGATCGTATATTTTTCTCTTATGGACAGAGAGGGCTCTAATACTATAAGGGAATTTGATAGATTGTATGTATATCTTTATTAACAATCATGATTACAATATATGTACAATTGATAGGTAACATTGTTTCCACTAATTACAGTAATACAAACAATGAAATCAAGGAGAACTGATTAGAGAATACAATCAGGAAAAAGTGAACTCTCCAAAAATGGAATGTCCTAATTATGTGCTCCATCACGCTCAACTACACGATCAACAACATCACGTCTCCATCGCCATAAATATACTTCTGATTTGTTCAATTAACTTCAGTTCAGTTCTTGATTAGTGCAAATCGATTTCAAGAAGAGGTCGCTAGCATCGCATTAAGTTGCAAGTAATTTTGTTGAATTTTAAAAAAATAAGGAATTTTTTTTAGAAATTCAAAGAATGACTACAAAAATGAGATTTTAAAATTTATTAAATTCTCACGTGATTATGCAATATATGATTCTACAACTTAGTTGTTCTGAAATTGTAAAAGAAGTTTGGAATATGTTTACCAAATGTTATTCCATATCTATTATTATTGATCAGTTCCAATTATTAAGGTAATTGTATCATCTAAATTGGGAAGTTAAACAATATATACATATGATTTTCTTTCACAGCAATTAGGAATTGTAATTTTTATCTAACACGAAGTCAAGCCGTCAAGGAGTTCGATTCAAGTTGATTGGGCTTCAAACTAGGCCCAAACTTTTTTTTAATTTGAGGGTTTAGGTCAGATTCGACTTGAATTGATCGGCCCAACCAATGTAAAATCCAAAATTTTCAAATAAAATGATTTTGTTTTCAATTTTAAAATTTTTAAAAATATTTAATCTAGTTTACCCTGGGCCCGATTGGGTTTCGAGCAGATCTTGAGTCTCTAGTCTAATCGGGCTTTAGGTCAGGCCTAAGTCTATTGCCAAGCCTAACAATAACAAACTATTTGAGACTAATTTGTTTTGAATCGAAAATGGCACAATCAAAGAGATGTTAAGTTGTGCTCAAAAACATGAACATATGAATGTAATGAAGCTTGTGATGTCCATTCATTTTGAACTTGAACTAATATGTGGATCTCTTATACACTGTGATCCCTTTCTCCAAATAGAGACAATTATTGTTGACCTTATTTACGAGAAAACTAGGTTAACTAAGCTAAAAACATGTTTGTCCCTTTAACACTATCTTGGATGATGTGAGATTTATAGATTCTCATCCTCCGAGGAAGGTTAAGTGTAATTATCACAAAGAACATGGAAATTGATCTCTACCCAACATCGTACTAGTAAAGTTTTCTTTAATAATATTCGTAATGCTTCAAATCCAAACTAATCCAAAATAACTCTATTTCGAATTTTAAAAAATTACAAAAACAAAAGCAACTGGTTTGAAAGATGTTTTAATATTGTTGTCTTAGACTATCATACTTCACATTTGTAAACTTCCATGGGTAGTTGCAATAAAGTCATATTCCATACTTGTTTAGTGTGATATTAAAAGGGAATTCTACCAATTCTTCTTAGACCTTAACGAATATAAAATGGATAATCATCAGCTTCTCTTAACTTATACTTCTTCATACACATGATTGTAAGTTACAAAGCTTTTCCCATCTGGCAAAACAAACTTGGACAGGGAACAATAAAGAAGAAATTATAAAAGTTGGAGAGATTGTTGTCTAGCTCTTAGATTTGGACTCTTTCAAAAAGGTTAAAATTTTCAGTTTCCTATACCATAAATATTTGGTTCCAAATGGCTCCTTCGTTTAAGGAATTCAAGTTGTTCCCCAGAAACATAGTGCACCAACTATTGTGTCACTGTTTACAATCCATATAGATATAGAAAGTTGGCAGTTCGGAAACAAGCAACGGATTGAACTTAGGAAAGTCGTTCGCTAACATGCATCCGTTTTCTTGCTAGGTAACCGTCTTTACTTAACTCTATCCAAGCTTGACTTAGCTTAAGTAATATCCAAAGACTCTGATGCCTTTCTTAGTTTGATCAACCTAACCGGCAATTTCCGACAAGTCTTTACTTATTTTTTTTTAAAAGCAGAGTTGTCAAAGACAAAAGCAAAGCAAATGAAATTTCTAATTTCAAAAAATCAACAATTAGAGATCTTGACACAATGATTAAGCATTTGGACAAACTGTATATAGGAAGAAGCCTTCCATTTCAATAGGGCAGTCTTCATCCATTGCATTACGACTAATGTTAATTAATTTGCATAGCGAAACCATGTCCCCGTCCAGTCCGATATATCCTTGATACATTAGACCAAGCTAAAGCAGCAGTGACAAAGTCATTGAGTCCCAGGATGTGCTTCCAAATTGTTAGAGATGTTCCTTTAGTCGAGCCTCCTGCTCTTTTCTTTTCCAGTGCTTGGAAGCATTTTGTTTTTTATGAAAGAAATTAAACACGAAATTACAGATTAATTTCATAATTAATCAAATTAATTTCATGATTAATCAACACAATTAATTAACCCTAAGATTGCAACATGCTATATTCAATAATAGTATGGATAAATACCTG